>PVIU01000423.1:0-198363 GCA_004026605.1 Ondatra zibethicus | reverse complement strand
TATGCTTAATGTCCTTACCTATGAGAATGCAGACTTTCACTCTATGCTAATGTCCTTACCTATGAGTTCCAGAACACTTTATAGGATTCCAGACGGCCCGTTCTGAGAGCATTGCTGCCCTCCATGCTGTGGAAGATCAGAATTTACCTAGGGCACTCTCACCCCTCCCCCCCTTTCCTGAGTCTCCCACCATCTTCTTCACATGACTCTCATCCGAGAACTGTGCCTGTGTAGAATGCTAGAAGCTGATTCTCCCCTGTGAGATTGGATTAATTAATGTATTTCCCAAAATCCTCAGGTTATTTGCTTTCTTTTCTTTTAAAAACAAAATAAGCAAACAAACAAAAAACACACAATGGGCTGGGCAGTGGTAGTGCATGCCTTTAATCCCAGCACTCAGAAGACAGAGAGATAGACGGATCTCTGTGAGTTCCAGGCCAGCCCAGTCTACAGAGTGAGTTCCAGGACACGCTCCAAAGTTACAGAGAAACCCTGTCTCGGAAAACAGAACAAAAACCACAATGGATCCTACACAGTCAAAACACAATTCCTTGTGTAATGGTTGTTAAGAGACAAGCCACACCCACCCCTCCCCCATCCACTGAGGCAGGCAGGTCTTCCTTCCTGCTTGCAGACTTAGTCTCTCTCTCCTTTCTGTCTCCCTCTTGGAGAGGCAGCTTCTGCCTTTCCCTTCTCTCCTCTCTCTCTCTCTCTCTCCCTCTCTCTCTCTCTCTCTCTCCCCCTCTCTGCTCTTCTCTCCTTCTCCCCTCCCTTCCACAACCACTAAATAAATATCCAGCCTCACTCTGCATGGCATGCCTATCCATGTCTCTGTCTCTCGCCCACCGCCACTGCCAGTGTCTCCCTGTTCTGGACCAGCCACCGCTCAGGGAACTGCAGCCATCCTTGCCTGGGACTGGCTGCTCTCAGGGCCTGCTGCCTGCCACCACATAGCCTGCTGCCACCGCTTGGGGGCCTGCAGCATTTTTAATTTTCCATTACACAAGTTATGTGCTGGAATGCACCTAGAACATCTAGTTCACTGCAAAGCTTTTCCAAGCCAAGGAAACTACGGGTCTACTTTCATCTCCCAGAGTCAAAGTCTCCTGCTCATGTTCATGCGAACCAGACCCACACTTCTACATATAGTCCATTAAAGGGCTTCCTTGAAAATGGGCCTGATGGCCGGGTAGTGGTGGCGCACGCCTTTAATCCCAGCACTCGGAAGGCAGAGGCAGGCAGATCTTTGTGAGTCTGAGGCCAGCCTGGTTTACAAGAGCTAGTTCCAGGACAGGCTCCAAAGCCACAGAGAAACCCTGTCTCGAAAAACCAAAAGAAAAGAAAAAACCTGAAAATGGGCCTGGTGAAAGTCACAAAAGATTTATTGAAACTGGGGCTGGAGAGATGGCTCAGAGGTTAAGAGCACTGACTGCTCTTCCAGAGGTCCTGAGTTCAATTCCCAACAACCACATGATGGCTCACAGCCATTTGTAATAAGGTTTGGTGCCCTCTTCTGGCCAGCAAGTATACAGACAGATAGGACACTGTATACATAATAAATTTAAAAAAAAGATTTATTGAAAATTACTTAACTCAAGCCAGGAATAGTGGTGCATACTTTTAATCCCAGCACTCAGGAGTCAGAGGCAGGCTGATCTCTGAGTTTGAGGCCAGCCTGGTCTACAGAGTAAGTTCCAGGACTGCCAGGGCTACAAAGAGAAACCCTGTCTGTAAAAATTAAAAATAAAAAATAATGAAAAGAAAAAGAAAAAAATCGTGTCAACTGGTGATATGGTAGCAGAAACCTGTTATCTCAGTGTTCAAGAGGCCGAGGCAGGAGAATCTTTCCCTGAGGCCATCCAGCCATCCTGGATGACGCAGTGAGACTCTGCTTAAAGAGAGAATGGGAAGGAACAAAGAGAAAATTCACCAAGCTCACATTCCTGAGTGAGATGGCGTCAACAAACCCATGTACTATGACTGGGAACTCAGACAGTGACTGGAGAGTATATCCAGGCTCCAATGCTTCCCTTTCCTGACAGGTATCATCCCTGCTCCATGCAGGCTTGATATTTGCTTCTGGTTTCAGGCCCTTGTGGCCTTGCTTACCCACCCAGAGACTACCTGGTCTATAGCTCTCCCCCTCTCTCACCCAGCTGCTTCAAAGCCCCAATCTTTGCAAGGGCTGGTCTCTGTTCTGAAGGAGGAATCCCCTCCTGGTTGGAGAACCCAAAACAAGAACTGCTATTCTAGAGAAACAAGGATTTGGGGCAGGGTCCAAGTTACTTCACTGAATACTGCATGGCTTTAAATCCTGACATGTGAGGGCCTCTCTGGAACAGCATCCCATCCATAGTAAGCAGCAATAAAAGATGGTGCTATGTACAGCTGAGCGTACAACGCAACTTTTTCTTTTATATATACCAATATTTTCCTGGGAGATCACCACGGCTCTTGGAAACCGCTTCATGACCTTCTGGTCGTTGACTGATAAGATGGCTTCATGAGAAGGATGCTTGCAGTCCAACCTGGTAACCTGAGTTCAACCCACGGGACCAACATAGTAGAAGGACAGGACGAACTCCTGGAAGTTGTCCTCTGACCTCCGCACACTGTGACACACATGTGACCTGCACGTCGTCATGCATGTACACGCACGTGCACACAAAGTAAATAAAGCTGAAATGTTTAAAGACCATACCCACAGGCCTGTGGAAGTAGCTCAGTCAGTCAAGTGATGGCTTTGCATGCATGAAGGAATCCCTGGGTTCAGTCCCCAGCACCACATACATCAGGCATGCCAGCACATGCCTATAATCCTATTCCTTGGGAGGTGGAGTGTAAGTCAGAATAGACAAGCAGGAGAATCAGAAGCCTAAGGTGATCATTCTTCAGTACACAGTGAGTTCAAGACTAGCCTGGAGTATATTAGCCGGCTTCAAAATCAAAAACAAAGACCCTATCTACAAGCACACACTTACATACTTCAGAAATATTTTTCAAAATGTGAAGAAGAAGCTCCCTCAATGACCTAAAAGGATTAACATGGTTTTCAAATACTTTCTGCTACCTTTGTACCTCCTTTAATTAACTAGGAACCCTGACAGAGCATTTCTTGTCTTTGCTTCTGCTAAAACCATATTGAACTGGTATTTGGCTGCTGTTTTTCTCCAAATTTAAAATAAGTCAGAAAGCCCTTCAGTTGATAGTACAACTTGAAAGTGTATTAATTTACACTGATATGAAAAATGAAATTCAAATCATTGTCAAGCCTGAAGTATGGATTGAATTAATACAGCCTTTAATGACATTTCCTACCCCCAACTCCGCTCCCATTGCCATCTGCATTTACCCAGAAGTGCGTGGTTGAAATCAAACCGTCTGGGTGTCTTGGACACAAAAGAATCCTTTGACAAATCTGATTTGAGCATATGAGTGTCAAGAACCTCAGAACAGAGCCAATCCAAATCATGCTACAGTGTCTCCATTCAGAGGGCATCAATGTGCCTCTTTAATGGTTTTACAGAATCCCAGGAAATTGTGATTACATGGCATTAGCTTTTCATTGGCCGAAGAATGGACGAAAAGCTGGAGAGTCCGCTTCACAATGTGAAGAAAAGTATTTTTGGTTCTGGTCATCTACTGCTGTTCTCTGACAAAAACTACATGGAAAATGCCGTTAAGATGCCACACAATTATATATACAATTGTAGCTCAGTGGCTCGGGTGCCAGAGAGAGTACAGTCTCAGCCAGACTGAAAAGGACTCCCAAACGACTATTGTTCTCACACGACAGTCATTTAGTCAAGGACGAGATACACAGCCATGATATTGGGAATTTAGTTTTCTTCCCTCAGTGAAATACTCAATTCAGGATTGACAGGAAGGCTGATTCTAAGTAAGTAACTGTAGGTTTAATTGAAAACTTATTTCAGTTGCTCAACTCTCTGCCTGAGAAAGAAAGCACTCCAAACTCATTGTGCTTCAGTTATGGATGTAACGTTAGCCTGACTATATTCTTTGTGTATCAAGGATTTATTGGATATGAATAATAAAGCATCAAGCCCAAGACCAGAATGTCAGTGGGTTCTAAGAGTGTTCACACGAACCTAAATATCCTGCAAGATTTGTTGCTGTTGTTTAAGACCGGCTCTCATGTGTTCCAGGTTGGGCCTGGACTCACTACGTAGCTGAGGATGGCCTTGAACGTCTGATCCTCTTGTCTCCACCTCCTAAATGTTGGGATTATAGGTGTGCACAACCATACCAAATGTATGTGGTGTGAAAGATCAAATCCTGGGCTCTGCACATGTCAGGCAAACATTTACCAGCTAAGCTACATCCCCAGTCCTGCCTCCAAGATTTGAATAAGAAACAGAGGCAGAAACTTTAGACAGTTTTAGGATAAGATCAAGATTGGGACTATTAGCCACTCACACAGTTATCAGTATGATTCATTTTGTCTGTGACTATCCCAGAAAACAGCATTGAACTGAATACTTCTCCTTTGGGGGTTGTGGTGGTTTGAATAAGAATGACCCCCATAGGCTCATATATTCGAATGCTTAGTCATCACGAGTGTCAATACTTGAAATGGAGAAGGAGCTGTGGCCTTGATGGAGGAAGTGTGTCACTGGGACGGGGCTTTGAAATTTCAAAAGCTTGAGCCAGGCCCAGAGTCTGTCTTTGTGGCCGGGGGATCCGGATGTTCTACTGCACCATGTCTGCCTGTGTGCCACCAACATCTGAAACTGTAAATAAGCCCCCATTTAAATGCTTTCTTTTGTAGGAGTTGCCATGGTCATGGGGTTCTTCACAACAAAAGAACAACGGCTAAAACAGGGGTCTATGATGAATTTGTAAATATAACACCGTTTTTATTTGATTGTAATACTTACCATATCTGAACTTCCAGATGTCTCCACATTGTTGAAGTGCCTTTAATCATCTTGTTGCGATTAATTCAGTTCAAGCTCTGAATAAGTCATTCTCTTTCTTAAGTAGCCACTCCATCATCACCTGGATAAGAATGATAGAGGAGATACATTGTGGCAAAGTGCATCACAGCCAGACACAACTCAAAACACATGTATGGATCAGGCCGTGCTCTTCTCTGGATTTCTTTATAAGTGTATAGCTGGCCTTTAGGTAGTGCCTTGCCCTGAGTGACTCCATTTTGCAAGGAACACTCGGCTCCATTTAGAGTCTAAATGTGGCTATAGAATGACTGCACAGATTGAGGCAAAAATTGGCAAACAACTTACTCCTAAAAGGAGAAAGGGGGGCTGAAGAGATGGCTCAGTGGTTAAGAGCACTGACTGCTCTTCCAGAGGACCCGGGTTCAATTCCCGGCACCCATATGGCAGCTCACAACTGTCTGAAGATCCAGTTGCAGGGGATCTGACACCTTCACACCAATGCACATAAAATAAAAAAAAGTTAAATAAACCATAAAAAATATTTTAAAAAAAAAGGAAAATGGTACCACATACAAGTTTCTCAAAGTAGGTTGGGAACATATAAGTACTCGAACATATTAAACCATAGCAGAAAAGCCAGGCCTAAGAACTTAATGAGAACAACAGACCAAAGAAGTATATAACTTGGACCTCCTAAACAGGACACATGTGGGGTATGATGCCACACACCTTTAATCCCATCATTTGAGAAGCAGAGACAGATGTGTCCCTCTGAGTTCCAGGACAGCCTGGTCTAGATAGGGAATTCCAACCAGGGCTACCTGGTGAAGGCTTCTCATAAAAAACGGTGGGGGGGGGAGACCACCTAACACTGGGATGCCAACTTGCCATCTGACTACCTTGTGTGTGTGTGTGTGTCTTTGTACCAACAGACAGAGAGTTTCTAATAAACCCCAGGCCTTCAGCTCAGCTCCATCACCACTGTTTGACCTGATGCATTCAAATTGCTGTCTATCCACCTGTCCATCTATCTGGCTCTGGTCTTGCATCTCACCTCCGCAGCCCTGCCCCTATACAGCTTGGCTTACCCCAATGGCCTGGCTCTGAAGCGCTGATCCCAGCTCTGTGACTCTAACAGCTAAGTGGGTTCCTTACGGTTTTATCCAAGCACTACAACAGCTGTCTTTGTAGTCTGTACCGGCCTCTGCCTCCAGCGAAGAGTCTTTGAATGGGATGACTTCTTTAACCCTTTTGTAACCGTTCTATAACACAGACTCACACCCACACATACCCACACCCCCCCAACATACACAAATGCTGGTTAGTTTTTTGTCATCTGAGAAGAGGGAGCCTCAATTGAGAAGACACCTCCATAAGATTGGCCCATTGTAAGGAAGACTGTGGAGCATTGTCTTGATTAGTGATTGATATGGATGGGACCAGACCATTGTGGGTGATGCCATCCTTGGGCAGTTGGTTCTGAGTTGTATAAAAGAGCAATCTGAACAAACCATGAGAAACAAGTCAGCAAGCATTACCCCTCTATGGACTCTGTTTCAGTTCCTGTCTCCAGGTTCCTGTACTGAGTTTCTGCCCTGATTTCCCTTCTAGATTCTTCTAAGCTGACAACATGAACGCAGGACCAGAGCTGTGCAGGTGAAATCAGACAGCCGTGGAAGGACCAAAGGGAATTAGGCTTGGGTGACAAATTACAGAGTTAACGATCAAAATTATGTTGTAAACATTTAAAAATAAAGTTTTCATTCTCCATTCCCAATATAAAAATTATTGCTGTTATTTATTACTGTAATGGTTCAGGGTAGGCAGAAGACCGAAGACTCTCAAACAAACTGACAATTTGGATACATACTATTCATCCTGAGTCTGAGGCATGGCTCAGTGGTAAGCGTCCTGGTTAGCAGGTGTGAGGCCCTGGGTTTGATGCTCAGAATTGCAAAGGAGAAAAGGAAGTGCTACAGTTTGAATATGAAAATGCCTTTCAGGGAACTGGATAGAGCTGAGTCATGTCTGCCGCAGCTGCTTAAGGGAGAGCAGGTGGTCTCTTCCTCAAAGCTGGCTCACTGGGTCATATTTTATATGAAGTCTGCGTCCACTCCTAGCTTGTGTCTGTTCACTGAGGCACGCTAATGGGACTTACCTTTATAAGAGTTGCCGAGGTCATGGTGTCTCTTCACAGCACCTGACTCAGTAGCTTTTTTGTTTGTTTGTTTGTTTTTTGTTGTCCTTGGGCAGCGACAGGGTTTCTTTGTGTAGCCCCGGTGGTCCAGAAACTCACTCTGTAAACCAGGCAGCCTTGAACTCACAGAGGTCCACCTGCTTCTGCCTCCCTAGTGTTGGGATTAAAGGTGTGTGCCACCACTGACCGGCTTGCTCAATCGTCTTTAAAAAATATTTTCTGAAAACAGCCAGATCTGAAATCCCCTGGTTGCAATTAAAAATCTCAAGTAGAGGGGAGGAAATAGGAAAATTTCAGCACTGGGCCTTCTTTTCTTCTAAGGACCAAATGGTCTTGCAGAGACTCCCCAAATGTTGTTACCATGTCCGTTTCTTACATAATGGCAGCACTATTTGCATCTTGTGCTGCGGATTGAGGGGGCTGAGACAGAACATTCAGAACAGCAGAGCAGCTGTTACAAGAAACAGGAGGAAAATGAGGTGGCCTTCTAAGAATCCCAAGTCCAAGGTGCTGTGTCCCAAGGCACCTTTCATGGGACTGTCGGAGGCAGAGAAAAGGCCCCACCTCTTGTTCTGAAAACTGACTGATGAGCTGCATTCATGTGGTAACTTATTGGACTGAAAAATGTATCTCCTCAACGTTAGCAGAGGAGTATGTGGTGGCGTGAACTGGAGCCAGCCCCCACACGCAGCCTCAAAGCAGGTGTCTATACTGCCGTTGGAAACTGTTTGGAAGGTTCTACAATGTGGTGGGATTTAATTCTCAAGAACGTCCATATTTCCTGTAGCCAAGTTGCCGTTAAACTGCGATAGCAATCTCTCTGTCTCTGTCATTCCCAGTATCCTCAGAAGAGACAGACATTAAAACATGGTGTAACGTGTGGTCGTGAGAAAATGATACACCCCACTTCATACAGCAATGCATGTGCTCCGTATTCCAATGGTAAAGGTTAAGTGTACATGTAAGAGGACATCTCACAGAACAGCGCCTTCTGTGTGCATGTCTTGCTATACTGTGCTTTTCATGAGAGTAGAGCATTTGATTATTTTAAAGTCTGTGTCCCCGACACTTTGGAGGTGTCAAGTCAAGCAGGAAAAGATGGCTGTGTAGAAGCTGTGTGGAAAGAGAATGTGTGTGTGTGTGTGTGTGTTGTGTTGTGTGTGTGTGTGTGTATGTGTGTGAAGGTCAGAAGTTGAACTGGGTATCTTCTTCAGTCACTCTGCCTCATTATTTGAGACAGGGCTTCTCTCTCTCACTGAACCTAGAGCTTACCAATTTAGCTAGACTGGCTGGTCACTGAGCACTGGGAATCTGCCTGTCTATGCCTCTCCAGGGTTGGTTAAAGACACACAGCACTGTACATGGCATCTTGCATGAGTGCTGCAAGGTCTTGTGCTTGTGTGGCACATGTTTTTCCAGCTGTGGTGGCTTAAATGGGATGTCCCCATAGTCTTTTTGAATACTTTGACCACAGTGATGCCATGTTTGAATAGGTTTAGGAGGGGCAGCCTTGCTAGGGCAGGCCTTTGAGAGTTTAAAGACTTACGACATTTCTAGTTTGTTCTTTCTCTGCTTCTTACAGATGTGGGCCTTCAACTTCCTGCTCGCTATAGCCGCCATGCCTGCCGCATACTGTCACACTTCCTCATCAGGACAGCTTCTTATCCTCTGGAGATTTAAGGCCAAATAAATTCATTCTTCTAGAGGCTGCCATGATCATGGTGTTTTATCACAGCAATAGAAAAGTAACAGGCTCTCTCACCAGCCAAGCCTCCTCCTCAGCCCCTGCATGGCTGTTGACTTCTAGACAAATGAGGACTGACCTGTGAGCCTTATCTCCGTTCAGCCTGCCTCCCTGGAGGACTTTGAATACAAAGGGGCTATTTATTGGCAAAGGAATTTGGGCTAGGCATTTTTTAATTTCTTCATATAAGTCAATGGGAGGGTATAGTTTGTTTTATGATATTACAGGATGTGAAGCAATGTTTTAATCCTGAGAATGACTTCAGTGATATATTCAGCTTTTGAAACTTCTATGATCCTCGAATATCATCTTGGTATTTGAAGTAGTGTTTCAAAGATACTGCTCGGGCCTTTCAGAGTGAATAGTTTCTATCTAAATTGTCAATTTATTTGTGAGTCTGCCATCTTGTACCTACTTTGCATAATTAATATTGTAAACAATATTAATGATGTTCTTTGATATTGGACTTGGGAAGGAAAATTTAATTTTAAATGTATTCTGCAAATAATTTGATAGTTGATTCTGTAAATGTCATTCATAATGTACTTATTGCTTCCCAAACAGCTCCTCTGGCAATAAGCCACATTATATAGCAAATAATTTCTTTATCTTCTTGGATTAAATAAAACAGCATATTTATCTCTGTCTTTGAATTTTTCTTACTGTGACTCACTTTGCCTGCAAAGTGAAGTTTAAAAATAAATAATAAACTGGGCAGTGGTGGTGCACACCTTTAATCCCAGTACTTGGGAGGTAGAAGCAGGCAGATCTTTGTGAGTTCATGGACAGCCTGGTCTATAGGGTGACTTCCAGGACAGCCAGGACTGTTGCACAGAGAAACCCTGTCTCAAAAAAAAAAAAACCAAAATAAATAAATTTAAAAAATAAACAATAAATTCTGATGACCTTTTGTTTTCTCACCATATATAAAAAAGGAAAAAAGGGTAACGCAAACTTAATATATAAATGCCCGAAAGTATCTTATTAAAATTCCCGAAGATAGACAATGGGAGTCATTTCTTAGGCTGCCATAACAAGCGGTGGCTTAACTCAGCAGAAACGAGTTGCCACACAACACTGGAAACTGTAACTCTAAAATCAGGTGTCAGTAGGCTGCTGTTTCTCTCTCTCTCTCTCTCTCTCTCTCTCTCTCTGTGTGTGTGTGTATGTGTGTGTGAGTGTGTGTGTGTATGTTTCTGTCTGTCTGTCTGTAACTGAATAGGATTCCTTTTTCCCTCCTCCTGGCTTTTGGTAATTTGTAGCAATCTTGCACACGTCTTACTTTGTAGATACAGCTCGACAACCCTCTGTCTTCACATGACCATCTCCCTACAAGGACACTAGGGGTCTACCCTACTCCACTAGGACTTCCCATTGGCTAATTATATTGGCAATGACCTTATTTTCAAGTCCTGTCCCATTCTGAATTACTGGGAGCTAGGGCTTGAACGTATTATTCTTTTTAAAGGGGCCGGTCATAGTAGTGTGTGCCTTTAGTCCCAAAGCTCAGGAGACAGAGGTAGGAGGAGCTCTGTGAGTTCAAGGTCAGCCTGGTCTACACAGGGAGTTCTAGGCCAGCCAGGGCTACATCGTGACACCCTAGTTTAAAAAAAACATAGGAAAGACAGAAGAAAACAAAAAGGCATGACCTAATTTATAATAACCATTTTGCTATCAAAATCTAACAAATATTCAGGTCTGGAGAGATATCTCAGAGGTTAAGAGCACTGGCTGCTCTTCCAGAGGTCCTGGGTTCGAGTCCCAGCACATATCATCTATAAATCTAGTTCCAGGGATCTAATGCCCTCTCTGGCTACTGCAGGCGAAAAGCAAGCACATGGTAGGTCCATAGAAATAAATACAGGTAAAACATACATATGAAGTAGAATAATTTTAAAAAATTAAAAAAACATTTGCATAGTACTGTTAACTTCAGTTATGTAACTGAAAGTGTTTTTTCCAGGTGGTGGTGGCGCACGCCTTTAATTCCAGCACTCGAGAGGCAGAGGCAGGCAGATCTGTGTGAGTTTGAGGCCAGCTTGGTCTAGTAAAAGAGTTCCAGTGCAGCCAGGGCTACACAGAGAAACCCTGTCTTGAAAAATCAAAAACAAACAAACAAACAAACAGAAAAGAAAGGGTTTCTTCTTCAGAAAGTTATAATCTAGATCAGTGGTTCTCAACCTTCCTGATGCTGTGACCCTTTAATACAGTTCCTCATGTGTGGTGACCCCAACCATAAAACAGTTTTCATTGCTACCTCACAGCCGTAATTTTGCTACTGTTATAAACCATAATGTAAATATCTGTGTTTTCCTTTGGACTTAGAGGACCCCTGTGAAACAGTGGTTTGACCCTCCAAAAAGGTCGGGATCCACAGGTTGAGAACAACTGCTCTAGTATTTTGAGAGAAAAGCTTGACTGTGGTTCAACAAATTCCAGAGAAGAGGCATCAAAGCACAAGAAGAGCAAAGGTGAAGGCGCAGGGGAATGGTGAGAGTCGCCAGTTCAAAAGTAAAGGTTACACCTTCAAGCAAGTTGATAGAACACTCCCTAGGCAAAAATATGTAGCTATATATTCTTCTCTGTTCATGATGATTTCATCAGCTGGAAACATTTAAAAGTAGAAAAATCTGGTATGTATGTTTCCTGATTGCCATGAACCAAACTGTGTTCTCCTGCAAAACGTATACTGAAATCCTGCTTCCTGATGTGGCGGTATTTGGACATGGAACCCTTGACAGAAAATTCAGTTTAGATGAGGTCATGAATGGGTAGGGGGGCTCATGAGATGATTATTGTCCTAAGGAGAATAGATACAAAAAATTCATATCTTCTCTCTCTCTCTCTCTCTCCTCTTCTCTTCCCTCTCTTCCTCTTTTTCCCCTTGTGGAGCACTGCAAAAAGGTGGGTGCCAGGAAGAGAGGCCCCTCCTATCCCTGACCGTGGCCTGAACGGATTCTTACCTCTAGCCCTTGGTAGTAAATCCATTTCTACTGTTTAAGCCGCCTTGCTAACAGTATTTGTCATGTCAGCGTTACCTAGATAAACACAAAACCGTATCTGCTCACTGTTTTCACATGGCTAAGCAGTGCAAGTGCCAGAGCCCAAGGTCAATGACGGTGAGGGAAAGAGGTTCTTGGATTTGTCAGGAGTAGTGAGGGCATGAACACAATGACCCAGTGTTATCTTTCATAGAAAAATACCTTTTCTACAGGCTAATGCATAGCAATTTTTTCCTCTCTTTTCTTTTTAATAATTAAATTTGATTGATTCTTTGGGAAGTTCACATCATGTACCCCAGCCCCACTCATTTCCCAGTCCCTTCACCCCTGTAGTCTCCCAATAAAATAAAATAATTTTAAAAAAAAAACCTTTTGCCCCTCCCACCTCTCTCTCACGTATTCATCTGCCAATAATGACAGCGAGGGGTGGAGTGTTGCAAAATACACCCTCTAGGCCAAACAGCTTGACTTGCAAATGTTTATCGCAGTAAGTTGTTGGCCTGGTTCAAGTCCTCCGGCTTCTGGTACACCATCAATACTGGACCCTCACTGAAACTTCTCTAGTATATCCTACTGTCGCCCTGAGTCATGGAGATCCTGCAACCATGTTTCCACAGTACCAGTCCCTTCACGGGCTCTAGCAATTCATAGATGGGGTAGATGCTGAGATGGGCCAACTCAAAGCCCTGGATGTGGGCCTGGGTGTTAGCTGAATTGGCCAACCTGTGTCTCAACTGGGACTACCCCTCTCAGGTGAGGGTTAGGGCCATCTCTCCAGAGTGCACAGTGAGGGGTGGGGTCAGCTCTCCCATTACATAGGCTGATGGTGGGGAGAGACGGTTCCCCCAGGGCTGACAAACTTCGAGGCCAGCTCTCCAATGCCCACACCATGGGGCCAGTTGGAGGTGGGGGCAGCTCTCCTGCTGAGATGGCCAGTGAGGGCCAGAACCAGTTCTCCAGTGGCCATGCCACTGGGGCCAGTTCTCTCATGGTCCCTAGTGGTAACTTGGGCCGCAGACTTCAACACAGACCCTAATTGAAGTATGACCATGAACCTAGACATGACCCTTGGCCACAGCCTGGTCATCATGATGGCTCCAGTTGACAGGACAGGCCACCAAGATCAACATGATCATCATGCCCCTGGAACACTGTGACCCTCGGATACCAACATGGCCTCAGGTGTCGGCCCAGACCATGGGCATCCATATGGACCTTGGTGGTAACATAGGCCACGGACTAACCTGGAGAGATAGGGCCACATTATTTTGCTTTTGTTTGTTGAGACAGGCCAACACATAGCTGAGGTTAGACTTGAACTCCTGATCCTCTCCCTCTACCTCCTGAATGATGGCGTTAAAGGCTTGTAACCTCATACCTGTCTAGTTATTCCTTTTTAGCTTGTTTATTGCATTATCTTGGTCTATAGCATTGCTAACCAGTCCACCATGATAAAATGATAAAAGGGTTTGGGGTTAGTAATGTGGAAGTGTTAAATTCATTGTTCCCTAGATCCTGCTGGCTACATGCTTACTGAGAAGTTTTATGTTTTAGGAGGCTGCATTTCCGTAGCTAGGGTAAAATTCGGAGCCAGTTACTGTGCCAGCGTTGTTGGAGGTGAAGGAGGACAGAGCAGGGTACCTGCCGCTCGTCAGAAGGAAGAACTCTCCGATGGCCTTGGCAAGAGCAGCAGTGTTTTACACTTTTCAGCCATAGGCCTAATTTGTATTTAACCCTGTAGAGTACTATTTGTGTGTCAGTGGCCGGAAGTAGGGTGGCAGCCGCTTGTCAGTTTTCTTTTTAAGTAGAAAGGACTTTTCTGCATTCCAGATAAAACAATGGGTAGGAGTTTTGTTTTGTTTTTCATTTGCTTGTTTTTTGTTTTGTTTTGTTTTAAATCCTCTTAAATTGATTGTGGCATAAAGTTGAGGGTTAGGTAGTAGTAACCCAATCTCATCTCTTACAGCCCCTTTCCTGCCAGGCCATCTTCTTCATAGGTTGAATTTTATGCAAAGGTAGAAGAGTTGGAGATGATTTTAGAAGCATTAGAATATATCGTGTGTGTGTGTGTGTGTGTGTGTGTGTGTGTGTACACCTAGGGCAGAGATTTTAGGTAGCTCACTAATTAATGAGGAAATTAGGAAAGCTGCTAAAGCTAATTGAAACAAAGAGTCAAAGGCTGAAAATTTATGGGGAATAAAGTAATATTCAGCTGGTTTGTGACATATGCCTTTAAAGCAGATCTCAGCATTCAAGACTAGCCTGGTCTACAGAGAGTGTTTGATGTGGGATTTCCCGCTATATGTTGTAAATACCATTGGTGAATAAAGAAACTGGCTAGGCCTGATAGGGTAGAACAGCAGTAGGTGGTGAAAACTAAACTGAATGCTGGGAGAAGGAAGGTGGAGTCAGAGAGAAACCATGGAGCTGCCACCGGAGACAGACATGCTGAAACTTTGCTGGTAGGCCACAACCTCGTGGTGATGGACAGATTAATGAAGATGGGTTAAATTAAGATGTAAGAGTTAGCAAATAAGAAGCTAGAACTAATGGGCCAAGCAGTGATTTAAATAATATCGTTTCTGTGAGATTATTTTCGGGTCTAAGCTGCCGGGCGGCCAGGAACCGAGTGGTCTCCTCTCCAGCAAGTGTTCCAGGACAGCCAGGGCTACACAGAGAAACCCTGATTTGAAAAACCAAAAAGTTAAAAATAAAGGAATATTCAAGTGACTTTACAAATTGTAACAGACTGGATTTTTATACAGGAATAAGTAGGCAGAAAATGCAGCAGAGTCCTCAATCAGGAGAATTCATTTGCATGCTTACAGAGGCAGCCAGTAGAGTAAGGTCACTCTTCCCCAGCCACCAGTCCACACCCCAGTCCTCAGAACCTGTAATTGTGTTAGGTTACACCGCAAAGGGGAATTACGGCTGCGGATCAAGTGAAGATTGGCTCTATATCTGACTTCATTATAGGGAGATCATCCTGGACCATTGAGCTCAGCTCAGTGTAATCCCAAGGGTCTCTAAAGTTCAAGAGAGTGAGCGAAGGGAGTCGGAGAGGGCTGAGACTGTGGAAAACTTCAGAATGGTGGAGCACTGCTGGCTTTGAAGACAGAGAAATGGGTCTGGGAACCAAGAAGGAAAGTGGGCAACGGCAACCGGAAAAGGTAGGGGAGTGAATTCTCCCCTGGGGTATCCAGAAAGAAACGGAGCCCTGCAGAAATCTTGACCTCAACCCAGCAAGCCTGGTGTAGGATCCCGATCCCCAGCATTACATAAGTCATAGATAATTGTTAGAAGCCGCCAATCTTGTGGCGCATTTTAATAGCAGAGACAGAAAACTAACACAATAGAAAAAGACTTAGTTACCTGCAACTTAGAGTTTAAATATAACACCAGACAAAGGCCCAGACAAGGAGGCTCATACAACCCCTAGAGCCTCAGCCTCCTATTGCATGTATGCTTTTAAAAGTGGCACTAGACCTCATTTATTGAGATCTCATACCAAGCTACCTCTGCAGACCCTATGGAGCTTGCTTTTTCAGGTAGCTATTAAGTAGGAGTGTATTCCGGTCAGGTGACTCAGCCCTTAAAAGAGATGCTCTGCCCAGCGCAGGATTATTAATCACTGCTGGGAGTAGGAATGAGCAAATTGATGACTTGATGGTTCAGTAGAACCCCCTGGAAAACTGGGGAGAGCCAAGTCATCAATAACCCTGGGATCAATTCTTGCTCCCTCAGCCAGTTTCTAGGCGAAAGGAGTAACGGCCTATTGTGAAACAACTGCTTCAGTTTGTGACATGTGTTACGCCAAGATTTTCTTACTTTCAATTGACGCAATCTGGGTAACCCTTAGAATTGACTTTGAGCCTTTGGGGGGACTTTAGTCGTAAGTAATTGTAGACATTGAGAAATGAATTATAAAAAAAGCATAAGCTAAAAATTAAAAAATGTATAGTTTTGCCTCCTCTGGCACCCGTACCATTTTTCATAGCAATACCCTTGAATTTTGGGTGAGAATAATTTCACTCATTCCCCTTTGGTGGGTGAATGATCCAAACTTCGTTGACTATATTTTAGGACAAATGGCTGGCTTAGCAATTTTGTAAAAACAAATTTGGTGCCTTGAAAATGAAGCCCAGATGGTCATACAAAAGCCCTGGGCAAGCACACTTGGTGTGAGCGGGTCTTTGCTGAGCTGGTGCAACATGGGCTAACCTTCGCAAGAAACCAGTCTGACAGTAAAATCAGTTTAGGGGGAATCAAAGGAGAACAGGCTTCTTTGATGTTATTTGAACTCTTGACTCTAGTTGTGACTCAAGAAGGGGTCATCTGTCTCCATTTTCTCTCACAGCTGCTCTATTATTGAGCCTTTGATTTCTCATGTGTTTTTTTAGGTTTAATTTCTGTTATTGAAATACTCTTTGTTGCAGTGATTCCTCTCCACCCTTGGAGAACATATTCCAAGGTGCTCAGTGGAGGCCTAGAACGGCAATTTCAGTACTGCTTAATCCCATTCATATATATTGCTTTTCTTCCCCTGTACATACATACCTGTGATGAAGTTTAATTCATAAAGCAGGAACAGTAAAATATTGAGAACAAAATAGAACAATCACAACAATGTACTTCATAAGTTATATGTATGTGTTCTCTCAAACTACCCTCATGTACTGTGCCTATGCCTCATGTTTTACAAGGATGATACAAAGTCAGGCGGGGTGGTGACCATTGCCTCTAACCCCTGCACTTGGGAAGCAAAGGCAGTTAGATCTTTGTGAGTTCCAGACTAGCCAGGGCTACAGAGTGAGACCTTGGAGAGAAAGAAGTGTGTGTGTGTGTGTGTGTGTGTGTGTGTGTGTGTGTGTGTGTGTGTGTGTGCAAAGCCTATGCTAAGAGATGAAATGAGATGGCTGGCATAGGCATTATGATATAGTGTCAGGCTATTATTGACCTGACAATATCACAAAAGGGTTTTCTGTTTTGTTTTAAATTGAGAGGACATAAAACTCAACCATGTCACTTGGGTGAGACTACAGAAGAGGCAGAGGGAAATCAAATTCAGTTACTAGAATTAATAGGATCACTGATTCAGTCAGCAAAACTAAGTCTTAGAATGAAACCTACCTTGCTGATAAAATGATTTAGGATTTTCTGGCATCCAGAACTGTGAGGAAAAAGAAGTCATTCTTTTTAAAGTACTCAGTCTGTTGTATTTAACACAGAGTGAACCAGAATACACATGAGTGCATGTGCACACACGCACGCATACACACGTGGACACACACACACACACAAGCACCCACACGCACGCACACATATGCACATACACACAGGGTGGGAAAGGCAGGTTAAACAAATAATTAAAAAACTGACAATGATAAATATAAAGTGTGGGACAAAGGATACTTGAGCAATGAAGAAAAGGTAACATGTTAGTTAGCTGAGCTGGAAGGTTAGGGGATCTATGCTGGAGAATCTGGGAATCTGTATGTAGACATTGGCCTTAGGAAAAAAGTCTATGTTTCTATAATGCACCCTTTGACTCCTAGGCAGCAGCTGACTGGCACCTGGGCTCCTAGGAACCATGAAGATAATTACACTTCTGAGAGAGTAGGAGCACAGAGATGCATGGTTTCACAGTTGGGTTATGACTTGTTCTCTAGCTCTTTAGTCGGCCCCCTCCTCAGTCCCTCCATGATTTCCTCTCAATCTTTTGCTCTTCTTTCTCATTTTTCTCTATGTCTCTTTTCTAGGTCCCAGGCGATGACTGCCCCTCCCCTGCATTCCTTTGCCTAGCCAGTAACCAAATCATGAAAGCCACATTCGCGTCATCTTTCCTTTTCTCTTCTCCCACACCATCGCCACAATCCGGGACTCCCTCGCTGTGTGCAATGGCCTTCCGGTGATCTTTCTAAACCTGATGATGTCACACTTCTGCTTAAATTACTAGAGTGACTCTCTAGAGTGTGGGGTTAAGTTCAGATGCCTTTTTTTTTCTTCTGGTTTTTCAAGATAGAATTTCTCTGTGTAACAGCTCTGCCTGTCCTGGAACTATTTCTTTTTTTTTATATTTATTTATTTATTATGTATACAGTGTTCTGTCTGCATTTTTGCCTGCAGTACAGAAGAGGCACCAGATCTCATTACAGATGGTTGTGAGCCATGTGGTTGCTGGGAACTGAACTCAGGACCTCTGGAAGAGCAGTCAATGCTCTTAACCTCTGAGCCATCTCTCCAGCTCGAACTAGTTCTTTTAAACCAGGCTGGCCTCAAACTCACAGAGATCTGCCTGTCTCTGTTTCCCCAGTGCTGGGATTAAAGGCGCGCACCACCACGGCCCGGGCAGATGCCTTTTAAAAAAACCTATTTTTAATTAAAACATAATTCCATCATTTCTCCCCTTCCCTTTTCTTCCAACCCCTTCCAACTGACCCAGTGATGTTTTTCTCTTAGCACATCCTGCCTCTCTGTAGTCCAGAGTTTCCATCTCCCAGATGCAGTCACATTTGGTCACTCACACCAAACCATCCTCTAACTATTCTGTTATTTCACATGCTCTGTTCCTTTATTTGGAATCTCCTTCCCCTTTTCATTTTCCTTCAAGATTAAGGGTCAGAATTATCTTTTGCAGGAACCCCACTCCCCCCGCCCAGATTAACTCAGTTTATGCCCATATTTTACACGAGTTTTGCAGTGATCTTCATTTACTCTGCTGTCTCTCAGGAGGTCAATGTTATGTTCATAGTCTCCATGCCAAGCATAATGCCTATAACATAGCCTGTTTCACAAGACCTTGAAAGAAGTTAAATCACAGGGGTTAATGAATCACTGTCTGGAGAGGTCATAGATATTTTGGAAGTTTCTGTATACGGAAGTAGACAGATTTTTAAGGTTTCGAAGTCCAAGTAGAACCGCCTGCGTCCTGGATAAGACGAAAATTGCTTCACCCTTTTCGCTTCTTAGATCTCTGAGCCAATTGGCCAGTAGAACAGGTGGGATCCAAAACAAGAAGAAAAACTGCATTTCCCGTCATGCCTCTGGAACCAACTCCCGGTGACCTTTAACGTCCCCACCTCACTCACACGGAAAAGAAAGGGGCACTTCCGGTTTTGCAACTCTCAGGTCCCGGCGGCGTAGATCGGCCCTTTAGGGCCTTTTTCGGAAGCTCCGCCTTTTGGGTCTTTCTGGAAAGACAGCTTTGATCTGGACCGAGTGGGGCAGGTATTAGCCGCCGTGGGGCTTCTGGGGCTGTGTGCTGCACGGGGCCGGGAGACCCCGTTCCGCTGGGGGTTTGGGGTTCCAGCGGGCTCTGGAAGCGGGTCGGAGGGTCGTCGCCCAGCACTGACGTTTTGCTCTTCTTTTCTCTGCTGTCCCAGCGTCCCGGGCCCCGCGTGTCTCCCATGGCGGATACTACCCCGAACGGCCCCCAAGGGGCGGGCGCTGTGGTAAGTGATTGGCCTGGTCTCCCGGCTCCATCATGCCAGGTAGTTGGCGAGGAGCAGGAAGTATTGAGTGGGCTAGAGCTTTCTAGAAGCCGCTGCCTGCGGGACTAGGGTTAGGGAGTGGAGTGCTGGTGGAGAGTTTGTTTCAAAAGCGACTGCAGGCAGGCATGGAGCAGGTGGCCGTCACCTGTCTGCTGGGATCTTGGGCCTCCCTGCGCCTTCCCACACATCTGTCTCCGATTGTCTTCGGTCCCAAGGTTAAAGATGCCATCTGAGGCAGAGGCTTCCACCCACACGCCTCGTGGTGCCCGTAGTATTGCCCTTTGTACCTACTTTAAGCCTTTTAAGAAATCCCGAAAAGGGCACAGCGGTGTGTTTTCTTCAATTTGTTGTTTACTTAAGAGGAATACCACTCTTCTGTAAACTTTATAATTAAAAATGTTGTTCTACAGCTCCACCCGGGACATTTTGTTACTTTGCTGATCTATTTGAAATTCTTGCTAACCCACGAAGGCTGAGGATTATTCTCCGCTTCACTCCATTTGGGAAGTTTAATATTGATGTATGTTAACCTAAAATGTAGTTCATACTTAGTTTTCCTCCATTGTGTAATGGCACTTCCCTCCTTGGGATTCAGCATTGCATTTATTAGTCTTATCTCTTTACTCTTATTCAATCAATAAAAGTTCCTTTGTTCTCCCTCTTTGGGTTTTGAAGACAGATAGTTTCAAATGTCAGTGCAGTCTGAGGATCCGTAGAGACAGGATCACCCTTAGGTCTGAGCATTTGTAGAGGTGAGAACTCTTTAGTAGTTGGCTGCTGTCCTTCTCTGATCCTTCAGCTCTCACCCCCCTAATATCTGACTCCGAGTTCGTATTAAGACCAGTTAGACTTCGTGCTACACAGAATGATCCAGAAACTGCAGTTTCAGGACTGATTGTGCTCTTCTCAAGACACAAGAATCATTTTATGTTGATTCTGTCTTTGGGGGAATTCAGGTGTGATGTTTAAGGTGATATCAACTGATTCTCAATTGTAAAAATACAGTCTCCCCCTTTATAATTCCAAAGTTGTCTGTCTAATGTTTTGAGACCGTGTGCCCTCAATTTGTGTTCAATCCAAAGAGCCATTAAAATAGTTTTTTGGGGGGGGGTGTTGGGACTGTATATATTAGGCAGTTCACACTTCAAAACTTAAACCAACAGATGCCTTTTAAGCTCCTGTATTATGTAATAGAATGTACCTACATAAAAAAGACCCAGATGAGGGACTGGAAAGATGGGCTCAGGGTTTAAACGTGACTGCAGCTTTTGCAGAAGACCCTAGTTCAGTTCTCAGCATGTGGCTCTTCCTGCGGGGCCATCTTTATGACCCACCAAATGGATTTTAAAGCGAATGCTCTAAACAAACAACATATTAAGGTAGATTCATCCTTGCATTTGACTGCTGCTATAATTGGGTCCATTTAGGGACATCACAGTATAATAGCTAGGTCCCAATAGAATAAGCTAACCACATTCATTCATTCATTCATTTACTTTTTGAGACAGGGTTTCTCAGTAGCTATGGAACCAGTCTTGGGACTTGCTCTGTATACCAGGTTGGCCTCAAACTCACAGAGATCCGCCTCTCTGCCTCCCGAGTTTTGGGATTAAAGGCAAGTGCCACTACCGCCTGGTTAACCACACATTTTATATTCTTGATGTTGCTAGCATGTAATTAAAAGGCATGTAATAAAATGCCCTTGAATTTTAAATAGACTTGCATTTTTCTTTAAAAACTTTTGTGCATGCAAAAAATAGAACGAAGTTGCTTAAAAGTAATATTTAAAAACATTAAATAGATGCATGAATGTGTTTTAAAATCAGTTTATTGAAAGCACCAGCTGGAAGCAAAAGTCTATCATATGTAATGAGGATACGTATTATGAGACTTGTGTTTATATACTCACATATGTTTGCATCTTGGTAGTAATTCTATTTTTGAGCACTGTAGTTAAAAATATAAAAGGCTCATTATAAATGGATGTGAGATACATGTTAGTGATGAAGCAGATTTATTATTATTATTATTTTTGGCTTTTCGAGACAAGGTTTCTCTGTGGCTTTGGAGCCTGTCTTGTAGACCAGACTGGCCTCAAACTCACAGAGCTCTGCCTGTCTCTGCCCCTGAGTGCTGGGATTAAAGGCGTGCGCCACCATCACCTAGCTTGATAAAGCGGATTTTAAGTTCTTGCTTACATGATAAACTTAATCTGGGTCATTGATAACTGGTAAAGTTTATGTGGTGGCCTGTAGAGAATGCAGAGTCATATGATCTGAGAACCAGATAGCATCTCATACTTGACAGGCATGTTTTGAGTGCCTTGGGTGTGCGAGGCCCTTTGGCATGAACATGCCAGATAGTCTGCAGACTAATGACTTCATCAGTAATTGTTGCAATGATTTTACCTTTCTCTTGTTAATGGCTTATTTCATTCAAACCTGATATTTGATGTCTTACTCAGTTCTGTGGCCTGACTATTTGGGTTTGAGATTTTTCTAAGAATAGACATTATAGTCTCGAGAGTCATTAGTTCTTATTTAACATTTTAAAATAGATGGAGCCATTATTATAAATGTTGAAATAGCACAGAAAATTTTATAGAGTTGAATTACCGTCCTGATTTTTTTCTGGAAGTGCTTCTTATGCCTTCCACAGCATGTATGTGAAGAAGCAGTTAGAAACCATGAGTTTCCACTTAATAATCTAAAAAACAAACGTTGCAAGGTGGTCGTTAAAATATCCTTCATAGTAAAAGTGTATGATTTGTCCTTAACATAATTTGGATTTAGTTTACCATAATATTTTTCTTCTTAAATCTAGCAATTCATGATGACCAATAAGCTGGATACGGCAATGTGGCTTTCTCGCTTGTTCACAGTTTATTGCTCTGCTCTGTTTGTTCTGCCTCTTCTTGGGTATGTATTATATTTCTGACTCAGAGAGTTGTTCAGTCAGCATTTATGAAATGCTTTTTAGCCTTTGTTAAAATGTGAATGGCAAAAGACTAACACAAACCCATTTAAAATTTACAGTAATCAGATAATACCAATTGGTGGAATGTTTTATTGTAGTTTGTGTGACTGCTCATTCGTTGAGAGTCATGGTTTTTGCATACTTTTTTAACTTGACCAAGAGTGAATGTTTTTTATTATGCCGTTAGATATGTCTTTGAAGTGATGCTTCCCAGAATGTGGAATACATTCGTGTAATTTGTTTTCTATTGACAATTAAATGATTTAGGTGTTGTGCAATTATGATGCAATTCACAGAGGAGGAAGAGCCGTGGTAGCTGTTGATTGTCTCATGATAACTTTTCCTCTGCTAATTTGCAGGTTGCACGAAGCAGCAAGCTTTTACCAGCGTGCTTTGCTGGCAAATGCTCTCACCAGTGCTCTGAGACTGCATCAGAGATTACCACACTTCCAGTTAAGCAGAGCCTTCCTGGCTCAGGCCTTGTTAGAAGACAGCTGTCACTACCTGCTGTACTCTCTCATTTTCGTCAATTCCTACCCTGTTACAAGTATCCTTTTCATGTTGTGACCGTGAAATTACCATACTAAGCATGTAGGAGATGTCTTGATTGTTTTTCTGTTGGAAGGATACGGTAATGTTCCATGAAGCTTGTTTGTTTGGCTTTTAGTCTGTCATTTTTATGGAGATATATTAATGTAAAATTTCTGTCCCCAAAATTTGAAATCTAAACTCTGTTAGAGCTGTCTTGTTCTCAATATTCTTGCCTTGTAAGTCTAGCAAATATTTAACAATTAACATTCAAAGCACATTAATTCAGTATTAAATCTTTATATCTTGGTGGGAATGTGCAAATTTTTATGATTATGCAATTTTTAAAAAATATGCAAATTATTTACATGTATGAGTTTTTTGCCTGGTATACCATGTGCTCTTGATGCCTGTGGAGACTAGAGGAGGCTTTGAAACTCCCACAACTGAAATTGTAGCAGTTGTGAGCCACTGTGCAGGTGATGGGAGATGAATTTAGGTCCTTTGTAAAAGCAGCCAGTGTTCCTAACTCACAGCCATCTCTCCAGCCCTATTTACTTGTTACTTAACAAAAAAGAGTTTTTGGCTACCCCAGCTTCCAGTGATCTAGGAACAAAAGAAGATTAATCTGAAAATAATTTGCTATACATAAACTAGAAATTAAGGCATGAGCCAGGTGTGGTGAGCCTGTAATCATAGCATTGGGAGGCACAGGAGGTTTAAAGCCAGCCTGGTTTACATAGCTAGTTTTAGGCCAGCCAAGGTTACATAGTGAGACTTGTCTCAAAGAGCAAAACCAGGCTAGCAGGTTGGCTCAGCAGGTTCATTCTTAGGCGTCAGGGGAAGAGAAGTAGTGAGCAATAGCAAGAACATAAACTAGTAGATGCTAATCTAATTCCAAAAGAAATTGGGAATTATGGTATAGACAAAGGTGGCCCAAAGTAATACTGCAAATGTATTTGGGCCTTTGCTATTTGTTTGTGTTGTCTTTTGAGACAGGGTTTCCCTTGTAGCAGCCCTGACTGCCCTGGAACTGCCCTTTGTTGACCAAGCTGGCCTCAGACCACAGAAATCTGCCTCCTGAGCGCAGGGATTCCTTTGTTCTTAATGTGGTATATTGTCCTTGCTCTCTCAGTGACTGGCACTTGAGAATAAAATGGTAGACTTTTCACTCCTTATCTTTTCTAAATAATTTAAAAGTGACATTGAACTAGGCAAGTAATCGCATGCCTGTAATTCTATCACTTGGAAAGTGAGGGTATGAAGTCAAGGCTAGCCAAGGTTCCCTTGAGACCCTGTCTCCAAAAGTTGGGGGGAAAGGTGAAGTGATATCAAAAGCTAAGGGTGAATCTCTTAAAGATTTGTGAACTGTAGACAATTAGGAGATAAATACTCATTACAAATCTCCTAGGTCTGTATGTGTTCATTTGACAGAGGATGAAATTTGGCCTAGGAGAATGAGGTTTGTGAAAACCAGAACTGGAATCCACATATCTTAACTCCTGTTGACTGCCTCTGTTATTGAATTAGACTTCAAGTCTGGGGGTGTCAGAGTTTGAGATGAATTTTTTAAGCTTTATCAGAGTTGGACATAGGCCTTAAAAATGAGGAGTTACTAAGTTTGAAGTTTTAAAGGGATCTGTTTCATTAAAAGGTCTTAAATTGGAGCCAGACGTGTGTATACCTGTGACCCCAGCTCCTGAGAAGCTGAGGCAAGGAGGAACCAGAGTTTGAGGCCGGCTTAGGCTGCAGAGTAAGATACACACTTATGTTTTGATTCTTGTGATGTTTGGACCCAGCTGCTCGCTGGTTGGAATGAGTGAGTTAGTGTTGCAGTGAATTTGATACTTAGGTTGTTAGCATTCAGCAGTTTCCACCCATGCCATACTGCTACCCAGTACAGAAAAGTAGAGTGATTCATTTCTAGTGCTGATGGTATTAGCGATGACATAAGGCTAGTTTTTATGCCATTCATCATTGATAGTTTGTCCTTTATGGAAATACTTGACAAGTTTCTTATTATTAATCTGACAAAAATTGGAGTGGATTGTTCTCATTTTTTCTTCTGAAAAGTTGAGCCAGGTGGTGATGGCTCATTCCTTTAATCCCAGCACTTGAGAGACAGAGGCAGGCAGATTTTTGTGAGTTCGAGACCAGGCTGGTCTATAGAGTGAGTTCTAGGACTGCCAGGGCTACACAGAGAAACCCTGTCTTGAAAAACAAAAAAGAAAAATTGGATGAAAATGGTGTGTCTACGTATAGTGTAGACTTAATATAAAAATTAAAAAACCATTGGATTTAATACAAATTTTTTATATTTGTAATTAAACTGATAAAGTTTTATGTAAACTGAAATTTACAGTCTCTTTATAAATTCAGTCTGAATTTTTACAAATTCAAAATGTTTAAAAAAAGGATTTAGGTATATTTCCTCAAAGTAATGGGATTTAAGCCCGTTTCTTTGACACCTTTGTCAATAGTGTAGACTCTCTTAAAAGCAAGATTTTCTTTGTTTAAAACCAAATTGGTGCACTGGAGAGATGGCTCTTAGAGCTTTTACTGTCCTTGCAGAGTCCAGGTTTGGTCCCAGCACCCACATTAGGCAACTCACAGCTGCCTGTAATTCCAGGTCCAAAGGATCCAGTCCACTGGCCTTCAAGGGCACCTACATGTGTGTGGTGAACATAAACTTGTGCAGGTGCACACATAATAAACCCTAAAAAATGTGGGGTGAGAACTATATTCAGTTTTATATTCACCTTTGCTTAGCAGATACTTATGGTACTTTATTAAAAAATATTTTTGATGTCCCAAACAGATTGTAAGATTTAGAGAGTGAGGAAGTTTACTTCTTTTTGTGTGGTAGAACTTCATTTGATTCAAAGCCTGGCTATAAAAGAAAGCCACTCCCCAAACTCATTGCCAAGTGTTGCTTCAGCTCCGCTTTGCACACACTGCATAGCCGTGTACACGGGTGACTTAGAGGCTTTCCTTAACTGCTTTCTCCAGTGAGTATTTTCCCAGTCTTGTTGTTTTCTTTGCTTCATGCTGCCACATACACTAAGAAGGTCCTGGATGTAAGTACAACGGTTTGTTTTTAGCTGTAGATTGTGATAGCTGGTGTGACTAGCGGTTCAGGCTTTCTCACAAGTCCCTCTATTCTAGTAAACTTGGTAGAAATCTTTTTAGTGATTTTAGTGATTTGAAAGTTTTCAGTTTGAAGATTATATTGTTAAAATGTCATAAAACAGTATCTTTTGAGGATAAAGGATTGTTCTTAAAAAATTCTTTCCAGTTCCCTGAAGTTTGAAATCTACAACTTCATTTCAAAACGAGCAATGTGCAGAGTGCTGGTGGTGACACATGCCCTTAATCCCTTTAATTCCTTTAATCCCAGCTCTCTGGAGGCAGGGGCAGGTGGATCTCCGTGAGTTTTAGGCCAGCCTGGTCTATAGAGCGAGTTCCAGGACAGCCTGGGTTACACAGAGAAACCCTGTCTCAAAAAAACAAAACAAAGCAAAAAGCCCATGTAACTTGAAGTTTGATGAGTTGGAAGAGGCCTTATCTTCTGTCACTGTTACTCTGACGTACTGTGTGAGCATACCATGCTGAGTGTGTGTGATGACACTGTCAGGGCTGGGACGTTAAACAGTCAAACCATGCAGACATACTGTATGGACACTTAAATTTGAATTAAAATACCAAGTTTAAGGTTTTTATTTTGTGTGTGTGAGGGGGTTGTTTTGTTAATTTATTTATTTTGAGACAGTCTCTTTATACAGCCCTGACAAGCCTAGAACTCTCTATGTAAGCCAAGCTGGCCTTGAATTCACAGAAATCTACCTGCTCTCTTCCCTGGGATGGTGCACACCTTTAATCCCAGCACTTGTGAAAGACAGACAGGCGGATCTCTGGGAGTTGCAGGACAGCCAGGTCTCCAGAGTGAGTTCTAGGACAGCCAGGGCTACATAGAGAAACTCTCTCTCTCAAAAACCCAAGGGAAGGACCTAGCATTTGATTAACTAATTTTAATGAATGGGATTTTTTTATATAAGTTATGTACATTGGTGTTTTGCGTGCATATATGTCTGTGTAAGGGTGTCTGGCCCCCTGGAACTTACAGATAGTTGTGAGCTGCCATGTGGGTGCTGGGAATTGAACTTTGGTCCTCTGGAAAAGTAGTCAGTGCTTTTAACCACTGAGCCATCTCTCCAGCCCTAATTTATTTCTTTATTTCTTAAGCCACATGAGTATCTAGTATTCTATAATTTGTATTGTTAGTTATCTAAGGAGTCACAGATATTCTAACTATTGATGAATTGTCAGCTTTTTGTTACAACTAGAGAGAAATAGCCACTTTTGGGGGGGGGATTTAACTTTTTTATGGGAAATAAAGTAAGAATGAAAATTTCTTTTTTTAATGTGTTTTGGGTTCTCTTCGGAAACACAATAAAACAAGAAAGTACACTGAGTAAGTTCTTAGTTTGTAAACTCTTAAGGTCACTTTGAAATAATTGTCCTTTGGTTGTATTACATGTTAAATATGCTACCGGTCTAAAGAGTTGTCAGTTCTTCAGATTTAACCAACTATGAATCAAAAGTGCCAAAAATTATTGTGTCTGTTCTGAACTGGCTTTTCTTGGCATTCCTGAGCAGTTGTTACTTGCGTAGCTTTTGTGTCGCACTAGGATGTAAGCAATGTAGAGATGGCTTAAAGTATAGAAGATGAGTGTGGATTGTATGTGAACGTGGTGTCATTCTAGGTGTCCTGAGTCCCCACATATTTTGTGTTTGGGTGACTAGTGAGTTGCTAAAGATGCCATGTTACTTCTAATGCTTGTTTCCTTTTGTTTTAGGCAAAGGGTTCAAATAGTTTACCTCTGCTGAGATCTGTCTTGGATAAATTAAGTGCTAACCAACAAAATATTCTGAAATTCATTGCTTGCAATGAAATATTCTTGATGCCGGCTACAGTTTTTATGCTCTTTAGGTAAGAATTCAAATGTGCTTGTTTTGAAAGATTGGTGGCAAGTGAACATAAAGATAGTCACTCAGATTTCATCCTGCTTGAGTCAGGGCAACTTCAGCATTTACCCTCAGGTAGAGCATCCCAGTTGCTTTAAAAGAAGCGTTGCACCATGGGAAAATCAGGGATTTGTCTCTTTCCCCCAAATGCTTTAACAGGCTTTTAAAATCATCTTTTGACGTTTTCAGGCATGTGTGTAGAGTGCTGGTCATTTTTACCATCCCTCGGCCTCATTGCTCTCTCACCTTTTTTCCCTTGTTGAAACTCTTCTTCCCTACAAGCTCCCCACACTTAGAAGTCTTTTTCTTATTATTAATTAACTTAATTTGTTGACAGCTTAATCATGTATATAATCGTGATTATTCTCCCCATCCACTTAGCTTCATTTCATCCTTTTCAACCCTATTCTTTCTTTCAAGTCCTTTTCCTGTATTGTGTGTATATATATATATATATATATATATATATATATATATATATATATTGGTTACCCATTGTGCTAAATCAGGGCCATCTGTGTGACCAAGGGTGTGGAACTATCCATTGGAGCCTGCTGGGCTCACCAGTGAGTCTACAGCTGAAGACAGCTGGACTCCTTCCCCAGCTTCTATGAATAGGCTCTGGACAGGAGATTTGTCTTATGCACCTGTGAAACATCATTTAACCCTGGCAAATTAATTTTTATTTTCTGAAAATTAATTTTAAAAATACTACATATAGAAGAGTGTTTTGTCTTAGTTAGGATTTCTATTGCTGTAATGAAACACCATGATCAAAGCAGCCTTCCACAATATTTTAAATAGGATTACTATTTTATGTTAGACTGCGTTTTTGGCTGTGTTGTGCCTCAGATGGGCTCACATGCTCCAGGTTGGACATCTTCCTTTCTAAAAGAGCATTTTATGTGGTTCTGTGTTTTCCGTCCCAGAGAAAGCAGTTTAGTATGTGTGTGTTTGTAGTCCATTTAGAAAATACATACCTGGTCATGGTGCCTGCCTTTAATCACAGCACCTGGGAGGCAGAGGCAGGCAGATCTCTGAATTTGAGGCCAGCCTGGTCTACAGAGTGAATTCCAGGATAGCCTGGGATACACAGGGAAACCCTGTGTTTAAACAATCCCCCTCCCCACAAAAGAAGAGAGAGAAAATAAATTCACGTCTGTAGAAAGTATAGTGTGTGCCGGCCGGGTGGTGGTGGTGCACACCTTTAATCCGAGCCACTCAGGAGGCAGGGGCAGGCCTCTGAGTTCTAGACCAGCCTGTTTACAAGAGCTAGTTCCAGGCTCAAAGATACAGAGAAACCCTGTCTTGAAAAACAAAAATCTATATAGTGTGTGGGTGTGGCTTTGTTTATTACATATACTGTGTGCCATAGTGGCTGTAATACATGAATTATTTGAAGCTTGTTTTTTTCAGTCAGAATGATTTTTTTTCTTTTTCTGTTTTTTTTTTCCTCTTCTGGTGTCCCTGGGTGGGCACAAACCAAGAATGATTTTTTTAATCTGTTTGTGTTGACATTTAGAGTGAACATTTGTTTTCTTTTTTTAATTTTTTTTTATTTATGTTTTATGTATGAGTGCTCTGCATGTAAACCTGCATGGCAGAAGGGGACATCAGATTCTATTATTGATGGTTGTGAGCCACCAAGTGGTTGCTGGGAATTGAACTTATGACCTCCGGAAGAGCAGCCAGTGTTTACATTGCCACTACCCATGCATACATGCTTTTTCCTCTACATGCTCACCAGTGTTGGCTATTGTGTTTTGACTTATTGTCATAATCGCTCTTCTGATGGATGAATCTGTAATCTTCTTTGGGTAACATATTTTAACAATATTTTTAATGCATTAACAAGGGAGATTTTTCTGGGTTTGTGTGTATTTAATGTTGTTCATATAACTTTAATTAATAAATTAAAATCATTATTTATCTAAAACTTATTTATTTTTTCTTTGGGGATCAAGCCACAGCTTCAACACATGCTAGGCGAGTGTTCTACCACTGAGCTATGTCCTCAATCTTCCGTGTGCAATAGTATATTGTATATAGAATACTTAATACCTTAAATATGTAACTTAAATATAACCGAAACTATAAAATTAAGATACTCATGCTGTCGTTAGTCTTTTTATGCTACCTTCATGGCAGATGCGCTGTCTGCCCAGTAGAGGCTGTATTACTGGAGCTCTGGACTGATAACCTACACTTTGTAGTTTATCTTATATATGCATGCACATATGTGCAGAGACAGATATCATTGTAAGTTTGTTTACTTCTTTGCTTCTGTTCCCACATTTCTTCAGTTTTTCTCTTCCCTTTTCCTTCCCTTTCTGCTTCCCTACATTCCTCCCTCCTTTCCATGTCTTAGATTTTTGAGACAAGGCCTTGTTTTGTAGCCCAGGCTCATCTCGAGGCAATCTTCCCACTTCTACTTCTTGAGTACAAGGATGCTGAGACATAAGCGCCCTGCCGTGTTTCTACAGGTTCTTGCAGGATGAGCAGATGCTACCAGGCTACACCCTCAGCTATAGCTTTGTCCTAGAGCCACCCTAAATATTCAGACTAGGGTGGCGTGGTAGTAATGTAGGAACATAAGATGGAATACTTGAAACTGTAAAAGAGATAGAATAATTTGCATATTATCACATTCATATTACATGTTAATAGAAGTTGGAGTTGGTTAACAGCATATAAGGTGTTCCTGAGCTACATTTTTTGGGGTATGTGTAAGGACAGGTATGGGTGTCTTGTCTCATGTTCACAGTAATGTCACACTCTCTAGAGCTAGTGAATAGTGAGTTATTGATGAGCACTGTCCTAGTGTTAATCATTTTGTACACATGTGTGTATGTTCCCAGAAGGATAGATTATGGGGAATGTTTTGTGAGTTTCATCAAGGGCTAATTTGGATGGTGAGAAACTGGGTTTTCAGTGAACATTTTCTGTATTTTCTCTATTAAACATTTCAGTTTGGAAAGTTAAAATTTTGTTAGATTATTTGTTGGGCAAAATGTATATAACATTAAGCAATAAGTTTATAATCATATGAATTATTTTATAATGAAATTATTGTACAAATTAGAAGAAAGGGTTAAAAATACTAAGCTCATTTTTTAAAAAAGATCTTGTTATTTTTGTTTTTTTCTAAGTTAAAGGGCCTCACTGTGTAGCTCTGGCTGTCCTGGAACTCACTTTGTAGACCAGGCTGGCCTTAAACTCACAGAGATCCTCCAGCCTCAGCCTCCAAGTGCCAAGATTAAAAGCAAGCTTTAAAGCCACTAAGCCTGGCTTTAAAAAATGTTTTTTTTTAATTGCATTTATTATTTCTTTATATGTGTGTGAGCACATATGTAGAAGTCATAGGACAACCTTTGGGAGTCAGTTCTTTCCTTCCATCACGTGGGTCCCAGGGTTCTTTCATCAGGCTGGGCAACCAGCAGCTTACCTGCTGAGCCATCTCTCTGATTCATGTTCTAATTTTTTTCTAAGTTGCTCTGTGGGTTTTTCTTCTCTTTTTCCTTTGCCTTTTTTTTTTAGGACAGAGTCCCTTATGGGCAAGCCGACCTAAAACTCACTATATGTTTAAAAATGACCTCTCCCTCCTTCTCTCAACTTCTGGGATTACAAATATGTTCCATCATGTCTATCCATTGTGTATTTCTTTTGGCCAAGATTTTTAAATTACTTAATACGCTATAATTTACTAACCCTCCTGTCTCACTGTGTCCACATGAACTTGCAGACATAGTTCATCCTCCCACCCTCCTTCACATCCAGAGCTTTGTGCATGCCTGGTACATGCTCTGCCTATCTTGTTTTGTTTTTATTATTTGAGTGTCTTAATCCAGGTAGATTGTAGGAAATAATTCTGGACTTGGAATTTTATAAAACATACACATACATGCCTCTTGAGATAATAGAATTATTTATGGTTTTTTAATCAAGAACACTAATTACTATAAGCTCTACCAGCTTATTATTAGTTTTGAATTTGGGGTTTTTTTTGTTTGTTTTTTTTTTTTTTTTTTTTTTTTTTTTTTTTTTTTTTTTTTTTTTTTTTTTTTTTTTTTTTTTTTTTTTTTTTTTTTTTTTTTTGGTTTTTCGAGACAGGGTTTCTCTGTAGCTTTGGAGCCTGTCCTGGAACTAGCTCTTGTAGACCAGGCTGGCCTTAAGCTCACAAAGATCCGCCTGCCTCTGCCTCCTGAGTGCTGGGATTAAAGGCGTGCGCCACCTTTAATAAGCCATTCTTAACTTGGATTTTTATTAAGATTTAAAACTTGCCGGGCAGTGGTGGTACACACCTTTAATTGCAGCACTTGGGAGGCAGAGGCAGGCAGATCTCTGTGAGTTCAAAGCCAGCCTGGTCTACAGAGCAAGTTCCAGGACAGCCAGGGCTACACAGAGAAACCCTGTCTCGAAAAACCAAAAAAAAAAAAAAAATGTTTAAAACTTAATTTCAGGTGGGCATGGTGCTATATAAATGTAGTCTTAGCTCTCAGAATGCTGCACTAGGAGGCTTAGGAAGTCTAGGGCGGCCTGGGGTACATATTGAGTGAGACTCTGTTTCAAAAAACCAAAACATTAATCCCACAAGGTGATTGGGCAGGTAAAGACACTTGCCTTGCAAGCCTGGCTATCAGAGTTTGATCCCTGGAACCCAAGGAAAAAAATAGAAGGAGAAATCTGATTTTACCCTCTGACCTTTACACACATACAACATCACATACATATACATACACTCACACCAATAATGAACAATTTTTAAAAATACCAACAAAAATCTTGATTTTTTAAAATCAATTCTCTGCTAATTATAGAGATATTTTCTGAGTTTTAGTATTTATATTTTTAATATATTGATATATTTATAAAAACTTAGATAATGGCATTTTGCTCTTTCCCATTGATCTGTACCTTCTGTTTCTTTTGTAAGAGTAATTTGTGCCTAGATAAGGTAATTGTTACTGACCCATCTGATGGAGACATACATATTCTTCTTTTAAATTGTTACTAATTTTTAATATATGTGTAAATTCTTGTATTTGCTTATTTCAGTGGTCAAGGAAGTTTGCTCCAGCCTTTTATATACTATAGATTTCTGACTCTTCGCTATTCCTCTAGAAGAAATCCATATTGTCGGTAAGCTGATAACTAGCTTAAATCTGTTTTGTTTAGTTTAGTGTCTTGATATAGTATTTATAACTCTTGGAAATTTCTTAACTAATAGTTTATAACTTAGAAGAAAGAATAATCTTTGAAATTTAAGTTCTTGGCTTTCAAACTAGCTGGGGTTAGTGAAATGTATTTGTGTAGTTGATTCTTCACTTACAGGTTTCCATCCTGATAAATTCACTCTTAAGTTGCAAATGCACTTAATACAGCTACTCCAGCAAACAGCTTAGCAGCACAGTGCTCCATGGATTACCTCTTGTTACTGAAGCTGCAGCTGTCTGCTGTGCACGGCATATTGCTAGCCTTGGAAAGACTGAAATCTGAAGTGTGTTGCAGCGGCATATGTAAAAACACTGGAGGTTAAACCATTTGAGGATGGGGAAGGACCTTGTCTTTCTTTTTAGAAATTGAAGTGAGAGTTATCTTTATCACCTTTTTAGGTTCTAAGCCTAGGAAATAGTGAGACTTTAAGTCCCATTCTTAAGGACTTTCTTAACAAAGACCATAGTATTCACAAATCAATATACAGCAGTCTCTCCTTGTGTGTACTGTTGCTTTCTATACTTCTGTTACACAAGGTCTAAAAAGCTCTTAGCCAGGTAAGGTAGTATGCATCTGTAACTCCAGTGCTCTGGATTCCAGGGCAGTTCTCTGCACTCAGGAAGATTCCAAGTTCAGGCACAGTGAGTCAGAACATAAGGTGAAAATGGCGAGTAGTCAGATTGACCCTTGAGGATCCATCAAATTGACTTATAGTACCTTATACATAATTTTGTATATGATATGTAAGTATTTATGCATGTATTATATGTAATGAATGGTACTTTGTGAGCAGTATAGGTCAGGCAAAGAAGACCACTTAACCTAGGAAAAAAACCATGAAGCAACACAGCATTGTAGAAGCTGCAGTAGGAAATGGAGTGCAATGTTAGATCAAGACCAGATTGTATAAGCTGGTGGGTAGGTTTTAATGTGAAAGAGCTAGTTTGATTAGTATTCAAGTTGTAAAGTGAAGGGTTATTGAATATGGTCTATGTTGTCTCCATTAACTTCATAGCACTGAAACTCCTAATGTCCATAAAAGCTCTGAGAGACCGTTTGTTTAAAGAAACTGTGACCTTGTGTGGTGGCACGTGCCTTTAATCTTAGCACTTGGGAGGAAGAGGCTAATGGAGCTCTGTGAGATCAAGGCCAGCCTGGTCTACAGCAGAAGACCCTGTCTACACAGAGAAACCCTGTTTTGAAAAACCAAAAAAAAAAGGAAGGAAAGAAAGGGTGTATGGGTTGCCCGTGTTATGTAATTTTTTAGGAGTGAATTGAATTTGTCTATAAAGTATGAAAACTGACAAGTAAAGAAAAAATATAGATGATCCCTTTTAGATATAGCCATTGTTTTTTAAAATGCTTTTTGTTACTTCTGTACTTTTGTCTGTGATGAGATAGGAATTCTGGTGTACCCTTGCTGGCCTTGAAACCCTGGGTCTCCTGCCTCCTGCACTAGTGCCTGAAGGCTAGATAGGTGTGTATGGGTTCACTGTTTGTATATTCTGACGGTATATTTTACAAAAGTTCATCTTTGATTTAAATTTTTGTTGTTTTTCAAGGCAGGGTCTCAAATTGTGTAGCTCTGGCTGTTCTGAAACTTAATATGTAGACCAGGCTGGCCCGAACGCAGAGATTTGCCTGCTTCTGCCTCCCAAGTGCTGGGATTAAAGGTGTGCTGGGATTAAAGGATTAAACCCAGCTACTTCTTTGAATTCTTTTTGGTCACCTTTGCTCTCAGCATTTCTCAGCATTGTTTGTATTCATTGCCTTTTTGTTGTTTCTGAACAACACTGTTTATCTTACAGGAACTTATTTAATGAACTGAGGATTGTTGTTGAGCACATTATAATGAAGCCCTCCTGCCCACTGTTTGTGAGAAGACTTTGTCTCCAGAGCATCGCCTTCATTAGCAGACTGGCTCCAACAGTTGCGTAGTTTAACGTCTAGTTAAGCTGTGAATAGAAGATAAGCATTAGTAGCTGGTAATTTGGATAGGGGTCTCAAATGACAGGTCTAACACCGACCTCAGTTTAATTTACATGATTTACATAAGTGCATCTCAGTGCAAAAATAATCATTTCCTGGCATGTTAAGTCAAGCCTTTAATAGTTTCTGAGAAAATTTTACTGTACATTTTTGTTCATGGTTATGTAAGTTTTTATTTAATGATAAATGTTACTAAATTGTTTTAGATGCTGCTGTGCCTACATCATGAAATACATTTATTTCTTTTAAAAAGAATTCTGAAATTTGTTTTATCCTAACCAGTAACCCAAGTTACATCTGGAATGAGTTCATTATGGTAATAGATGAATTCAGTATGTTTTGAGACAGTATTTTTCCCAGTGATTTTTGGTTGGGATTTTAACAGACGCCCATTCCCCTGCAGTTTGAGTTCACATTCAGCTGATCTTGTGAGGCTTTGCTAGGACAGATGTGTTTAGCCTGCACCATTACAAGGGAAATTCTGTACTTATTTTATGACCTGCTAAGCTTTCATTTCCATTAGTATATCTGTGGCTTTGATTGTGTTTGAAGATGGCTTGACTGTAAACCTGTTTTGGATTAGCCATATGGGGTCATATCACCATTTACTCTAGAAGGTGGTAGTGACTACACAGCATCAGAGACCTACTAAGTAACTTTTACAAATGTCCACAGATAGACTACCAGTGTTGCTATAGTTTGCAGAAATACCTAGTTCAGATTTTTGACTCCAGTTTTCTTGGTTTCTTAGGCTTGAAATGTCTAGAAATTTGCAACAGCAGTTCTGATGCCTTTGAAAGAATGAGACTGAAGATTGAGCATGTTATTACACTTGTATTTTCTGAAATAGTGAAGAATGTTCTGTAGATTACATGTTTATCCAGTAAATACAATTCAAAAGGTTAAATGGAGAGGTTTATAGGTAAGGTAATTAAACAGGCTTGGGGAGTAGTTGAGGGATAGCGGGTGTTTCAGCCTGGTAGTGCACATGAGCTTGGGGACTCGATGTATGATACAATGCATCTATGACTGGGGCTGGATAATATGTTCAAGACTTTTAATTGAGTTCCCATCAATTCCCTTATAAAAGTTAGCTTGATCTTTGTTACTGTTGCATGATTGGAAATGCTTAAAACACTGCACAATTTTAGTATAAAGTAATGTAATGTTGTGGTCTTTTTTTGTACCCAGTTCTCTTCTATCTGCATGTAATTTGGATTTCTCAAATACATTCATTAGTAATTTATAATATCAGTTTTCTTTTTGTTTAAGCTCCTAATCTGTAGAGAAGTGATAGTCTTGGGGTAGATTTCCAGAAAATACAACTTGATAGCTTAGCTTTAACCAGGTACTTTTACATTTTTATAACAGTTATCCACCAAGTTGGAGATTTTTTTTTTATGTATGTGCCTAGCCTCCTTATCACTATATATGAAATCTGGTGTTTGAAAACTACAGCTTTGTAGAGCAATGAAGTGACTATAATGTTATGTAAGCATACTGATTTCTAATGATGTTTTAAAACATTGTCTTGAATGACATCAAGTTCTGGCAGCTAAAGGCAAATTTATTTTGAAATTTTTTTCCCACCATCCTTTTTTTCAATCTTGGAACATTTTCGATTCCTAAGAGGTTCAAAATAGTGCTGAGAGTTCCTTACTTATCTATTTTTATATTACCATCTTTTAATTGGTAGGACATTTATGCAAAATAAGATAATAACCTTGGATTAACTAAAGTACAAAATTTATTTGGATTCCAACAATTTTTCTATTTGTTGTATGTGTATGCTGTGTTTGTAACAGGATTGCCTTTTGTGTTTCAAAGTGTATAAGTGAATTTTTGGTCTTTATAATAATGGTCAAAAAATACTTCCTTAGAGGAGCTTATTCATGCTGGCTTTAAAAAGAGCTTTTTCCTTAAAACTGTAATTTCAACTGTTTAGTGATTTAAATTAAGACTTTTTAATGATGCTGCAGAATTACATTACTTCTGATATACTCATGCTTTAATGGAAATATAGATTTGTTCCTTGAAGATGCAGAATATAAATAATATTCTCAAACTTATGGAAAGGCAAATTTTATAATTTGAATGTTACTAGATGTTAGTTTGCATGAAACTATAGTTAGAAATATCACGTGTGTGAATGTGTACAATCAGCTGATCTTGAATCTAAAATTAGTGTTTCCATGTACACCTATTAAAATATAAGAAATGTAATAGTGCATAAAGTGATGAGCTGGGGAAACGTAACACTGTACTGCGGAGCTAAACAGTGTAAAGGAAGTTGGTTCATCATCCACAAAGTCTTTTAGGAACTGGAACAGTACTGTCTTTTAAACCCCATTGGACAGATGGAACCTTCACACAAACCCTGTTCTCTAGCAAGCATTTTATATTTCTTTGTATACTTCATGACTTATTGAGTTGGATGGATTTTTTGCTTATTGTTTTGTTTTCAAGACCGGGTTTCTTTGTGTAGTCCCGGCTGTCCTGGAACTTGCTTTGTAGACCAGGCCTCAAACTCACAGAGCTCTGCTTGCTTCTGCCTCCTGAGTGCTGGGATTAAAGGCATGTGCCATCACTGCCTGGCAAGTAGGCTGTATTTTCATATTAAGCCCCAGAACAATTTCTTAAGAGTAATTTATATTTAAATTTCCTTGAAATAAAATTTCACTAAGGTAAACGCTTTTGAAAGAAAAACAAGAAAGCAAACTAATTTAAAAATTAAATTTATATACTTATGTATCCCTTACAGAGAACATCAAGGCAAGCTTAATAACAAACCAGAAGTTCTGGAAAATTAATGGATTCTGTAAATAAGAATTACAAAGCCCCAGTACATCTAAAGAGATAGACAAAAATTTGAATTAGGTTTGTGAGTTTAGCAAATATCCTGGGAAGGAAAGTGGATGCATATGTAACAAGACAAGTAGAACTTGAGTTCTCTAAAACACTTGAGATGAGAGATTGTAGTAAAATCCATCCAGGGAGAAGATAGCTATGCACAGTTAATGTTTATAATCAGTAGGTGTCACTCTTTCCTTGGGTAGTCCCCATTTTTACAGCTGTGTTAGGTTAAATGCTATGCTACTGAAAATGCCTAGCTGACTGTAACACTAAGGATTTTAATCCTGTAACCCCTTTAATTCAGTATTGGACAAATATTTGGTAAGTACTTACTGTGCATGCTGGGAGATGGGGCTGGGGACTGACACCTTATTCTACCACTGAGCTATACTCCCATCTTAGGAGTACTGCTAATATAATATAATATGAAACGTTCAAAAGAAGTGTACTGTCAATATGAGATAGGAAAGCAGGGTACAGTTGGGAGTGGCATCGTGCTGTCTCATCATTCTCAGCCCAAGTAACCTGAGTATATAAATTGTAAGATTATTATTTCCCTTTATCAAGTATAGAAAAATGATAGTTACTTTTTTCATCTTTTCTTATATAGAGAGATGAAATTTTAATTTTTTTTATCATTTGTAGGTACTAGATAGAATCTATATAACCTATATGATTGAGACTTTCCCAGTAATTTGAAAGCACCTGATAGTTTGGGTATTACATCAGGAGAGCTCCCTGAGTTTGAAAATCAAGTGTAGTTTGTAAACAAGTTTTTCTTAGCGCCACTGGAATTTCCTAGGACCAGGAGAATTCCACACAGGCAGTGTATTGGTGAGCTTGGCAGACAGTGTACTGGAGAATGTAATACCTTTGAATAGTCTGGAGTTGTTTCTCGACAGTTCTTTAATGCACACAGGCTTTTATAGTTCTGGCTGCAAACTGGAGCTGGTGTCAAGGGTGTCAAAGGAGCTACTGTGAGTTTAGAAGATATCCTGTAATTCATCAGTGAGGTTTTCGTGATTTGAGTTGACATTTACATGACTTATCCAAAATGGACCCATTCTTGAGGGAAGGGTTTTCTCTGGTCTCCCTTTCTGTGTTGTACGCTGTGTAACTGATGCACACTGAGTTTGAGCTGGTAGTGACGTGACAAAATGCAGTATTCTCTGTATCGGAATTGGATTCTCTTTCTTAGGAAACAGTAGGGAAAGATGATTGATAGCTATGTTTGCTAGAGTCGTAACAATTGGCTGTTGTAGGAGAAAGAAGGACCCAAGAATCAATTCAATTTTTTTTTCTTTCCTAGCTTGTTGCTTCCTTTCTCCCTTCTTCTCTCCCTTCTTTCCTCCCCCCCCACCTCACCCTTCCCCCAATCCCCAACAGGGTTTCTCTGTGTAGCCCTGACTGTCCTGGAACTCCCTCTTTAGACCAGGCTGGCCTCGAACTCAGGGATCTGCCTGCCTTTGACTTCCACCTTTTCTAGCTTTCTAAAGCTACATTTAAAAAATAGGTTTAGCATTTTTGAAACTGACCTTTATTGTTCATAACATTGAATTCCAAGCTTTTACTATTCTTTTGTAACTTTAAGAGCATTTCCCTTTGACATAGTTTTTGTCTACATGTGTCTGTAAATTGAGACCAAAAGAGCAAAATCTGGGGCAGGAAACATTTATGATGTGCATATATTGGAGCAAATATACAAGGATTGCAAAGATTAGAAAGAGTCATGGAAATTGCTTGATTTAATAAATGCATCACTTCTGGTGCTTGATATAATGGGATATATTGAACTAAAAAATTGTATATATAGTATGTCAGCATTTCTTACTAACTTCTCTTGAATACATTTTTAATATATTGTATAGGTTGGGGAGTTACATATACTCTTCAAGCCAATACTATCCAGACTGTAGATTTATAAAATAAATTGAAAAATTCATCATTCTTCTGTATTCAAGGCCAAAGCTCATAATGCTAATGTAGGGCTCAGAGGGGAAATATAGTTCTCCTGCATATTTGAGAAAATGTGAAGTCCTTTCAAGAAAATGTAATAAACATAATAATCATAGCCTGCTGACACTGAGGAAAAGGGACCTCCTTCGCTTTTTCTTTTATGCAGCGATTACTGTAGGTCTCTGCTGATTTCAAATTGGATCACTGTAGTAAATTATCCATGCTGGTTTGTGCAAGTAAGCCCTAGGATCCATATTTGTTTTGTGTTCTGCTTAAATCAGCAAGAATGATAAATTTGATGGCGTGAAATTGGAAGTATCAAGGGCTTTCTTTGATGATTGAGCAAAGTCTTGTCTCCACCTGTAATTTTTGTTACCCTCTTTCAGTGTATGTGCTTCATATGTCTAATATTTATTTCAATATAGATTAGATTGTTCTTCTTTCATCTATAATGTTATACCTAACATTTTATTGCTGTAAAGTCAAATTGCGTAATAAAAGTCTTCTTGGATTTAATCAGGTTTAGAAATGCTGTTGACAAGTGTGTTTATAGTTAGAATTCAGCTTCCTTTCTGCCTGATTGCCTGTTGTTAGAAGGTGAGTCCAAATGCTGCTGTGTCTTCATCCCAATACAAATAATAGAGACACTGTGATGTTGAAGACTGATGGTAGAAGGAAGAACTGCATTATGAGGTGAGACTTGGTGAGAGTGACATTGGCTATTTCAGTTGCTTGCTTCTATACATTTTTTTCAAAGATTTATTTATTATGTATACAATATTCTTAGTATTCTGCATGTATGCCTGCGGGCCAGGAGAGGGCACCAGATCTCATTATAGATGGTTGTGAGCCATCATGTGGTTGCTGGGAATTGAACTCAGGACCTTTGGAAGAGCAAGCAGTGCTCTTAACCACTGAGCCATCTCTCCAGCCCCTCTTCTATACATTTTTGTTTCATGAAGTGGATAGCCTGGTGGGTGAATTATTTATAGCCTTAAAATGACTCACAATATACAGTGCATCCAAAGTCATCAGTCAATACCAGATAACAGAAGTACATTTCCCTTCTATTTATCTAGAATTGGTAGATATTTTCTGTCGATTGAACAGCAGAAACTTACTAAGTATTGTGCTGTGTAAACTAGTTATATAAATCCTTGTCCACTTCAGTAATGCAACCTAAAACACATTACAGAAATGGGTTTTATGTGAAGGCATTTCTAATAGGTGGAAAACATAGTGGATTAATTAGTTATCGATATATGGGGTTGGGGATTTTTAGTTTATTGGTCCAACTCAAGATCCTCAGCTCTGAGGGGGAGGGCAGGTAATGGCACACAACAAACTACAAAAAAGACCAAAGGCAACTATAGTTATCTACATAAGCAGGAAAACGTTTGTTAACCAGGAAATAGAGTGTTTGGGGGCTCTGGGAATAGCTTGGCAATAAAGCACTCCCTTCTCTAGTGAGCACAAGTGAGACCCTGCGTTTGATCTTCAACATTATGTGAAAGTGATTTCCTAAAGATTTTTTAATTATTATTTTATGTGTATGAATGTTTTGCCTACGTGTATGTATGTTCAACACATTGGTGCCTGTCCTGTGAAAATCAGAAGATGGCAACAGATCCTTTGGAACTGGAGTTACAGAGTTGTAAGTCACCCTGTGGGTGCTGGGAACTGCACCTGTGTCCTCTGGAAGAGCAGCTTCCTCCAACCCTTCCTAAAGATTTTATGGTGGGTTATTTCTGAGACATGTGTGTTGTTGGCTCATAATACAGGTTTTTTGTTTTTTTTTTTAAAGAGAGACCTTTGGTGGTTTTTTGTTTGTTTTTTTGGTTTTTTGAGACAGGGTTTCTCTGTGGCTTTGGAGCCTGTCCTGGAACTTGCTCTGTAGGCCAGGCTGGTCTCGAACTCACAGAGATCTGCCTGCCTCTGCCTCCTGAGTGCTGGGATTAAAGGCGTGTGCCACCACCACCTGGCCCTTTGGTGTTTCTTATACCACAATTCTGGAGGGAGGCTCTGTCTACATAGCACTGACTCTCCTGGAACCCACTATGTAGACCAGGCTGACTGTGTCTGTCTCCCGGATACTTGGACTAAAGACATGTGCTGGCACATCCAGTTCCATAACTCTGAACTTTGGGAAGACAAAATCAGCTCATTCCATGGTTGAATGGGGACTTGTCAAAGTGTTGTACTGAAATCCTTGAGAATAGGTGATGTGTCAGTAAGAATCCTATTTTAATAGGATTATCTTAGGGCTGGGAGGATGGCTGAAGGGATAAGAGCGCTTGTTCTGTAAGAATGGGGATGCCAGTTCAAATCTCCAGAAATCATGTGCAAGGCTGGGCATGGTTGCACATTTGCAGGTAACCTTGGCATGGTGAGGGGTGGAAATAAGGAAACACCTCTGATCTTGCCAGCTACCAGCTTGCTCCAGCTTCACCAAGTGATCCTGTCTTGAGGAAATAAGGTGGGAAGAAATAGAGCAGGACAGCTGACATGCTGACATCTTTCTTGTGTGTGCACTCACTACTCACACACACACACACACACACACACAGAGGTTTATCTTAGGGCAAATTTTGAACATAATGAATGTTGACCAATGCAGTGAACAGTGTTTAAGGTCTTAATTACACAGAACTTGAAACCCTCTCCTGTGACCTGTTATCTCCATATACTGCAGACTATCCTGGTTTAAGTAATTTCACATATTCTCACTAAAAAAATTCATTATATATTTTTAAAAGAGTATCTTTTAAGATCAGTATAAAATGTCTGAGTAATTCACATAGATATTTTAGACTGGTTGATAGGAATAAGGCTTCTGACTTTAGAACAATGATGCTCTGGCTTTTTTTTTTTATGTCAACCTGACTTATCTAGGAAGAGGAACCTCAATTAAGAAAATGGTGCACGCCTTTAATCCCAGCACTCAGGAGGAGGCAGGTGGATCTCTGAGTTTGAGGCCAGCCTGGCCTACAGAGTTCCAGGACAGCCAGGACTGTTTCACAGAGAAACCCTGTCTCGAAAAACAAAGCAAACAAAATGCCTCCAGATTGCGTGTCGGGCATTTTCTTCATTAATAATTGATGTGGGTGTGGCCCAGCTCACTGTTGGTGGTGCCACCTTTGGGCAGGTGGTCCTGGGTTATAAATGAAAACCAGTAGGTTAAGCCATGAGGTATGGGGCAGTAAGCAAGTGTTCTTTCGTGGCCATTGCTGAACCCTTCGGGAGGTGGTGAAAAGGCGCAGTCTCAATGAACACAGCTGCCGGGAGTCAGGTAGAAGGCTTACAGCAGACTCATTTATTTAACAACGGGAAAAATTTATAAACCTTAGCACCCAGGTGTTCTGATCCTTGACATCTCATGCTCGGCTCTCATTAGCTAGGCATGATCAGGACCTCTGACAGCACCAGACTCCAGGTTGGCTTTTTTTGGCCTGGTAGGCCTTAACATCCTACATATTGCCTCTTCAGTCTTCCCTCTGTGTTCCGTCTTGGGTTCCCTCAGTGATGGAGTGTGAACAGAAAGTTGTAAGGTGAAATCACCTTTTTTTTCCCCCTCAAGGTTTTTTCTTGGCAATAGTATTTTATCACAGCAATAGAAACCCCACACTCAGACGGAAGTTGGTGTCAGGAGTGGGGTAGTGCTTTGAGCTGGCCATATTGTCTTTAGGAGGATTGTTGGAAGAATTTTGGAGCTTTGGGCTGGAAAAGCCATTGAGTGCTCAGAGCTTAACAAGCTGTTGTGGGAGCTGTAGGCAGATGGTTCTTTCCCGCCTACCTGCTCCCAAATACCTGGAGGCTGCTTCCCAAATAATTGACTCAGTGGCTGAACATTAATTATAAATGCTGTTACTTTTGCTCTTTGGGGGCCCTACCCAGCTCCCAAATAAATCACACATGGAATCTTACTCTCAGTTATGATTGCCCAGCCTTAACTTGGCTTGTTTCTTGCCAGCTGTTCTTAACTTAAATTCTCTCATCTGTCTTTGGCCTCAGAGCTTTTATCTTTTCTATTCCTGTATAAACTTTTCTTTCATTCTTACTCCATGTCTGGCTGGGTGGCTGGCCTGAAGTCCTCCTTCCTTTTTCATTCCCAGATCCTTTTCCCCCAGATTTCTCCTCATATTTATCCTCTCTGCTTGCCGGCTCCACAAACTCCTTACTCCTGCCTCACTATTAGCCGTTTAACTCTACCATCGGGTGTTTCAGACACACACGGTAGCTTCACAGAGTTAAACAAATGCAACGTAACCAAAAGTAAGACGCCTAAAAATAATATTCCCCAACATAAATGCTCAGCTGATAACTCAGGCTTGTTACCAGCTAACTCTTAGGCTTAAACTAGCCCATGTTTCTATTATGCTTTGCATGTGGCGGTACCTTTATTAGCATGGCACATTCATCTGTTCCCTCTGCATCTTCTTCACTCAGCATTCTTTCTGTCTGAGGCTGTCTCGCCTAATCTCTTCCTGCCCAGCTACCACCCAATCAGTTTTTTGTTTGTTTTTTCTTTTGAGACAGGGTTTCTCTGTAGCTTTGGAGCCTGTCGTGGAACTAGCTCTTGTAGACTGGGTTGGCCTCAGAGTCACAGAGTCTGCCTGCCTCTGCCTCCCAAGTGCTGGGATTAAAGGCATGTGCCACCATTGCCTGGCTAGCCAGTCAGCTTTTTATTAACAATGAGAGCAGTATATATTTACAGTCTACAAAGATTGTTCCACAGCAGCAAACATAGAAAATTATGCTGAGAGCAGTGCCGACAGTGGAGACCTGGCCTGTGACCTTTCAGAGGGAAGTAGAATCCCTTAAAGCTAGGCTGGAGAGATGGCTCAGTGGTTAAGAGCACTGGCTGTTCTTCCAAAGGCCCTGAGTTCAATTCCTGACAACCACATGATGGCTCACAACCATCCATAGTGAGATCTGGTGCCCTCTTCTGGCCTGCAGGCATACATACAGGCAGAACACTGTATACATAATGCATAAGTAAAATCTTAAAAGAGAGAATACCTTAAAGCCTTTTTTGGTGCATCTGATATTTTGAATTGAGAAGCTGTGGTTCTCAGCCGCTAGGGCTGACAAAGAGACTGATTAACTAACTGAACCAGGAAAAGGAAGTATTTCCTCTGGGTTAGCATACAAGCTGTGGTTTGGAGAGGCACTGACATCTAAACTTGATGATGTGTCTATCAGGTGGCATTGATTTTGAAGGCCTGAAAGGGTCATGGACAGCAGCCGAGGCTTGGTACCATGAGAGGCCATTGGTGAAGGTACAGTCTCGGTTGCAGCAGAAGCCTCAGGATGAAGAGGTCATAGAGGCCTGTACCATGTGTAAGTCAGACAGAGTTCCTGAAGAGAACCCAGAAGAGGCTGTTGGTGAAGGCACAGCCTAGTTGCAGCAAGAGGCCCTAGCGTTTCGGAGATGCCAGCACAAGGGGTAACTACCAAGGACAGGGACAGCAGTAGTTGTGATGTGGAGCAGGCCTGAGCCCAGGAGGCAATGTATACTGTGGATGGCAGAGTCAAGGGTTAGAGCTTTGGAACCCAGAAAATTGAGTCCCAGGTGTATGAAGCTGGGCTTTCACACTGTTGGATCTTGGTTTTGCTTTCATTTGAATGTAGCTGTGCTCTTGATTCCCTCCCCCCTTAGAGTAAGGAAGTATGTAACTTATTCTAGTTTTATAGGCACTTAAAGAGACCAAACTTTTTTTTTTAATTTATTTATTATGTATACAGTGTTCTGTCTGCATGTATCCCTGTAGGCCAGAAGAGGGTACCAGATCTCATTACAGATCTGGTTGTGAGCCCTCTTGTGGTTGCTGGGAATTGAACTCAGGACCTCTAGATGAGCAGGCAGTGCTCTTAACCGCTAGCCATCTCTCCAGACCCTGAGACCAAACTTTTAAAGGCGTTTGCATTTTTTAAAGACTATGAGATTCTTAAAGTTATGTTTTATATTGTGATACTAATGTCAACATGATGAACAAATGAGAAAAGAAAGATCACAGTTGGAGTGTGATGTTTGTTAAGTTTACAGGGGTCAATTATGATGGCTGTTTCTTTGTGTGTCAATTTAATACACTTAGATTGCTAAGAAGAGTAGCCTCAACTAAGGAAATGCCTTAGAGCTGGGTAGTGGTGGATACACCTTTAATCCCAGCACTCTGGAGGCAGAGGCAGGCGGTTCTCTGAGTTTGAGGCCAGCCTGGTCTACAGAGTGAGTTACAGGGTGGCCAGAGCTGTTACACAGAAACCCTGTCTTGAAAACCCGAAAGAGAAATGCCTTCATCAGGTTGACTGTAGCCAAGACATTTCTTGGTTAATAATTTTTGTGGGTGTCCAGCACTGTGGGTGGTGCTGTCGCTTGCGCAGGTGTCCTGGGTTATCAGTGACAGCAGGCTGGGCAAGCCATGAGGAGCAGAGCAGCGAGTAGTGCTACTCCTTCATTTTCTGCCTTGAGTTCCCGCGGAGATGTGAGGGTGACTTCCTGAGTCGCTTTTGTTCATGGTGTTTATCACAGGAACAGATACCTTAACTAGGACAGATGCTGCTATATCTTAGCCAAAGTAGGATTTGGCCTCCTTCCCTCTATTGCTCTCAGAGTAAGACAGAGACATCAGCCCCCTTGGGGAAGTGATTAGAATGGGAGATTGGCTTTTTTAATTTAATTCTTCCCCACTGTATTTAATGTAATTCAAGCTTAAACCATGGAGATTCTTCCTCCTCTTCACAAGTATTAGGATTAGAAGTACTATAATTCCCTTCTTAAGGAAGGTAGTATACTATTTTCCCTTGAAAATGTGACCGGCATTAGGAGGTTTTATTCTTATTCTCTCTCTCCCTCCCTCTCCCCTCCTCCCCCCTCTATCTGTCTCATGTGGTGTGTGTGTGTGTGTGTGTGTGTGTGTGTGTGTGCGCGCGCGCGCGCGCGCGCGCGCATGCACGTGCAGTACGTGAGCTCTTGCCATGGTGTACCTGCGGAATTGGTTCTTTATTTCCACCTTGTGAGTCCCGGGGATAATCCTAATTTGTCAGGATTAGCAGGCAGTGCCTTTACCCACCACTGAGCCATCTTGCTGGACCAAGTGAGAGGTTTTCATGTCCACTTTCACAAACAGCAGGAGAAAGCCCTGCAGATGTGGAAGAGTGTTAACAAGGGGGTGATCTGGAGCCCATCCGCTAAATGAAGGATTTCATATTAAAATCATTGTCTTTCCAGATTTGCTGATAGATGTTTGTAATCATAGTATTTGGGAGGCAGAGGCAGGGGACTGACTGTAGGTTTGTCATCAGTCTGGTGTATAGCGTGAGACCCTGTCTCAATGACAATAGCAAAAGAAAGTTTTTGATTAACATAAACTAGCAAGTGCAGATGTAAGTCAAGGCACAGGGTCGCACAATCTTTTAATACATTTGTTGCTACTGAATGGTGATTAGGAGCACCAACACAGAAATTAGCCAACTGCCTGACTTAGTGACAGGAAGTGGAAAGGGATTTTAGAGAGCTGGCTCTGGGCGAGGCTACTTGTTGCGCAAGTGGGAAGACCTGAGTTTGGACTTCTAGCATCCACTTTAAAACACAAGTAAAGTCTCCAATGCCCATAACCCTGCTCTCAGAAAGTGGAGGCAGGAGGATTGCTGAAGCTTACTGGCCATGAACCTAGCTGAAATAATACTGAGCCCAGGTTCAGTGAAATAGCGTGACGAGGAGGACATCTGATCTCCTCTTGCCTCTGCACATGGGCACACATGTGCAGAAGTGGAAAAATTGAACTGAGCAGAAGAGTACATGTTTAACACAAAGGCATGCAAATTTTAGGGCTGGCAGGTACAGCTCAGTGGTATTGTGGTGGCTTAGCACAAACAAGGCCCTGGGTTTGCTATCCTAGCAGCAACCTCCAAATACCAAAATGCTGCCAGTCACACTGAAGACCTAATTTAGCACGCAAATGTTAAAATACAAGGAAGTTACACCCGCAGAATCAGGAATCATATAAGAAGCTAAGCGTGGGAGCTCAGGTTAGTAATGCCCACATTTGAGAGAGGGAGGCAGGAAGATCTGGAATTCGAGACAAACTTTAGCTGGCTATCCTGAACCATGTGAAACCCTGTCTCAAAAATAAAAATGTCTGTCAGAAATCATGATTCTAGTACTTGGACATTTTCTGTTTTCATGGACCTAAATTTTCTCATTTGTTAAATGTGGCTAGTAGAAAAAATCCTAAAGATTGCTTACTTTGGTATATGTGAAAAGTACTCACAGATGGTAGAGATTTTTACAAAGGGCTTTATTTACACTGTTTCTGATTGACCTCCAGAGAGAATGTGACTCCTGGAATTTGTAAGGAGCTACTCTCGAGAGTACTTGATGAATCTCTGTTGCTTAATCTTTGTGACTTCATGCTTTAAGACAACGCCAGTGGAAAATGAAACGCGAGGCTGGGCATGTAGCCCAGTGGCTGGGCATGAGTTAAACATTGGTAAGGCCCTAGGTTCAATCTCCTGAAAAAAAAAGTAAAAAAGAAACTGAACTTTGAACCTACTCAAAAATTTTCCCTGTTCAAGAATGAAGACTTCTGTTTTGCCTGCCAATTCCAGTGATTTATGCAGGAGGTAGAAACTAGAAGTGTGGTTACTTATCCAAACTTCCCATGTCATGTGTCTGTCTGGAAGAGCTCTCTCTTTGCAGAAGTAACATCTTTGAAATCAGCAAATGATTAAAAGACACCACTCTTTCCAAATTATCCCCAGTGAATACGTAAGTAGGATGCAGAAGCAGTCTATGAGATGCTCAAGGCATCCGTGAGAATGTATCTTAGCGCTGCATTTATTTATTTGGTTAGTTAGTTAGTTTTTAGTTTTTCAAGACAGGGTTTCTCTGTGGCTTTGGAGCCTGTCCTGGAACTCGCACTGTAGATCAGGCTGGCCTCGAACTCATAGAGATCCGCCTACATCTGCCTCAGGAGTGCTGGGATTAAAGGCGTGCGCCACCACCACCTGGCAGTGTTACATTTTTCTGCCTGCCTTAGGACAATATTGGAAGCTTCACAGCATTGAAAGGTCATGTGGTCCGGCCACGGTCAGGGGTCTGAAGTCAAATAGGACCGGTTTCAGCTGCATCTTAATTTCAGTGTGCTTGTATCCCTGTGAATTGGCAGGATGGCAGTGCACATTTTGATAGATGATCAAGCGCAGTATTTAACGGTGCTTTGCATACAAGAACTTAATAAATTTTGGCTGTCGGTCTCACTATCATCTATAATTTAGGACAATTCTGAAGATTGCTTCATTGGATAAGCTGGCTAACATGACTTCCTCCCCTGTGTACTTATACCTCAGTCAGAAAGTAACCATAGTTCTCTAGACATTGGGTAGCAATAGGTGATTGTTGTAGTGATTGTTACACTTCAGATTCTCAAATTTTAAAATTTCAAAAAGCCTACATTTTGAAGTTTGCAAACATGCAAACATATAATTGTAATACAATTATAAAAATATAAGGACCCATATTTCAGCAGTAGCTATCTTTATAACTGTCTGCCTTTGGGGAACACATTTACTTGCTCAAAACATCTGTTTCCTCTTGGAAAAAAGTATTATAAGACCCAAATATTAAAGTATGTGTGATGGATGTAGTTTTCTTGTTGGTCCCCTTTTCTAGGCTATTGAATCTCTAAAGGTTAATGTAATAGAAGGGTGATCTTAAAAACAATGATACCTAAGGTAGTGGAGGAAAAGTACTCAGTGAAGTGAGAAAAGACTTAATTGAAGTAAATGCATTTTGTAGGCCCAATAAAGACTTTACTGCTGTGCCTTCACATACATTTTGAAACCTACCCACTGTTGAAGTTAAACCAGTTAGAGGGCTGGGGAGATGGTTCAGCAGGTAAGAGTGCTTGCCGTGCAAACACTAGGACCTGAGTTGAAATCCCCAGAAATCAGTGTAAAAAACTGGGCATGGGCATGTGCACCTGTAACCCTAGCACTGCAGGAGGCAGGGGCATAAGTAGCTTTAGAACAGTGAGAGACCCGGTCTCAAGGGGATAACAGGCAGAGCAGAGTATCTCTAGTCCTCTTGTAGCCTCCTCATGCAGGTGAGCATGCATGCATGCACATTTCCTCCATATGCAGGTGGGCACGCACACATACATGTTTTCTCCACATGCAGGTGGGCATACATGCATATATGTTTCCTCCACATGCAGGTGGACATGCACACACGCACAGTTCCTCCACATGCAGGTGGGCATGTACGCACGCACAGTTCCTCCACATGCAGGTGGGCATGCACGCACGCACAGTTCCTCCACATGCAGGTGGGCATGCATGCATGCACATTTCATTTCCTCTACTGGTCTGGTGCCGCTGCCATCACCACACACATACACAAAGACCAGTCAGAGCAGAGAAAGATTGCTTTTTTTTGAAGGTGACTTAAAAGAATTATAGCTGACATTTGAAGGAAGGAACACTTCAAGATGACCTAGACTTCGGGATGGTAAGTATGTGTGTATAGTAGAAATGCGATGCCATTTATGTAGGTAAATTTAGGTTTTCTGCCAGCCACATTGAAAAACAAAAAAGGGACTTGGGGTGTTGGTCAGTGGTAGTATGTACTTTCTATTACTATATAAAAATTCTTGGGGTCCATCCCCAGCACCATAAAACATAATAAAAGCATCAATTTTTAATGTTTTGTTTACCCCAATATTTTCAAAACATTTCAAAATAGACAGGCAGGCTAATAGATGTGTTTCATTTTTCCCCATTTTGAGTCTTTCAAAGCTGCTTCTTATGTTATTTTAATCACATCCTATATGAAAAGGCTCTCTGGAGCATCTCTGCTGACTGTCACATCACCACATGTTGCTCTCCAGAGCCCAAGACATTATGGTTTTGAATGGAACTTAAGGACAGGAACTTAACATCAGCAACGAGTGCTTGGGAACCTTGTGGTTAAACTGTGTGACCTAAATATGAAGTTATGATTGGACATTCTTGGAGTGTGTGCGTGTTAATTGGCCAACTAAAGACTGTTTTGCTATAGATTAAATCACCTTTCCCCTGGCTGGAGAGATGGCTCAGTGGTTAAGAGCACTGGCTGCTCTTCCAGAGATCCCAAGTTCAATTCCAGATGATATATTTTGTCTCATACATAAGGTAGGGTGAAGTGTAAAACTATTAATGTAGAAGGTTTATATCGCTAGCAATGCATCAACTCAAACAAATTGTCAAAAACATTAAGTCAGTTGGGCAGTGGTGGCACAGGCCTTTAATCCCAACACTTGGGAGGCAGAGGCAGGTGGATCTATGTGAGTTCGAGGCCAGCCTGGTCTACAAGAGCTAGTTCCAAGGCAGGCTCCAAAACTACAGAGAAACCCTGTCTCAAAAAAACCAAAGGGGGGAAAAGACAAAAAAAAAAAAAGGCATTGACTCATTAGAATTTCTCAAAAAAGACCCTATCCCCAAATTGCAAGGTATACCCCAAATCACTCTGTTTTCACCAGCCTCTGTTACCACATGAGCAGAAATGATCCATCTCTTACCTAGGCTGTAACAGTAGCTCCCTTACACTTCCTTCTTCTGCATTTGCCCACCCCTTTCTGCAGTTGGTTTCTGATGTAGCAACCATTGGTCTGCTGAATGCCCTCAACATGTCCCTCGTACAAAATCTGAACTTTAGTGGCTTTCACTCTTGGAGCTCTTGCAGTGACCTACAACACCCCCCCACACACACACCCAACATACACGCAAATTTCTGTTTCTGGGACTGCTGCACTGGCCTCAGGGTTCTAGTCTCAATTATCTCCTTGTCTCCACTTTCTCTTACCCTCTATTTGAGGTAGGGTGATGGGCTACAATGCATTTGTGCTTCTTAACCTGGCAGGAAATAGCCCAACCCCTTAACTGGAAGTACAACCTTGTGGACTGGTATTTCTTGGCTAGGGGGAAGGGTAAGTTAACAACTGGAATTTTTTTTTTTCATGGAAAAGGAATAAGGGTTGACTGAAGTGTAGCTTCCATTGTGGACTGGTATTTCTTGACTAGGGGTAGTTAACTACTGGGAAAAATAAAAACACAATAGAACAAACACTCTAATTTTCATGGAAAAGGAATCAGGTGTGAGTTCACACTCAGAACAAGCAAGGTGCAAAAGCTGCTAAAGCAACATGTAGTCGATGCTCTGGTTCAAGTTAATAATTCCTTTTTTTGTACTTTGACCTCTGATTGCAATTCACTTGTCAAAGACACGTGGGTTTAGTAATAATTCTTTGATACTTCATATTTGTAACTTTAAAAAAAGAACATTTAACTCCTAATTTAAAATTTTCCTTTTGTTTCTGTTTATTAACTTCTTCCCTGTGCCCAAAATCTTTGGGAAGTCTTGTGGCTCCTTCAAGTTTCCTCCATGGCCTCCACATCAGCTCCTGCTTCTGGGATCTGTTTTGAATTCCTGACTTCCTTCAGTGATGAACAGCAGAGCTGAAATGTAAGCCTAAGCCCTTTCCTCCCCAACTTGCTCTTTGGGCATGGTGTTTCTGGCGTTTCATTAGGGTCCTAGCAATAGAAACCCTAGGACATCAGCCTTATACAGCAAGCAGTTTTACCCGTTGAGCTATCTCAGGTGGTTAAGGTCCTTTCCCACTGATCATGAAGGGGAAAAGAACACACCCCAGCAGAAAGATCTGTGCTCAAAATTAAATGTGTAGTCTTAGTCTGTGTGGAACCATTCCCATTACTTTGTAATGAATCATCTAAGTCCATTTTCCAGATAGCCAGCCACGTTTGTCTCATGACTAGACTCATCATTGTCCCAGAACTAAACAGGATGAAGCCAAGGACAGCAAGCTTGATCTTTGAATTGTCTGATACATGCTGAACTTCAATGGAAAAGTCTCGCAGGAATTACGGTGTATGAGAATCATGAAATGACACTTGATCATTTTCCACTTCTTCTTTTGTCTGTCTGACATAATAGTTGTCAACACCAGCGTGGTCTACACAGCGAGTTCCAGGACAGCCAGGGCTGTTACACAAAGAAACCCTGGTCCCCAACTCAAAAGAGATTCGTCTGCCTGCCTGACTCTGCCTCCCGTGTTGCGGTTGCTAGAATTAAAGGCGTGTACCACCACCCCTGACTTCAGTAGTAGTATTTTGAAGAAAAGCATGCAGGACGACTTAGAGAATAATAACCATGTTAATTATAGTTACGGCAGTCAAAGAAGGTCTCTCAGGTTTAAGCTAAGATCCGAAAGAACCTGGCATGGAAATAGTTGTAACAGGCGAAGGGTGCTCAAGTTTCTTTCTCTCTGGGACTAGGCTGTTTCAAAATTGCTCCATCTTCGTGTACACATAGTATGATGAACACGTAAAAATATTTAATTTCACGATCGCGTCTAATTTAGTGTACCACAGTTGAGAATCTGAGGTCGAGTGACGAGCAAGGCGACCGCGGTGATGGACAGCGCGGTGCCGAGGGTTCAATGGCACGGGGGACCGAGGCTTATGTCCTGTCTTCGCCTCCCACGTCCCACACCGCGGAGTCAGGCAGCCCTTAGGGAGACTGTTTATCCCTCAAACAACGAGACGTGAACTTTCAAATGCCAACCCCTGGTGATCAAGCACACCGTGCACACCCAGTCTCCGCCACCGGCCGCTCCCCCGCCCCCTGCTCGGCGTATGCGTCGCTTCCGCCGTCACGTCACACCGCCCCGACTTCCGGGTCGCCGAGGCCGCCGGTGGCGGCGCACACAGCCGTGTCCGCTGGGGTCCAGTCTATGGAGTCAGTTGGCGCGGCCGGCGGCTCGGAGGCAGGAGGTGGTGTCCGAGTGGGGGCCTCTGCCCCGCCAGGATGTTTCCGGGCTTGGCCGCCGCCGTCGCGGCGCACAGGTGCAGCTGGGCGACGCTGTGCAGGCTCGGTGGCGGCCGGGCAGTGGCCCGCGGCCGCAGCCAGGGTGAGTGACCGGCTGAGGCCGCTCCTGGCCTCGGCAGTTGAGCAGCTTGTCCTTCCCCAATCCAGAGCCTGCCGGTCTCGCACGGTCCCCACAGGCGTCCCCGCGAGCAGTGGCTGCAGAGTCCCCGCGGGGGCCAGCGAGCGTGGGGACACCCCGAGGCGGACCACCTGACCGGAGGGCTTAGCGCCTATCGTAGTGACCCTCGGTGACCCAAAGGCCGTGGGAAATGGTGGATTCCAGCAACTTGGAGGGTTCCTTGAGTTCGCCTCCGCAATTTTACCTGCCTCTTATTTGGACTGAGCTACTCCTGCGTTGTTGTTTTCTTTATAGTGCCAACTCGTTTTTCTTAAGTCTCCCTAAATCAAAGTGGATGTCACATACAGATCTTAAGGTGTGGGCATCTCATAGTTATCGAATGAGCCTAGTTTGGGGACCGGAAACACCCAAAAACTTGCAGTTTCATTGAATAATCTTTTTGGTGAAAATGTCTCCTGAAACTGTATATAACCCCTCTGGGGGTGGCAATGATTGAGTTTTGATCTTCAGCGTTTCTTTCTCAGTCAAATTTAAGTTGTTCGAGAATTTCTGAAATGGCACTGTAAGTCCCATTTCTATTCGCCTCTCTCGTTGCCATAGCTTGGCATGCCACAGCATGACATAAAGGACTCGTAGCAGAGCCCAGAAGGAAGAGCATAGGACCAAATCCGCTGCTCACCCGATACCCCAGATCTTTGTGAGTCGCAAAGAGGGTTTACAGAAATGTTTCTCAAAATTCAGGCTTCAAAAACTTTAAATGGAAGTGAAAAACTGTCGCCATTCCGGCTTTTGAGTGGTAAAAGCGGTATCAGACTCCTGTGCTGTGCAAATAAAGCAGAATATATTCATATCTTATTTGTAATAAACATAAAAGCTAGCTCCTAAGATTGCAAATGAATTTATTACAATAACACTGGTTTTTAGGGGTTTTGGTAGTAATAGAAAACTGTAGCTATGGAGTTTTCCCATAGTGGCAATATGCCTGATTGTCTTAAGAACAGACTGAATCGTCTGTTTATATACTCTGTTCTAAAACCCCAACTAAACTTTGGCATATATAATAAAATTCAAATAGTGCCTGTTAAATGTGGTCCACACTTCCCTTTCAGTGTCGGTAAAACGAGTTGAAATAGTGTAATTTGTATCCTTACTCTGTGTAGCTGTCACCAGACCAAAAATGTTATGCTCTTGCCCGCATCTGTGCAACACAGATAATAATTGCCTGTCTCATTCATTTAGGGATGACTTGGCAGAGTTCTTTAGGATGTTTACTACTACAAAAAAATTGAATGTTTTTACACTTAAAACCCTTTTAGACTAAAAATTTACCTTTGTAGAAATCTTGTACAGTATTTGAGAGAGCAGTCATAGCTCTGGTTAAATTTAAAAATCATTTGGAGAGGGCTGGAGAGATGGCTCAGTGGTTAAGAGAATTGCCTGCTCTCCCAAAGGTCCTGAGTTCAATTCCCAGCAACCACATGGTGGCTCACAACCATCTGTAATGAGGTCTGGTGCCCTCTTCTGGCCTGCAGGCATACACACAGACAGAACATTGTATACATAATAAATAAATAAATAAATATTAAAAAAAGTCATTTGGAGAAAGTGTGCTATTTAAGTTGGATGCATGCTACAAGAAAAGCTATTTAAAGCTTTTGGTTTGTTTTGGGAGGGGGAGCTGGGATCTAAAAGCAGATGATTTTCTTTGAGAAGAAATAAAGTTTACTTTCTGCTTCTAGAGTGCTTCCCTGTCTAGTAAGGCTTCTAAAGGATAAATGGAGAGGCCAGGCATGGTGGTGCATGCCTTTAGTCCCAGCAGAGGCAAGCAGATCTCATGAGTTCGAGGCCAGCCTGGTCTGGTCTACAGAATCAGATTCAGGACAGCCAGGACTGCAGAGAAAAACCCTGTCTTGAAAAACAAAACAACAAAAAAGAACAGAGGAGGAAAACACTGACTGATACCAGTTTTTAAAGATGAGAAACCTTTGTGAAGGCAAAGAAAACAGGACAATATTCAAGAGCCCAGCCATATAATATAGTTTTGCATTGTTCGGTAGCCAAAATTTTAAAATAAAATTAGTTTTGTTTTATGTGCATTGATGTTTTGCCTATGTATGTGAGCTCATGTGCACATGGAAGCCAACAGAGGGCATGGAATCACTTGGAGTTTGAATTATTACCATTTGCAGTACTTAGCTGCTGAGCCATTTTTTCAGCCCCAATACCTTTTATTGGAGATGCAGGAACTCCCTTGTACTGATGGGCCACAGAATTGAGCATTGTTTTAGAAGGTTATTCTCTGTATAAAAGGAACTTGAAGAGGTTTGTGCCCTGTGACCTAACAATTGCACTTAAAATGATTTACATTAAATAAATGCATATTTAAATGTATATTTCAGTTCATTACTATACTAATAAATTGTAAACTTATTTATAGTTATAGGATTTACATTATATTCAATGCTTTATTGATTTTACTCCCCCCCTTCTCAACATTTAGCTTAGGCTGACCTAGAACTGTGATCCTCCTTTCTCTATCTTCAAGTCTTGGGATTGCAGGCTGTTTCTACCTTTTTTTTAGCAAATGTCAGAAGTAATAAGCAAGACAGTAAAGATATATTCCCAAAATGTAGTACAGGACTTGTCAGTGTTTGCCATTGTTGCCTTCTTCAAAACTAAATTAAAAAAAAAAAAGGTGTGTGTGGGGTGGCTTTTTTCATAGCAGGTGTTCAAAGCATAGGAGGCCCGTTCTCCTGGGCTACTCTGTCTTGTTCACACCTTTGTTTGCTAGATGAGTAGGCAGGGTTTTCCTTCCGTGTTGGCTACCAGAAAGGACACAAGTAAAATGGGGCTACTGAGTGTTACTATCACACAGACTGCCACAGACTTGACAGTGCTGTTAATAAGATCTCTTAAAAAAATAAATTGACTATTTTAAAATTTTTATGTGTATGAGTGTTTTGCCTACATGTTTTTCTGTGCGTCATATGTGTGCAGTGCTCATGGAAGCCAAAAGGGAGTATTGGATCCCCTGGAATCAGAATTGTAGAAGATTGTTAGCTGCCATGTGAATACCAGAAACTGAACCTGGGTCCTCTGGAAGTGCTTGTAGTCACTAGCCATCTATCTAGTCTCCGGAAGAAACTGAACCTGGGTCCTCTGGAAGTGCTTGTAGTCACTAGCCATCTATCTAGTCTCCGGAAGAAACTGAACCTGGGTCCTCTGGAAGTGCTTGTAGTCACTAGCCATCTATCTAGTCTCCGGAAGGATCTTAAGGAAGCTCCAGATCGCACTGGCCGTTTGTTTGTTTGTTTGTTTGTTTGAGATAAGGTCTCTGCATAACTGTCTGTCCTGGAACTCAACTATGTAGACCAGGCAGAGGCAGGTGATGGATTTCTTGAGTTTGAGGCCTGCCTGGTCTACAAAGATTGTTCCAGGACAGCTAGGGCTGTTACACAGAGAAGTTCTGTCTCATAAAACAAAAACAAAAGCCCTCATGAGTTTAGCTCTGTGTGTCTGTGTGTGTGTGCGCGTGCGCATGTATGTGTGTGTGGTGTGTGTGTTTGGACGCATATGTTCAGGCGTTGAGGCCAAAGGACAGCCTTGGTTGTCATTCTTCAGTTACCATTCACCTTGGGTTTTGTTGGTTTGCTTGTTGTTTTAGAAAAGATCTCTCATGGCCTGGAGCTCAGCATGTGAATAGACTGGGGACCTCTTCCAGCTGCCTTTCCAGCGGATGCCCAGCTTTTTATGTGTGTACTGAACTCAGGTTCCCATGCTTATAAGGCGAACATTTTATCAATTCAACTGCCAGCCAGCCCAATTGCTTATTTTTTTAAAAAGTTATTTATTTTGTGTGTGTGCATGTTTTGCCTACATGTATGTCTGTGTATTGCATGTGTTCCTCATTCCTGAGGATGCCAGACTACGGGGTGTTGGATCCTCTGGGTGGAGTTACAGTTGGTTGGGAGCTACCATGTCATCATCATTTTATCATTTATGCCCCGGCAATGCTTAAGCATGTGTGGGCAGTCCGTTTATGACGGTTCTCCAGTTGTTCCTATCCTGGGCAGTCCTAGACGCTTGTGTTACTGTCATAGCCAAGGTGCCAGTCTTCCTTTATGCTGTCTCTGCAGCGGTCACTCCTCCAAGCAGTGCTGTCTCCAGGTGTCTGCTGTCACTCATTCTCATAACATGGCCTAAGTATCTCAAACGCCGTTGCCGTATCCTGTAGTTTATTTTCTTCTGTAGATGGAGATGTTTCTTATGGAATTATCTTGTCACTGCTGGAAACTGAACCCAGATCCTCTGGAAGAACAGCCAGTATTCGTAACCATTGAGCCATCTCTTCAGCCATGCAATTATGAGTTTTTTATTATGTCAGTCCTTTAGAATTTGGAAGGAAGAAACTACTGAAATAGTCTCTTAGGTAAGGGGACTGATATGTGGAACATGGGCTACAACTTTGATCCTAATATTAGCTAGAAACAAACCCAAACTACAAGATGTCTTTTTGTTGATTTTTATTGCAGATGCAACACACATAATAGACTGAATGGTCAGTTTGCAGGGAGGAAAATAGAATATATATATATTATTATATAAATTTTTCTGAGTCTCAAGGTGAAAGCCAAAGTAAATAAGTGATAGATGACAAACTAGATTGGAGACAGCAAGCAGTGAACAGTAGCAGTGGCTGCTGCTACCGCTAGGGGCCACAGAAGCAGTGGCAGTAAAATAAAGCAGAGACTTGTAACTAGGCCCCTGGTTGTTGTGACTAAACCAGTAAAATAAAAGCAGAGACTTGTAACTAGGCCCCTGGTTGTGACTAAACCAGTAAAATAAAAGCAGAGACTTGTAACTAGGCCCCTGGTTGTTGTGACTAAACCAGTAAAATAAAGCAGAGACTTGTAACTAGGCCCCTGGTTGTTGTGACTAAACCAGTAAAATAAAAGCAGAGACTTGTAACTAGGCCCCTGGTTGTGACTAAACCGGTAAGATCCGGCAGTTTTACAACTTTACCGGTAAGATCCGGCAGTTTTACAACTTAGATCAAAACAGTCCTTAGGTATGCAGCAGCGAAAAAACCCTATTCAAGTTAGAACAGTAAGTGCCAGACTAAAAACTTTCATATGTAACTAATTTTAGATATCACCTTGAAGAAAGGGAGTTAAGATTGGGAAATATGTTTTACTATATTTCTGCCAGCTGGAATTAATGTATTCAGCAGTTCATCCCACAATGATTGATTATGGTTTTTTTTTGTGTGTGTTAGATTTTATATTGGTTTTATTGAGTCAGATGTGTACCTGTGTAGTTTTGCCCTATAAGCAGTTTTCAGCTGTGTATTAGTGGCAAAGGTATACTGAAAGCTGTTAATACCTGGCATTCTATTGAAATTAAAAATTAAGCCTGTTTCCAAACAGCTAGCAAGGGAGCTATCTAAGATAACCGTATAGTATTCCAATATGAGAGACCTCTACTGTCCAGAAATAAGAGCATTTGAACATTACTTAAGACAGTGACTGAAATGGATTGAAATATACAGCACATCATACTGAAATCTGGAATTGTAATGAAATGTACAAACTAAAACCATGCCACCTCTGCAGCATGCTAGGCGGTGTTCTTACCATTTTGAAAACTGGTGCATAAAAAGGAAGAATTAAGCACCGAGCCTGCCTTAAACGGTGCTGCTGAGAAAACAGTGGAAATTTTCTCTGGGTGAAGGTATTCTACCGAGTGGAGGAGTAATACAATTAGAGCTACAGTTTTAAAGCCACCTAATGAATAAATGGATCTAGCATGGAATAGCAGTAGACATTGCCGTAAATAAAGGGACAACTAGATATTAGGTGAGTTTTTTCTTTTACTGTGCTAGTCAGGGTCCAGTGCTCTACCACTGAGGTACAATTGCAGCTCAGAATAACCAGCCCGCAAAGAGGCTTCATCACCACCTACACATGCAACTGAATTCAGAAAAAGCTGCCACACACACTCTGACTTGTGAGACGTAGAATAGGTTAAACAGCACCATGGGAATTCAGTCAGTAAAGTCCAGACTGGAAACTACCAGGGCAGAAATTCAGACAAACAACTTAGTTTATTCAGTATTTAAAGAATGCAAATAGAAAAAAAAAAGGTTGTACGGCTTTAAAAATGTTTAAAAGAGATCTCAGGCACAGTATGGGTCTGCTCACAGAGATGGAAAAACCATGTTTTTGACAACTGGCCAAAGATTTTCTCTCTTTTAGAGAATTATTTATTATTGTAGGTGACTGTGTCTGATGTGTGTTTGGGAGCATAAGAGCACACATATCATAGCACACTTGTGGAGGTCAGAAGGTAACACTCTGATGTTGGTTCTTAGTGCTTTTCTCCGTTGAGCCATCTCATCTACCTCCACCCCCACCTGGTCTCTGTCTCTGAGATTCACTGTTTATATTTAGGGATAAGAAGTGTGCTAAAACTTGAGTTACAAGCATTTGGCCCTAAATAAGCTTAGGCAATTTGAGATGCTTTTTAGAAAAACACAAATTATCACTACAGGCAAATTTGACTATCAGTTGTGCTGAAATTTATTTTTGGATTCTCAATCAGCAGGAAAGGCAAACTAGATCCCAGGGTACATTTTTTTGTTTGTTTTCTTTCCCTTCCTTCTCATTATATTATTATTATCATTATTATTATTGTTGCTATTATTATTTTATTATGACAGGTTCTCACCATGCAGCCTTGGCTGGCCTCGAATTTGGTGTGTAGACCAAGCTGGCCTCTGACTCACAGAGATCCACCTACTTCTGACTCTCCAAGTATTGGGATAAATGGTGTGCACCACTGTTCCTTGCTCACATATGCCCTTAATTCCCCTTCCTATCTTCTTAGTCTTCCTATTCTGCCTTAAGAATACCAGTGGCCACAGTGAAGATGTTTTTGGTAGGTTGCATGTCTCAATTTTTGTCATTCGGCTTTTAGAAATAGATGCATATAACCAAGACCACGTTGGACTTTATCGATTTGCCAAATAGACAAAAGAATACATTGACACCAGGGAGTTTCCCCCAAAATCACTGTTTTGGAAAATCAGTTTTCAACAGTTAGACATTGTACCGCTCTACCCCCTGGTGCTGGAAGAAGGTAAGGTCTTATCTCTGAGCTATGTCCTCCACCCAAGTGTCAGCTCTTCAGTGCCCACTCAATGCTAACCATTGTAAAAACTGGATTATCTCTGATGACATGGTTGGATTCATGTAAAACTTTCAAAATTATAAATTTTATCTAAATAGTTCTTGAGTTCTTTGAAGAGCTGGAGTTCTGAGTACACACAGTAATACATAAAAGGGAAGATCAGGAGAGCAGATATTCACTTTTCTGTTGCTTGACTACAATGGTGGAGTCTCTTTAAAGCCACCGTCAACCAAGGGCTTTGTGTCTTCTGTTCTTCTCTCAGTGAAAATTCTCATGTGCTGGGGCATTTACCAAATGGTGATCTAATTATCTGATTAAAAATCAGAGACAACAGGACTCACTACTAATAGGATTCATTTATTGATTATGACATGAAAGGACTAAATCCCCCACTCACAGGAAGAAAACATGGGATAATTTTGAGCAGGAAGCCCTCATGACTATCCCTTACCCAGAGTTTGCTATTCATATTCATTATGCCAGTTTTATTTTTTTTTTAAATGCAGCCAGCATACGAAATAAGAGAGTATCTGTTATGTACGATGTACCGCCTTTTGGAAAAATTGAATATGAGTGTTTTGCTTGATTATATATGTGTGTGTGTATTGTATATTGTGTATATATGTATAATATATGTATATATAATGTGTATATATTATATATGTATATACAATTATGGATATTATGTATATATAATATATATTTATATATATTATATGTCTATATCAGAGTTTCTACATCGAATATAAATTAGGAAAAAGTTGAAATATTTGATTCTTATATTACTAAGTCAAACATTTGTTTTGTTAATTGTATATTTGAGAGTTGTTTTGAAATTAAAGTGATTTTTTTTTCTCTCTTAGGATGGAAGAATTTAATGACATTTGGGAGCTTTACGTACATGGTTCCCAACAATCACCCACATGTTTGTACTCTGAGTAGAGTCAAGTTGTACTCTACAGAAGTCCACAAAGGAGGGCAGGGATCACAAGCTACAAGAGCAGGAAAACCCCCGGCACCTAAGGAAGCAGGTATGTGTACACTTGCTGAAAGCTTTTCAATTTCCTCTGTATTGGAAGAGTGTAAAATTATTGGCTCCTGAATAATAGAACTTACTTGTAAAACTATCTGGACTGGTATGCGTTTGAGGGCGGGGGTGGGGAGCTACGGTGGAGAGCTGAGGCAAACAAAAATATTCCAAAGTGGAAGGTGAGGACCAATTCCTGAGGTTATCTTGACCTCCACACACTTGGGCCACACAAGTACCTGCACAAACAAGCACATGTGCAGGCGTGCATGCATACACACACACACACACACACACACACACACACACACACACACACACACCAGTTTATTTGCATAAACTCATAATGTTTGTTTACTGTGTCATGTTGCATATGTGGTTCTTTTTTACTTCTAATGACATTTTCTTAGTTTTAAAACTTGCTAGGGCTTTGTGTTTTATTGTTTTGTCACTGTGGTCTCTGATTGTGGCATGACGTTTATTGCCTAAGTTCTGGTTTATCTGAATAGGTTTTTTAAGTGGCCCTCATGTGTTTGAAAATAATGTGTAGTTTTGATTTCTTGAGACAGGATTTATATATGTATAGACCTATAACCTGCTTTTAAAATCTTTTTAAAAATAACATTTATACGCCAGGCAGTAGTGGTGCACACCTTTAATTCCAGCACTCAGAAGTCAGAAGCAGGTGGATCTCTGTGAGTTCAAGGCCAGCCTGGTCTACAGAGTGAGTTTCAGGACAGGGTCCAAAGCTACACGGAGAAACCCTGTCTTAAGAAAAACCAAAAATAAAATAAAATAACATCTATAATTTTCAATTTTATATAGAAGTTATATATTCTATTATTACTTCAAAGACTAAAGATAATCAATGTTTAAGTTCCCTTGGAAAATGCAAAGACCTTAGAATACCTAACTCTTGACAACTTGTTCACAATGGATGTGCTATTTATTGGCTAATATTTTATATCTATTCAGTTCTTTCAATTCTGTAAAACATACATTGGTATTTTGTTGTTTTTTGTTTGTTCCTTTTTTTTTTTTTTTGCTGTTCTGGTGATTGAACTTACACAAGAGGCAAGTACTCTACCATTGAGCTACACCCAGCCTTTATCAAAATTATTATTATTAGTGTGTGTGTGTGCGTGTGTGTACATGCATGTACGTGCACATGTGGAGCTCAGAGGACAACTTTGTGAAGTCGGTGCTTCTTCTACCTTCCTGTGAGTGTGGAGGATCAAACCTGCCCACCAGAGTTGTGTAAAAAGTACTTTTGTTCACTGAGCATTTCATAAGCACATCAGCTTTATTATTTTATTTATATTTTTAATACTCTTTATTTTGAGACAAGATTACATATTCCAGACTGGCCATGAACTCACGGCAAGAGCGTGCAGCCAGGCTCTCTGCTTCCCAGACAGGAGGAAGAACTGGGTGGGGAACAAGATGTGGCACCTGAGCCAGGCAGCAGTGGTGCATGCCTTTAATCCCAGTACTCGGGAGGCAGAGGCAGGTGGATCTCTGAGTTCGAGCCCAGCCTGGTCTACAAGAACTAGTTCCAGGACAGGCTCCAAAGCTACAGCGAAACTCTGTTCGCTTCCCCCCCTCCCCAAGAAAAAGAAAGGAAGAAAGAAAGAAAGATGTGGCACCTGTTTGTTGTAAACTCATTTGCCATGTAAGATGTCATGCCATTGGCAAATGCTCAGGGTGGGGGTGGGGAGGTGTCTCACAGGTTGTCCCAGTAGGGTATCTGTCAGTATCTGTGAGGAGGCCTGAGCAGAGGCTGGATTTGTTTTTAAAATTTTGGAGGATGGCTTGTTGCAAAATGGCAACCAGGTTGCAAAGGAGGGAACCTGAAAACAGAAATGCAAACAAGGATTTAGCTATATTAATAACAGGGATTTTTTTCTATTTGTTATTTTATGAGCATAGATTGATGTTTTGCCTGCAGGTATGTCTGTATGAGAGTGTTGGATCCCCTGGATCAGGAGTTACAGACACTTGTGAGCTGCCATGTGGGTGCTGGGAGTTGCACCTGGGTCCTCTGGAAGAGCAGGCAATGTTCTTAACCACTGTGCTATCTCTCCAGCCCCAATCCTAATCCAGCCTAATCTTTTCCAAACATTCAAATATGTGAGCCCATGGTGGGCATTCTTATTCAAACCACAGCAGGCTGATTCTCCTCTTTGCTTCTGTATTGATTTTTCAGATAGCCAGCATGGTCCTTAAACAATAGATTGTATCCCTTCCTTTTAGAGCTTACCCTTGACTTCCATTTATTCACAGAACAAAATTTACTCAAATAAAAAATTTACTATCTTCCTTCTCAAAGTGCCCCATTGTGATGGTTATTCTTGGTTGTCAACTTGACTACGTCTGAAATTAACTAAAACCCAAATGGCTGCACATGCTTGTGAGAGATATTTTTCATAATTAAATCATAATTAGACCCACTTCTAACCAGGATCTTTGAGGTGGGACGATCCGTCTTTATGCATGTATGTATGTAATGTATGTGCATATGTATGTATGTATTGGTTTTTGAGACAGGGTTTCTCTGTATAGCCCTGGCTGTCCTGGAACTCACTCTGTAAACCAGGCTGGTCTCGAACTTGGATATCTGCCTGCCTCTGCCTCCTAAGTGCTGGGATTAAAGGCTTATGCCACCACTGTGGTATATTGGAAGATACACCATTACTCCAAATCTTTTGAGGTGGAAAAATCCACCACCTTTAATCTGGGTCACACTTCCGCTGGCAGCATATGTAAAGGACATGGAAGAAGGAAGCAAGTCCATCCCTTCACTGGCGTTAGAGTCCACTTCTTCAGATTCCAGTGTATACTGAAGACTGGCTGAGACTGGTCTTCCAGCCACATGGACCGCACAGCTATGGATTCTTCAACCTTCTGGTGGTGGACAGACAGCCAGTGTTGGACTAGATGAAACACAGCCTGTGAGCCTTCCTAGTAAATCCTTTGACCTCCACACACATGGCATAGCACACGTGTTACACAACTCACACATATGCACATGTATACACACAAAATTAATTGATTGAATTTTTAAAGAGTTGGGTATTACTAGTTGAAGGAATAAAAAGTGTAATGAGTCTCTAAGTTCAGAATTCAGCATGCTTATTATTAAAACCCAGTAAAGGAAAGAACAGTTGATAAGATGACATAATTAAGGGCAAATATATTAGATAGTGGTTTTCTTAGGTAAACATAAATAAACTCGGACAAAAATATTAAATGTTGGTTCCACTATACAGGATCTTTAAAATTGACATCCATGAGTTTGTTTCCTTTTTCTCTGAGGACTAATAAAAATTTGAGTTTAATTGTCTTATAGTAGAAATACATTGTTTATTGACAGTTTTATTTTGGGCTCTTTTTCAAGGTTTGCCTAAGCCAAATTAGACCTTGTTAGCTATTAGATAGATACCAAGTAATTGCTTGATTGAAAGATAATTTATATACTTAAGAGTTTGAGATTGACTTTTGAATAATTCAAATCACATGGTGAAGTCAGGAGCAGCTCATTAAGGAGCAGAGGCTTGCTAAGACATCCTTAAATTTTTAAGGAGCATTCAGATGGTTTGAATTTTAGTAAAATTAGTTTTAATTTTACTAATGACAGCAGATGTGTGGCAAACAGCCAGAATTTGATCTTAAAACAAATGTCTAGAGGTATTCATGGGTAGAATATCTGATTATTTGTGGAAATTATGAAGATTCTCTAGCAGCAAGTATGAGTTTATTAAGATGGTTGTGGTTTGTAAAATAAGTATTCATGCATGTGTTTGAGCCATTTGCTAACCTCCTTGTTTGTGCTTCATAGCATTATATATATAGTAACATCTAGACAGTTCTTAATGAGAATAGTCACAAGTTCCCATCTGAGAGCAACTTATTTTATGTGCTTTGTTTAAATGATCATTGTGGGGGTTAAGTGGTGTTTCTAAAGCTTTTGACAGATTTTAGGTTAGACAGAATTGCTGTAGTCTGAGACCAGCCTGTACTGTACTGGATTAGATGCTGTCTCATACAAAATAAAACAGAATGAAGCTCTAGCTAATATTTCATAGGCATTTAAGAGTGAGAAGACAGAAAAATAAGTAATTTATAGAGATAATGGAGGGCTGAGAAAATTGATCAGAGGGTAAAGTGCTCCCCATCAAGTGTGAGGACTGGGTTCAGATCCCCAGAACCCACATAAAGATGATGCAGTAGAGCATGTATGAGCCCAGCATGCCTACAGCAAAGTGGGAGGTGGAGATGGGAAAAATTCCAGCTCATGGGCCAGCTTGCTTGGCGCAAGCAGTAGCAAACAGCAAGAGGGTAGTTGTCCCCTGACCTTCACATGGTGCATGTCTATTCTTGTGCCTACAGTCACATTAAGATGTGCACATACACCACACACTTGTATTACTAGCCTAAAAATATCCTTTTAGAGCTAAAAACATTTTCTTAGATAACTTAAGCTTTTATGTCTCTCAACCCTATAAACTTTGCATCTCTTTTTGTAATTTTCTTTTCTGAATTTGGTAACAAAGAAAATGGTATAACTATGTAGTATTCAATCCCCATCAGAGACCCAAGGAGGATAAATTTTTACCTGAGTAAACAGGAAGTGCAGAGCAAGCAGCTTCTAAAGCAGTAGAAATGACAGAGACAAATGGCTGCCTTGACAGTCATCCAAGGTTCTCTGCAGTGTTAGGGCATCCATCTTTGGTCTACAGGCCTAGAATATCTGACAGGTTTTTCTTTGAAACAGTAATTTTGAAGGACTCTTCTATCTTGTCTTGGCAAAGTTTGGCAGTCACCTTCCTTTCCGTCCTGCTTGTCCAGTTTGGACAACATGTTGTCAGCAGTTAAGTCAAGGGCAGTCTCTTTCCCAAGTCTTTTGCCCAAGGGCAGTCTCTTGCCCAGTGACTGACTTTGCCACAATGAAAGCAAATTCCATATGGAGGTTCATTTTCTTTTTTTTTTCCATTCAAAATTTCCACTTCCTCCCCTCCTCCCAGTCCCCTCCCACTCCCCCACTCACCCTCCTCCCTCCCCCTCCAGTCCTAAGAGAGGGCAGGGTACCCTGCCCTATGGGAAGTCCAAGGCCCTCCCCCTTCCATACAGGCCTAGGAAGGTGTGCATCCAAACAGAATAGGATCCCAAAAAGCCAGTACATGCAGTAGAATCAAATCCCAGTGCCGTTATCATTGGCTTCTCAGTCGGCCCCCATTGTCAGCCACGGTTCAGAGAGTCTGGTTTGATCACATGGTCATTCAGTCCCAGTCCAGCTGGCCTGGATGAGCTCCCATTAGATCAGTCACACTGTCTCAGTGGATGGACGAACCCCTTGCGGTCCTGACTTCCTTGCTCATCTTCTCCCTCCTTCTGCTCTTCCACTGGACCTTGGGAGCTCAGTCCAGTGCTCCGATGTGGGTATCTGTCTCTATCTCCATCCATCGCCGAACGAAGGTTCTATGGTGATATTCAAGATATTCATCAGTGTGACTATGGGATAAGGTCAGTTCAGGCACCCTCTCCTCTACTGCCCAAGGATCTAGCTGGGGACATCCCCGTGGACACCTGGGAACCCCTCTAGAGCCAAGTCTCTTGCCAACCCTAAAGTGGCTCCCTTAATTAAGATATCTTCTTCCCTCCTCTCATATCTGCCCTTCCTCCATCTCAACCATCCCACTCCCTCAAGCTCTCCCCAATCCTCCCCTTCTCCCTTCTCTCTCCCCCTCTCCACTTTCCCCCACCACACCTCCACCCCCATGCTCCTAACTTTTGCCTGGCGATCTTGTCTGCTTCCAGTTTCCAAGAGGATCTTTATATGTTTTTCTTTGGGTTCACCTTATTTAGCTTCTCTAGGATCGGGAACTATAGGCTCGATGTCTTTTGTTTATGGCTAGGGTCCACTAATGGGTGAGTATATACCATATTCATCTTTTTAGGTCTGGGTTATCTCACTCAGGATAGTGTTTTCTATTTACATCTATTTGCATGCCAAATTCAAGATGTCATTGTTTTTTACCGCTGAGTAGTACTCTAATGTGTATATGTGCCACACTTTTATTATCCATTCTTCCATTGAGGGGCATCTAGGTTGTTTCCAGGTTCTGGCTATTACAAATAGTGCTGCTATGAACATAGTTGAACAAATGCTTTTGTAGTATGATTGGGCATTCTTGGGTATATTCCCAAGAGTGGTATTGCTGGACCCTGAGGTAGGTTGACTCCCAGTTTCCTGAGAAACCGCCACACTGATTTCCAAAGTGGTTGCACAAGTTTGCATTCCCACCAGTAATGGATGAGTGTTCCCCTTACTCCACATCCTCTCCAGCATAGGTTATCATTGGTGTTTTTGATTTTTGCCATTCTGACAGGTGTAAGATGGTATCTCAAAGTTGTTTTGATTTGCATTTCCCTGATCGCTAAGGAAGTTGAGCATGACCTTAAGTATCTTTTGGCCATTTGAACTTCTTCCGTTGAGAATTCTCTGTTCAGATCAGTACCCCACTTTTTAATTGGGTTATTTAGAATTTTAATGTCTAGTTTCTTGAGTTCTTTATATATTTTGGAGATTAGGCCTTTGTCTGATGTGAGGTTGGTGAAGATCTTCTCCCATTCAGTAGGTTGCCTTTTTGTCTTATTGACTGTGTCCTTTGCTTTACAGGAGTTTCAGGAGATCCCATTTATTCATTGTTGCTCTTATTGTCTGTGCTACTGGGGTTATACGTAGGAAATGGTCTCCTGTGCCCATGTGTTGCAGGCTACTTCCTACTTTCTTTTCTATCAGGTTCAGTGTAGTCAGATTTATATTAAGGTCTTTAATCCATTTGGACTTGAGTTTTGTGCATGGTGATAGATATGGATCTATTTTCATTCTTCTACAGGTTGACATCCAGTTATGCCAACACCATTTGTTAAAAGATGCTTTCTTTCTTCCATTGTATAATTTTAGCTCCTTTGCTGAAAATCAGGTGTTCATAGGTTTGTGGATTAATATCCAGGTCTTTGATTTGATTCCATTGGTCAACGTCTCTGTTTTTATGCCAATACCAAGTTGTTTTCATTACTGTAGCTCTGTAATAGAGTTTGAAGTCAGTGATGGTAATGCCTCCAGAAGTTCCTTTATTGTATAGGATTGTTTTGGCTATCCTGGGCTTTTTGTTTTTCTATATAAAGTTGATTATTGTTCTCTCAAGGTCTGTGAAGAATTTTGTTGGGATTTTGATGGGGATTGCATTGAATCTATAGATTGCCTTTGGTAGAATTGCCATTTCTACTATGTTGATCCTACCAATCCAAGAGCATGGGAGATCCTTTCATTTTCTGGTATCCTCTTCAATTTCTTTCTTCATAGACTTAAAGTTCTTGTCAAATAGATCTTTCACTTCCTTGGTTAGTGTTAACCCAAGATACTTTATGCTATTTGTGGCTATCGTGAAAGGTGATGTTTCTCTGATTTCCCTCTCCTCTTCTTTATCCTTTGTGTATAGGAGGGCTACTGATTTTTTGAGTTGATCTTCTATCCTGCCACATTACTGAAGGTATCAGCTGTAGGAGTTCTTGGGGTCACTGATGTACACTATCATATCATCTGCAAATAATGAAAGTTTGACTTCTTCCTTTCCAATTCGAATCCCCTTGATCTCCTTATGTTGTCTTATTGCTATTGCTAGAACTTCAAGCACTATATTGAAGAGGTAAGGAGACAGTGGACAGCATTGTCTTGTTTCTGATTTTAGAGGAATGGCTTTAAGTTTCTCTCCATTTAATTTGATTTTAACTGTCGACTTGCTATATATTGCTTTTATTATATTTAGGTATGAACTTGTATCCCTAATCTCTCCAAGACCTCTATCATAAAGGGGTGTTGAATTTTGTCAAATGCTTTTTCAGCATCTAATGAAATGATCATATGGTTTTTTTTCTTTCAGTTTATTTATATGATGGATTACATTGATAGATTTTTCATATGTGTAACCAGCCCTGCATCTCTGGAATGAAGTCTACTTAATCATAATGGATAATTTTTTTGATGAGTTCTTGGATTCAGTTTGCCAGTATTTTATTGAGAAATTTTGCGTCGATGTTCATGAGTGAGATTGGTCTGTAATTCTCTTTCTTGGTTGAGTCTTTGTGTAGTTTTGGATATCAGGGTAACTGTAGCTTCATAAAAAGAGTTTGGCAATGACTCTTCTGTTTCTATTATGTGAGACACATAATAGGACACATTAAGGAATATAGGTATCAGCTCTTCTTGGAAGTTCTGGTAGAATTCTGCATTAAAACCGTCTGGTCCTGGGCTTTTTTTTTTTTTTTTTGGTTGGGAGGTTTTTGATGACAGCTTCTATTTCTTCACGTTTTATAGGTCTATTTAAATTGTTCACCTGGTCTTGATTTAATTTTTGTGTATGGTACTTATCTTTAAAAATGTCCATTTCTTTTACATTTTCCAATTTTGTGGCATACAGGCTTTTGTAGTAAGACCTAATGATTCTCTGAATTTCCTCAGTGTCTGTTGTTATGTCCCCCCTTTCATTTCTGATCTTGTTAATTTGTGTGTTTTCTCTCTGCCTTTTGATTAGTTTGGATAGGGGTTTGTCAATCTTGTTGATTTTCTCAAAGACCCAGCTCTTTGTTTCATTGATTCTTTGAATTGTTTTCTGTGTTTCTATTTTGTTGATTTCAGCCCTCAGTTTGATTATTTCCTGGGTGAGTCTGCTTCTTTTTTTTTTTTCTAGAGCTTTCAGGTGTGCTGTTAAGTCTCTAATGTGAGCTTTCTCCGTTTTATGTGAGCACTTAGTGCTATGAACTTTCCTCTTAGCATTGCTTTCATAGTGTCCCATAGGTTTGGGTAAGTTGTGTATTTTCATTGAATTCAAGGAAGACTTTAATTTCTTTCTTTATTTCTTCCTTGACCCAGGGGTGGTTCAGTAGTTGACTGTTCAGTTTCCATGAGTTTGTAGTCTTTCTGGGGGTAGAATTGTTGTTAAATTCTAACTTTATTCCATGGTGATCTGATAAGACACATGTGGTTACTAAAATTTTTTTGTATCTGTGGATGTTTGCTTTGTTACTGAGTATGTGATGAATTTTTGAGAAGGTTCCATGAGATGCTGAGAAGAAGGTATATTCTTTTCTATTTGGGTGTAATGTTCTATAGATGTCTGTTAAGTCCATTTGATTCTTACATCTGTTAGTTCTGTTATTTCCCTGTTAAGTTTCTGTCTGGTTGACCTGTCCATTGGTGAGAGAGGAGTGTTGAAATCTCCTACTATTACTGTGTGGGGTTTGATGTGTGATTTGAGTTCTAGTAATGTTTCTTTCACATATGTGGATGCTTTTATATTAGGGGCATAGATATTCAGGATTGAGACTTCATCCTGATGAATTGTTCCTGTTATGAGTATAAAGTGACCTTCTCCATCTCTTCTGATTGATTTTAGTTTGAAATCAATTTTGTTAGATATTAGTATAGCCACACCTGCTTGTTTCTTGGGTCCATTTGATTGAAAAACCTTTTCCCAACCCTTTACTCTGAGGTAGTGTCTGTTTTTGAGGTTGAGGTGTGTTTCTTGTAAACAGCAGAATGTTGGATCCTGTTTTTGTATCCATTCTCTTAACCTGTGCCTTTTTATAGGTGAATTGAGTCCAGTGATATTAATGACCAGTGGTTGTTAACTCTGGTTTATTTATTTATTTATTTTTTGTGGTAGTGTTTGTGTGTTTTCCTTCTTTGAGTTGTGCTGCTGGAAGGTTGTCAGATATCTGTGTTATTATGAGTGTTGTTGGCTTCCTTGGGTTGTGGTTTTCCTTCTAGTACTTTCTGTAAGGCTGGGTTTGTGGCTACATATTGTTTAAATCTGTTTTTGTCCTGGAATATCTTGTTTTTTCCATCGATGGTGAAAGAAAGCTTTGCTGGGTATAGTAGTCTGGGCTTGCATCCATGGTCTCTTAGTGTCTGCAGCACATCTATCCAAGACCTTCTAGCTTTCATGGTTTCCATAGAGAAGTGAGGTCTAATTCTGATAGGTTTACCTTTATATGTTACTTGACCTTTTTCCTTTGCAGCTCTTATTATTCTTTCTTTATTCTGTGTGTTTTGTGTTTTGATTATTATATGGCGAGGGGATTTTTTTTGATCCAGTCTATTTGGTGTTCTGTATGCTTATTGTACCTTCATAGGAATATCCTTCTTTAGGTTGGGAAAGTTTTCTTCTTTAATTTTGTTGAATATATTTTCTGGGCCTTTGAGCTGTAATTCTTCTCCTTCTTCTACCCCTATTATTCTTAGGTTTGGTCTTTTTCCTGGATGTTTTGTGTTAAGAATTTGTTGCATTTGCTGTTTTCTTTGATCAATGAGTTTATTTCCTCTATAGTATATTCAGCATCTGAGATTCTTTCTTCTATCTCTTGTATTCTGTTGGTTATACTTGACTCTGTTCTTCCTGTTTACCCAGATTTTCCATATCCTGCCATCCCTTGGTTTGTGTTTTCTTTATTGCCTCCATTTCGATCTTCAAGTCTTGAACTGTTTCCATTACCTGTTTGATTGCTTTTTCTTGGTTTTCTTGGGTATCTTTGAGGGATTTATTAATTTCTTCTAACTTTTTGTCTTCTCTTCCATTTCTTTAAGTTTTTCACATCTTGTTTAAGGGTCTCTATCATTTTCATAATGTTACGTTTAAAGTCGATTTCTTCTACATCTTCTGGAATAGGGTGTTCAAGTCTTCCTGTGCGTGTTCACTGGATTCTGGTGTTGTCATGTTGCTTTTCAGGTTGTTGGAGGAATCCTTGCATTGGAGCCTGCCCATCTCTTCCTTCAAATGCGGCCAGGAGAGTCTTGGTGGCTTGGTCCAATATTTGCTGTGACTGACTGTGTACTTGGGGGATTTTCTTGGTCTGCCCTCTCTTAGGACCCCTCAGCACTGGAGCTGGCTCTCAGATCCCCTCCTCCCTGAAGCAGGTTGTGCTGGTGGATCTAAGGACCCTGCAGATGGATAGTGCTTGGGGGCAAGATGGGATGGTGTAAGTAGAGAAAACCAGTACCCAGAGAGACACCCTGCTGAATGGCCAGAAACGTTTAGGGAAATGGAGGGGGCCTGTACTCTGTTCCTGGGACTGTCCAGCTGGGTGGGCAACACTCACCCCTCTGGATGGATCTCAGTACAGGAGCAGGGACTCTTGCTGGGCCAAGGACCTTGCAGACAAAAGGGTGGACTTGGGGGAGGGCAGGGTCGTGTGGAACAAAGAAGCCCCTGCAGCAGGAGCTGGAGGGGCCCTGTACTTCATTCAGGTGTTGTGGTTTTCATTTTCCATAATGTAATGGTTGTAAATTGGAATTCTTTGGTTTCATTTGGATTTAGTTAATGAAATAATCACCTTTTCATACATCTAATGGCAATGCATAATTGTTTTTCTATGCATATTTGTTCTAATGCTTATTTTAATGAACTTTTTCTTATTGATCTGGAGGAAGGTTGTTTGTTTTATTTTGTTTTTAAAGGTTTCTTCATTTATTATGTATACACAAGCCAGAAGAGGGCATCAGATCCCACTAGAGATGGCTGGGAGCCACCATGTGCTTACTCGGAATTGAACTCATGACCTCTGGAAGAGCAGCTAGTGCTCTTAACCTCTAAGCTATCTCTCCAGCCCCTGAAGGAAGTTTTAAAGTATTCTTGATACTAATGCTTTGTGGCTCTATTTGTTGGAAATAATTTCTCCCAATTTGAGACTTTATCTTCTTCCTTTGAAAAAGATTTATTGTTTCATTTGTGTGTATGTATGTACAGGGGTCTGTGGGGGCCCAGAAGAGGGTAGCATATCCTCTGTCTGGTGCTGGAGCTACAGGCATTTGTGAGTCACCCACCCACGTGCTGGGCACCAGACTCTGAAGAGCACTCTTTGTCGCTGAGCCACCTCTCCAGTGTGCCCCCCCCCATCAACTTTTTGTTGTTGTTGTTTTGTTTTGAGATAGGGTTTCTCTGTGAAACAGTCATGGATGTCCTGGAACTCACTCTGTAGACCAGGCTGGCCTCAAATTCACAAGATAGCCACCTGCCTCTGCCTCCTGAGTGCTGGGATTAAAGGCGTGTGCCACCACTGCCTGGCCTCTTTTTTTGTTTTATACAATATTTTGTTGACTAGATTTTCTGAATTTTAATTTACTGATTTTTCCCCTTTATGTTGTTTATATCCTGCTTACAAACTTTCTTGTTGGCTGGTGGTGTTCTCCTGTAATTTCATCATTCAGGAGACTGAGGCAGGAGCGTTATGGATTTGAGCCCATTCTGAGACCCTGCTTCATAAAAAGAAAGAAATCTTTCTTTATCATAACAGTAGTCTATGTGTCTACAGTGGGGCACTGGAAGGCACTGGCATTTGAATTTCTATTTGTAAGCATTTCTTTTGCTTATAGAGGCAGGTAGATTCCAGTTCCTTTTTGTCTTTTAAATGGTTTTTGGGGGTTGTGAATGGAGCTACAGTTGTCTAATATGACTTAATAGACTTCTTTACTGAATGTTTTCTCTAAAATAGTGTGAAGATTTTTTGTACCTTTGTTTTCTTTTTTTTCATGACAAATAAAAAATAGCATTTTATTATTTTTTTGAACAATAAGTTGACTTCTGCCAACATAAACCGTTCCCTTCGCTCAACTCTTTGCCCAATTAAGGGAGATTTAGAATTCCTCCCCACTAGAGTGTGTTCCACGTCATGGCAGCTCCTTAATTACTCAAACACTAATCTAATGCATGATGGGACATTTATCTCCATCAGTAGATTTCCAGATTCGACAACAAAGAAACAGCATCCACTAAAAAGTTTTGAGGTTTTTAAGTTAATTTCTACAGGACATTCTATTCTGTACCTCTCTCCTGAGATTGCTAATGTTGCATGGTTTATTTTCCTATCACCATTTTTCAAGGCCGAGCAGAGGTATTTTAATCTCTGTTATAACTGCAGTGACTGCTACAGTCTGGATCCTCTACTTCATTTTGGTGACATTAGCGTCCTTATGACAGGCCATCTTGCCTTTGGGGCCCTGGCCAAGTGGAGGATTACTGTCAGTGTGTTCTTAGTGTAGTCTGTCCTGGTATATTTCCTGTGACATACAGTACCTTTGTTTTCTTATTTTAAATACACCTACCCTTTCATTAATGGGTGGCACATGTCAGTGGTTTATTTTACTGTATAAAACAAATCTTTTTGTCAGTTTTCTGAAAGGCTTTGGCGTGTGTGTGGGTACGAGTTTTACTAAATGCTTTGTTTTGTCTTTAGCTCTTGAAATGATTCCATGCCTTTTCTCCTGTAGTTTATTAATGAGGAGATAAATAGCTGTTATGAAGTTTGACACTCTTATGTTTTATAGAATGAATTAAAATAATATGATCAGTTATATCGTTTGTGATAAATGATCAGTTATATATTGCTTGATTAAATTAACTGATAAGTTACAGTTTTATTGGAAAATGTCAATGTAAACTTGTTTTAATAAACTTTACAGCAGAAAATATAGGCGCAGAACTCAAAGCTCCACTTAAACAAGATCCTCTCCAAATAAGAGGTAAATATATCATATTTGATGTTTTAGTATGTGGTTATATATAAATATGCAGAATTTATGTGACTGTCTTTAATATTATTCTGAGAACGTGGTTATAGTTTGCTTTTATTTTAAATAGATTGGTCATAAATTTTTATTCTATTTATATGCTACTTTATGCTGAAGTTTATTTTGCATTTTGATGACAAATACTTTAAAAGTGTAAGGAACCAAAATCTTCAGTTTGCTTTATATTTTTAGAAAAGTAATGTTACTAAAGAACAAGAGGCCAGTATCTTCAGCTATAGTTTGTATAAATTGAGGTGGAATGTGACTGTTAATTCATGAAGTCAGTGGGTCTGTGCCATGTGAGTAGTGTGGTGTCAGACAGACAGGCTCAGTTTTGGCTCTCATACTTCCTAGCTGTCTCATGTAACATTTAGCTTGCTTCTCTAAGATGGTAAAAAAAAAATAAAACTCACTCATCAGGGTGACTTTGAAGATTACACATGCAAATAGTTAAGTAATCAAGAGTCATCAGCATTTGGACAGTGTGTGCATGTGACTTGCCTGTGATTGCAGCCTGTCAGAGGCTGGGGCAGGATCCCAGGTTACAAGGTAAAACCTTCTTTCCATTAAAAAGAACTAGTGCTGGGATAGCAGTGACCACTGCCACCAGTCATCCATGGCCTGGTCTCGGATAGGCCAACAGGAATTGCTAACTATTTTGAAGGATTTCTTTTTTATCTTTAAAGAATGCATCCTTTTAAAGAGAGATGTAATTTTCCTTTCAGTTCTAGAATAACTCACACTCAGATTTTAGTTTTAGAATGATAGAAGTGAAGTTTGTTAGAGACTTAGAATTCAGACAGTAATCCGGATGCCTTTATATACTTCTTCAAATAAAGTTTTGGCTTTTGTATTGAACTTCAGTTTTGAAATGTTCTTAGTAAGATGTATTGTGCATTTAATATTAGTGCTGATGTTTTATTGTTTTCATTGTTTTTTTTCTACTCACAGAAATGAGTCATTTTAGACTTAATTCTATTTGAAAGTAAAATAGAAAGCTAGGATTGAGAGAGCAGCATCTGAAGGAGTGGCTAGGTGACAGTTTAACACAGAGTACAAGCTTTTGTTGTCTTAGTCTTGCTCAGAAGTTTGCTTAAGTTATTTATGTCATGGGACAGAAAGTCTTACTCTATATGATTTATTTTTTGATGTTGTTTTTCGGGTTGTTTGTTTGTTTTTTGAGACAGTTTTTCTCTAATAGTCCATGCTGTCCTGGAACTCACTCTGTAGACCAGGCTGGCCTCAGACCCGCCTGCCTCTGCCTCCCGAGGGCTGGCATTAAAGGCGTGTGCCACCACCACCCAGTTTATATGCTTTATTAACATAGAAATGTATCATGTAATTTTTTAACTCTCAAACTATAATCTGTACCAAATTAGTATCATATTTTTGTGTCTGACAGTTTGATACCCAACAGTTAGACAGTAGTTTAGTAGAAGGCAATATTTTCCTATAATTTGAAGACTTCTGGTAATTTTTTGATTGATAGAAGTATTTCTTAGTTCTCTTCAGTCTTGTGTGAAATTATCTGGTGGCCTTAAGTGTTTTATTAAGAAATCTTACTTAATGACCTAAGAAACATACAGATTATTATAAATAAGAGTATCAAAGCATTTTATAAAATTTCCTTTTCTATATTCAGTATCCTTTATTGTTTTCTGTTTTGACTTTTCATGAATGCTGGCTTCACTCTACAGTTTATAAAACATTGAACCATTCTGTAATTTTTATTGAAACTTTATTTGCACATAGACCCAAAGCAACTTAAATCGTTTTAATTGTTTAGACAGAACAGTACTGCTACAAGGTGTCTACTAGATAAAAGGTTGATATTTTAGCATCAATTAGAGATGAGCTATAGAGGTAAACACTAGATTTATGATCCATCCTAGTTTTCTATACTGGGGAGATATTTCTTTTTCCACGATACCATCCTGTATAGACATCAGGAGAACATAACAAATGTCTGTGGGATTCAGCAAGTACTCACTTTCCAGTAGTGCCTTCAGTGTTCATACTTACATATTTCTTTGTTTCTGGTTTAGTCAAAGCAGTCCTTAAGAAAAGGGAGTATGGACCAAAATACACTAAGAATAATTTCATCACTGGAGTGAGAGCAATAAATGAGTTCTGTCTTAAATCCAGGTACAGTAATTTCTTTCAATGTAAGTACTCTGTGCAAATAGTATGATCCTTTATCTTTTATTAAATTTCATATTGTCATAAAGATAATTGTTCATTGCTGTCACAAAATTTCTACAAGACAACCAGTGATTAAATATAAAATAATGGTCTGATATATTTAGTTATCTAAATATAAAATAACTTTAATAGTGGCTTGATGAACATATAAACCTTTCAGAATTTAAGAGAAAGAAAAGTGATTACAGGTGTGACTTAGGCACTTCTAACTTGGGGGCATTTAATTGTGCTTGTGTAGTATGTCGGTGCATAGCTGTGGTGCATGTGTGGAGGCCAGAGGAAAACTTTTGGGAGTTGGTTCTTCCTACCATGTGGGTCTCAGGTCATTAGGCTTGCCAGCAAAGGCCTCTACTTGCTGAGCCATCTTGTTGGCACTTAATTTGAATTCTTAAATAGAAGAGTGATACTTGTGTATATTCTAATTTTTACATATATTAAAAGTGCAATGGTTATGCCCATAGTACAAGTATCAGTGAGGGAGTTGCAACTCCCAATGAAGTAGTGATCAAGCCTGACTCTTAAGTTTCTGATGAGACCCCATGCAGTCAGGGTTATATGTATGGAATCTATGTATGGTATTCTTCAGTGATTATCTTCTTTACTATCTCCAGACTATTTTTTTGTATTAAAAATGCCATCTTTAAACTGATGTTTAGAAGCTGTACAGATCCTTTCTTTCAAGATGGGGGTCACTGTAATTGTTTACTGTCCTTAACCTATAAGGCACAGGCATCATCTGATTAATTTCAACATTTATGTCTCAGTGATTTAGAACAACTTCGAAAAATCAGACGACGAAGTCCCCACGATGATACTGAGTCCTTTACCGTGTTCTTGAGGTCAGACGTGGAAGCAAAGTAAGAGCATAACTCCCACTCCTTCTCAGCAGTGCGTGCTGGGTTAGGTCACAGTGCCGTCTTAGACAGGCTCTTCCAGACGACATGCTTCTTAAATGTTCTTATATGTACTAGTTAAATAAATATATTCTCACTTATAAGGACATTTGCGGATGAGTTTATTTGAATCTGTAGATTTGACTCAGAAGTTTAAATGTTCCTTTTTTGGTCTGAGAAGACCTTTTACTTTTTTTTATAAGCTTCTTATATTTACAATTCTTTTATATTTAAGTACAATTATTATAAAGTAATTTAAAGTGTTTCTTGGTGGTGACCGTGTGTGTATGTATGCGCAGAGCTTTGGAAGTTTGGGGAAGCCTTGAAGCTCTTGCCAGGGAGAAAAAATTGCGTAAAGAAGCAGAAATAGAATACAGAGAAAGTAAGTATTATTGTGTGATGTTTTACTATTTTGACTTTTGGGGGGGGGGCGTCCTACCATCTAGCTCCCAAATAAATCACACACAGAGGCTTATTCTTAGTTATGAATGGCTGGCCTTAGCTTGACTTGTTTCTTGCCAGCTTTTTTAAACTTAAATTATCCTGACTACCTTTTGCCTGTGGGCTTTTATCTTTCTCTATTTCTGTATACCTTTCTTTACTTCTTTCTTTATGGCTTGCTGCATAGCTGGGTAGCTGACCCCTGATGTGGTCCTCTTCTTATTCTCTTGCTCTCCTCTTCATTTTCCTTCTGCTTCTTCTCTCTTCCTACCAACCCTGCCTATCCTTGCTCCTGCCTTGCTATTGGCTGTTCAACTCTTTATTAGACCATCAGGTGTTTTCAACAGGCAAAGAATCGCAGCTTCACAGAGTTAAACAAATGCAGCAAAACAAAAGCAACACACCTTAAATTAATATTCCCCCAACAAAGTATTTTTTAATTTGATGCTGGGCTTGTTGAAAAGTAACATATAGGTAAGAGCTGTGCCTCTGATAGCCAGGTAGTCTCTAGTGTTTGCACGTCATGGTTTGACTCTATTGCTCCAGCAAGTACCAGTTTTCACTGTGGGATTTGTTTAGGAAAAAAAGAATGTTTTTCCTTGATAACTTTCTAAGCTGATAAGAGGAAGTGAAAAACACTTTTTGTAGTTTCAACACTAGAAACACTTTGGATCTGATTTAACGATTACTGTTATAAAAGTGGTAGTTACTGCTTCTACCACCACATTCATTCATTCATTCATTCAGCAAATATTTATCAGGTCCAACATGAGTAAGAAACTGTCTTTCAACTACAGATGCAAGTAAGACTCTCGAGGAACTGAGTTCAATGGTTTAGGGCACTGAAAGATTTGTTTTTACATTATTTATATAAATATATTTATTGATTCCAAAAGTAATGTATGTATTTATGACTCAAAAAGTATGCAGTTTGATTTCCCAGTACTCCAAACAAATACAGAAATATAGAGTGATGTTTTCTGTTTTCACTTTCCTTCCTAGAGATAACTGTTACCGATAGATACTCCTTTCAGAATATTTCCAATACATTTTAAATTTTACATACACACTTTTAAAAGATTTATGTATTTGTATGTGTGCATGTCTTTGTGAGTGTATGCACATGTGTGTGCAGGTGCCCCCAGAGTCCTGAAGAAGGCATTCAGTCCCTTGGTGTTGGAATTATTGCCACTTGTGAGCTGTCCGACATGGGTGGTAGTGCTGGGATCCACACTCTGATCCTCATGATTGAACAGCGGGCTCTTCTAGCAGCTGTGGCGCCTCTCCAGCAGCCTGTACACACATCTTAACATAGTAGAAATGGGAAGGTACCCTGCTGCATGTGCATAGATGTGTACTCTTGCTCTTCATAGATAACAGTGTACTCCTAGTTTTTCCATATCTGTGGAAAGAAACTTCCTGAATATAGTCCTTCAGATGCGGGGGATTGGCATGGTCTCACATAACCCAAGCTAACCTCAAATTTGCTATGGAGCCAAGGAAGATTTTGAACTCCTGATTCTCCTGTTTCCACCCCAGAATGCTAGGATTGCAAGTGTGTGCTACACCTGGCATACTTGGTTCTGGGTAGTGAACTTTGTACATGGTAAGCAAGCACCCTACTTACTGAGCTACACCTTCAACCATTTAATACAATCTTAAAAAGAATAGTTGTAATAATATAGACTGATTAGTAAGACAATATATGACCTAAACTTATCTTCTGATTCCTGTAGGACTGTTTAGAAACCAAAGAATATTAAGAGAATATGGTGATTTCTTGGGAAACACAAAGGTAAGGATATGTTTTTAATTATACTCACATGTTATTTGATAAACTAAATATAGTGTGAACTATGTATGATCATTGTAATGATATTTCATGAACCAGTGACTGACTGTTTTGCTTTTCTGACCTTCAGAACTCCAATATCTGTTTCTTGGTTTTTATTAATTGTGCTACAGATTATAATCCAAGAAATTCTAGCAAATCTTTGATCATTATCCAAGGTTTTTCTTTTTTTTCTCTTATTTTCTTTTTTAATCTAAGGTTTTTCTTGAGCACACTGTAATTAGCTGGACTGATGTCTATTCATTTCTGTTTGTTTTCTTGAAATTAAAATTGTGACATGAGTTTCCTAGGATTCTTTTTTTTTTTTTTGGGTTTTTCGAGACAGGGTTTCTCTGTAGCTTTTGGAGCCTGTCCTGGAACTAGCTCTGTAGACCAGGCTGGGCTCGAACTCACAGAGATCTGCCTGCCTCTGCCTCCCGAGTGCTGGGATTAAAGGCGTGTGCCACCATTGCCTGGCTGAGTTTCCTAGGATTCTTAAACATATATAGATAAAGGATATTGTTTGCTTCCTTTTTAGAAGAATTTTCTGTTTTTCATATCTATATCTCTCATGCATATGTACACATACATACACACACATGCATACATACATGTACACACAGAGACATATGTATGTATATAAAAGCTCCTTAATCACCTTTGTCATCTCTCCTACTCTTAGTTCCGAGTCAGAATCAAGTCTGCCTGCTCCCTGCTTTTGCACATAAAAACATCCCTTGAAAGAGAAAATTACACAGCCAGTTTGATTGTTCTTTATTATGTTGTGTACACCGTCAGTGGAAATTTGTGTGGCTTCATTAGTACACTCCTTCACTGTAAAATAGCTTAGTGTATGCCTTTCCCTCTGTTCCCAAACTTCCTGAAGCCTTACCTTTTGCTTCTCTGCTACCAACCCTGCTTCATGTTTAACTGAAAAACAAAACAGGTGTACAAGTATCTCCTGTCATAAAGTGGTTCACTTTGTAATTTATTGACTTGGTGGTATGGAATCATAAGCATATGGCCATACTGTTTTAAATTTCTATGTAGTATTTAGTTAGTCATACTCAGTATTTTACTCAGTGTTAGGCATATCTAAGAATTTTGAACACATTTGAGGCAGCCTAGGTGTGCTGTGGTTAGGTTAGATGGATTAGATGTGTTTTCAATGTACAGTATTGTAAATTTGTGGTGGTAAATAGAGGCGCAGCCCTGTAAGTCAATGCCTATTTTTAATTTCTTCAAAGTGTCTCATGTTTTCTTTTCTTTTCTTTTGGCTTTTATTCTTCTCTCACACATTACATCCCAATTGCAGTTTCTCCTTCCTCCACTCCTCCCAGTTCTTCCTACCACCTCCCTCAGGGATAACCAGCAAATATGGCCAAACAAGATACAATAAGACTGGGCATAAGCCCTCATATCAAAGCTGGATAAGGCAACCCCAAAGGAGTAAAAGGGTCCCACATGATGGAGAAAGAGTCAGAGACATCCTCACACCCGACTCCATGAGAACACCAAACTACACAACATTAAGTTATATGCAGAGGACCTAGCTCAGACCCACACAGGGTCCATGTTTATCACTTCAGTCTCTGTTGGTTCTGTGGGCTGTGTTCTCATGGTGACCTCAACCCCTCTGGCTCCTACAATCCTTCCGCCCCTTCCATCTTCTGTGGGCTACCCTGCCTGTTAGTCTGCCTAGTATTTATTTGGCTGTGGATCTCTGCATCTGTTCCCGTCAGTTGCTGGATGATGCCCCTCTGATGATAGTTGGACTAGACACCAATGTATGAATATAACAGAATATCTTTGGAAATCATTTCAGTGCTTTTTTTTTTTTTAAATACCAATCACATTTGATTCTATCCTGGGTTTCTAGGGCTGTCCTATCTCTAGTTCCTGGCCATCCAGGCAGTGTTAAACTTGGGCTCCTTCTCATGATGTGGGCCTTAAGGTGGACTAGTCGTTGAGTATTTCATTTTTTCATCATCAGATAATAGACCTTTATCTACATGAAAGAATTAGTATTAGGAGAAATATAAAAAGTTTTAATTCATTATCTCAGCTCCTCTTGCCTCTTAAATTCAGTTCAGTTGGATTTTCATCCCATTGAAATGACTCTTTCCAAAGTCACAAACAACATCCAGGATACAAAGCCATCTATGTCCAGGTAGACTTTCCATTTTAACTTGGCTGGGAGGGATCTCCTATCAAGAACTTAGTAGCAGGTATATCTGGATGGTTTGTGGCCTATAATTCTGGCCCTCAGGAGGCAGAATCAGGAGGCTCTCCTTAAGTTCCAGGCTAGCCAGGGCTTCATAGTAAGGTTATGCTCAAAAGAAACACTCTTGCAAAAGAAGAGAAAAAAGAAGTTAAATGCCATAGCTGGGCGTCATACCTCATGCGTGTGATACCAGCACTTGGAAGGCTAGGGCAGGAAAATGGCCACAAATTAGCAACGACTAAAGAGTGAGACGCTTTCTCAAAACAAACCAAGTTAATGTGTATCTGGGGCAAAGGCTGCCTGTGCAAATTGTCTTTTCTCTGGGTAGCATTTGAGTCTTGACCCCTTTTCACACAGTTCAGAATTGGACACAGCTGACCACTGTAGTTAGCTACCCCTCTCTCTGTTGATTGTGATTCTGGTTTCTCTGTGAGCTCTTTCTGAATGCAGTACTGAAGATATGGTCTGAAGGTCTCTCTTGTCTCTCCTGATGTTGCAAGGGGACTGTCACTGCCTTATAGTGTGGAATAACAGACCACTGACATCTGCCTCTTATATCTGTTAATATAAGAGTCCTTATATGGGGCTGGAGAGATGGCTCAGTGGTTAAGAGCATTGCCTGCTCTTCCAGAGGTCCTGATTTTAATTCCCGGCAACCACATGGTGGCTCACAGCCATCTGTAATAAGGTCTGGTGCCCTCTTCTGGCCTGGAGACATACACACAGACAAATATTGTATACATAATAAATAAATAAATAAATAAATATTTTTTAAAAAAGAGTCCTTATATCTGTTCATATAGCAGTCGTGCTTGCTAGAATTTCATGTTGTCTTTATATTTTTTACTTTGGATGCAGATACTTCCCTGTTATATTCCTTTTGTCTCAGGGAAGCTCTAACTGCAAGAAATAAAGTCACAGGGTCCTTGGTTTACTAAAAGCATTCTGTCATCAGAGCAGTAGCTCACCCTCTGATAATCTAATTTTACAATGTCCCTTTAATTCATTTCCCCTTTAATTGGTTCTATTTTCTTATGCCTTAGGATTCACTCAGGATCCTGACTGAATGTTTTAGACTAGTCCTTCAGGACTTTGAAAGTTCCTTGTGTCCCCTGAGTAAGTTTAGCTCCACAGCCACATGACTACAATGCACAGTGGTGCTTTGAGTAGTGTGTGTAACTTTCTCTGTAGTCCTCTCTGACATCTGTGGTAATTTAAAAAAAAACTTAATATTTATTTATTTAGTGTGCATATGTATGCATATGCCATGGTGCTTCTGTGGAGGTCACAGGGCAATTTGCAGGAGTCTGCTCTTTCCTTCTACCATCTGGGGAACTCAGGTCATCAGACTTGGTGGCAATATTTATGACAATGTAAAGCAAACTTTGCCGGGTGGTGGTGGTGGCACACGCCTTTAATCCCAGCACTCAGGAGGCAGAGGCAGGTGGATCTCTGTGAATTTGAGGTCAACCTGGTCTACAACAGCTAGTTCCAGGACAGGCTCTAAAGCTACAGAGAAACTCTGTCTCGAAAAACAAAAACAAAACAAAACAAAAAAACCAAACTTAATTGTAAAAATTCCAAATATATAAAAAATTGATAAGGAAATCTAGCTTTAATAATTATCATTGTTATTGTTTTGTCATTCTGATCTTTAAAAAGATGGGGTTCTCTAGCTTTTTTTTTTTTTTGCGACAGGCTTTTGTTGTGGAACTTATGAACAGTTTTTTCCCAAGAGGGCTGTGGATCCTAGCTCTCCATGGTTTCATATTCTCCAGATTTTTATTCTCCTGCTTGATCCTTTCGGGCTTGTCATTATTTCTGAATTAGTTAATGCCAGCATGTTTTCCTCTTTACTCTGTCTTTTAGCAGTGTGGTGTGAGTTTGGGGAATAGTTTTCCTTATGGCATTCTGTTTTGATTTTAAAGGTCTTATTTCCCTCCCCTTAATCTTCCCATTAAAGAAATCTTTATTTTTCCCCTTTAAGCAACATTTTTTCACTATTTGGTTTTTTTTTTTACTATTTCCATCTCTTCACAAAGAATTTGACATATTCCCAGTATAATAAAAGTATACACAGTCTATAGTTTTCAATAAACAGAAAATAGTAGAAATCTAGACCCATGTCAGAGTTTCTGTCTTATAAATCGGAGTGAAATTGAAGCTACACACATGAGATTTATTCTGCACAGTTTCTTCTTTTGCCCCAAAGGCAGTTCAGCACAAAACCAGGGCAGCTGGCTTTGGACTGTATTTTATTAAGGCCTGGCCTTTAAAGGTAGAAGCTCATGTTTTTGCTGTTATCCATGTGGTACTTGTGTGTTCTTTAAATTTCTAGGCTCCAGAGCTAGCTTAAGACATAGCAAAGCAAAGCACCAGGCAAGTACAAAAACAAAGCTGCAGAAGCGAACAAAATTGTAGTTTGCTTTCAAACTGCCTTAAATGGAAGTCTCATTCCTTTGCCAAGTTGCATGTATAAAATATACGTTTGAATTACAATTGTTGTCTTGATAATTATTGCACTTTTATTAAGGAACATCCTGGCTCTTCAAGGCCTAGTATAGCCAGCAAGCAAGACAGAATTGTTATCTATTGCTATGTAATTCACCAAGAATGAAGTCTCACAAAAACCTCACACTGTAATACATATTGTTCTCACTTATGGTTCAAGAGTCTAAATCCTATGTTAATAGGTTCCAGTACTTGGGAGGAGGGACAGGAGGATGGCAAGTTCAAGGCCAGCCTGAGCTGTATAGCAAGATCCAGTCTCAGCTCCTGTCACATTCCTGCCCCACTTCCTTATTATTTTGACTTACCCAGTATTGTAGCCAGCTCTACGAGGCATGCCCAGCGTCCTCACAAGATTTTGTTTAACTACATTACTAAACTTAGTCAGCCTCCAGGGAGAGTAGAGGGTGGTAAGGACGTGGACAGAGGCCAGCAGGATGGGGGAAGGTCATCTTGTGGGACCAGAGGTGGGAGGAAGTGTTGAAGTCCATCAGCAGCAGCTTCCTTGCTCACTAGGGTCCCCAAACCATCTTTCCTCTTCATTAATTTCCCTTGCATAGTTCTCTTTGCAGAGGGCTCTACTTAGTTATCTGATCCTCAAACATTAGAGACTAGTTTTGGGGTGAAGAGATGGCATGTACATGTGTATACTCATGGAGAAGCCAGAGATTGACATCAAGTATCAATGCTATTGCTTTCCCACCTTAGTTTTTGATACAGGGTCTCCCACTGAACCCAGAGCTCACTGATTAAGCCCGACTAATTTTCCAGAAAGCCCTCAGGATCCCCTTTTGTCTCTGCTTCCCAATGTTTGTATTACAGATGCATACTGTATGAACATAGATGCTAGAGGTCCAAGTTCAGGCCTGCATGCTTGCATAGTGTCTTAGTCAGTGTTGGTCAGTGACAAAACACCATAACCAAAAAGCAAGTTGGGGAGGAAAGGGTTTATTTGGCTGACATTCTCATACCGTAGTCTATTATTGAAAGAAGTCAGAGCAGGAATAAGGCAGGAACCTGGTGGAATGGGTGCTGCTTACTGGTTTGCTCATCATGGCTTGCTCAGCCTGCTTTTTCTTCCTTCCTTCCTTCCTTCCTTCCTTCCTTCCTTCCTTCCTTCCTTCCTTCCTTCCTTCTTTTTTTCTTTTTTCTTTTTTTTTGAGACAGGATTTCTCTGTGTAGCCCTGGCTGTCTTGGAACTCACTCTGTAGACCAGGTTGGCCTCTAATTCAGAGATCCACCTGCCTCTGCCTCCCACCAACCCAGGGAGGGCTCCATCTACAATGGGCTATCCCCCATCCATCAATCACTAATTAAGAAAATGCCCTACAGGCTTCCCTGAAACCCAGTCTTATCGAGACACTTTCTTTCTTTTTGGTTTTTTGAGACAGGGTTTCTCTGTGGCTTAGGAGCCTGTCCTGGAACTAGCTCTTATAGACCAGGCTGGTCTCGAACTCACAGAGATCCGCCTGCCTCTGCCTCCTGAGTGCTGGGATTAAAGGCATGCGCCACCACCGCCCGGCGTTGAGACACTTTCTTAATTGAGGCTTCTTCCTCTCAGATGATCGTAGGCTATATCAAGTTAACATAAAACTAGCCAGCCGGGTGGTGGTGGTGCATGCCTTTAATCCCAGCACTCGGGAGGCCGAGGCAGGCGGATCTTTGTGAGTTTGAGGCCAGCCTGGTCTACAAGTGTTAGTTCCAGGACAGGCTCCAAAGCTATAGAGAAACCCTGTCTCAAAAAACAACAACAAACAAAAACCATAAAACTAGCCAGTATACATAGTAAGACTTTTAACATTGAGCTATCTTTTAAGCTCCCATAAGATTTTTTATGGGCCCTCTTATACTTTAAATTTGTTAGCAGGGGCCACTTTCATCTTCAAAATAGATTCCTAATATGACTGCCTATTACCATGTCTCTTATTAAATTCTCTTAATTTAGCCTTACCTAAATTATTAGAATCTCTTATATGGATACCCTTTTAGTTAATTTCTCCACTTACTGCTTTTTTTCCTACATTACAAACTGTATCTTTGGAAAGCATAAATTAGACTGTTATCTCTGCTTAAAATTGTTGAGTGACTTCTTTTTGCCATTAGCATCGAATTGAAAATATAGTCTAGAAAGTTCTGTGTGCCCTCTCTTACTACCTCTCTCCCTTTCCATCTACTCCCGTTCATTATTCCCCAACTTCTGCCATTGCTCTTGCTTCCTGGCTTTAGCACAGTGGCCCTATGTGCCCTAGTTTGTCCTTGATTTCAGTTAAGGTAATTTCTGTTTCAGTGTCTTTGAACTTGCTACAAACTTCCTCAAACATGCTTCTTTTATATTTTTCATGATTGCTTCCTTGTCATTAAGCCTCTTTTCTTGACTGTTATAGCTAAAGTACCACTCCCCCGCTCCCACTGTTTCTCAGTCTTCTTTGTGATATGCCTCACTATCTGATGTTAGGCATTTCTTTACAGATTGCTTCTGGCCTCATCTGCTAGAGTAAAGGATTCTAGCTCCTAAAACTGTGCCAGTCATACAGTAGCTGAACAGTAAGCATTGTGAATAAATTACATGAAGATAAATATAGCTGTAAATTTAATAATACAATAAATAAAATAATAAATTTATAGTAGATTAGCTCTGTGGGTGGTCAGTAAAGCTTTATGGCCAGGCGGTGGGAGTGCACACCTTTAACCCCGGCACTCGGGAGGCAGAGGCAGGCTGATTAGGCAATTGAACAGTTTTTGCTGGAGGTCTTTGGTGTTGAGAGAAGACTCAGTTAAGCCAGAGCAGCAGACCTGTTACCTTTCGCTGTTCCTTCCTCAACGTGAAGAAGTTGTTCAAAAAAATTGAAAATTTTAGAGTCAGGTCAAAATGTTTTTATCACTTTAGTGCTATCTTCTCAGTAGCTGGTTCAGATCTCTTCTAGGTGTGGACAGGCTGGGAATTAATTCTAGGAGCAATTAAGCATCTGAGGTTTGGAAAAGTACCCAAAGCTACATCCTTTAAAACATTATTTAATTGTGCATATGTGTACGTGTGTGTTCGGGTGGGGGGCTGTCGGGTACGTGCATGTGATGCGGGTGTCCTCAGAGGCCAGAAGAGGTGGTCAGACCATCTGGAGCTGGAGTTACAGGCTCTTGTGATCCTCCCCATGGGTGGGAAACCAAACTTGCATTCTCTGCAGAGGTAGTATATGTTCTTTAACAACGATCTCTCGAAGCCCCTTTTAAAGAGAAATTTTGGATGAAAAGAATTTAAAAGTAAGCCTTGTTCAGAGGTTTTGAAAGGGATCAGTCTTGTGCCACGTCAGAGCTACTTCCGACTGTGCTTCTCTAAGAGACTTTAGATTCTTCTTTCTTGTCTTACAGCCGCGCTCCAGGACCATGTCAGTGTTCCTTAAGGGACCGGGAAAAGTGGTGACGGTTGCTATCTGCATGTGAGTTTTGGAAAACAAGGCTTTTTAAAGGAGAAATATATACCTTTTAATATGTGTGTACTCAAATGTCTGGCAGCTAGCTGCATAGAGCTGACATGGAGCTTTTGTTAATTTAGGAGGAAGTTGAGCTATGTCATGGCCAGTGTAGTGACAGGGAAGTGGATGGACGTTTGTACCGGGTTTGTGTACATTTTATGTGGATCTAAGTTTTGCTCTAAAAATACTAATGGAGTTTGTCAGAGTCTTTTTTTTTCTTTTTTTCTTCTTTGTTTTTGTTTTTTGAGACAGGGTTTCTCTGTGTAACAGCTCTGGCTGTTCTGGAACTAGCTCTTGTAGACCAGGCTGGCCTCGAACTCACAGAGATCCACCTGCCTCTGCCTCCTGAGTGCTGGGATTAAAGGCGTGCACCACCAGCACCCGGCCAGAGTTATTTTTTAAAGTTAGGTTGGCCAGTGTTGCCCAGGCCAGCTCAGGTCCCAGCTAAGGAGCATATCTGTGTTTGTGTTTTCTTCCATTTAACTCAGAAAGAAACAGCGTTTTCATAACGGACTCCCTTTTTCTTCTGACTTTTTGATTCCTATTTTGTTTACCTTTTACCCATTTTGCTAGTTAATTTTAGGCTATATAGTAGCTGGTTTTGTTTGTCAACTTGACACAAGCTAGAGTCATCAGAGAGGAAGGAGCCTCAGTTGTGGAAATCCTCCATGAGATCCAGCTGTAAGGCGTTTTCTCAGTTAGTGAGCAATGGGGGGAGGGCCCAGCCCATGGTGGGTGGTGCCATCCCTGGGCGGTGGTCCTGGGTTCTATAAGAACGTAGACTGAGCAAGCCATGGGAAACAAGCCAGTAAGCAGCACCCTTCCATGACTTCTGCATCAGCCCTTGCCTCCAGGTTCTTGCTCTGTTTGAGTTCCTTTGCTGACTTGCTTTCATGATGAACAGTGATGTGGAAGTGTAAACAGAATAAACCTTTTCCTCCCCAGCTGGCTTTTTGGTCTTGGTGTTTTGTTGCAGCAAAACCCTAACTAAGACAGGCTATATGAAAGCATTACTTCTGTAAATTAGTAGTTTTTATAACATCTTAAAAATACATCTCAGAAATTATGAGAGGATTTTAAAATATATAATACATGATTCTTGGAATCTCAGTCAGAAGCCTTAGAGCTGTTGTCACAGGTGGTGCTCAGGCTTCTGCTTGAACAGTTGCTGAATGTTGCTCTGACAGGACACCAGAAATGGGGCAGGATAGGAGGAGAGAAAATGATCTTTGAGGTGTATGTAAGGGTGTCCATGAGGAAGGAGATGGTCAACAGGAGCAGTTCTTTCTGCCAGTAGAGTAGGGATGAGGAATGTATGGAACATAAGCTAATTAGCATACCTAATACATAATATGTACTTGACAAGTATAATTGTTACTGTATGTTGGTCTCAAGCTTGGGGGGAGAGAGATCTAGGCTAGAGATTTAGAGTTTGAATTAATAGTTTACAGATAATAATTAAAACTATAGCAATACTTAAGATTACCTTAAGTATTAGGAAGACAAAGTCTTCAACATATTACATTGCCTCTTACTTACATTCATAATGGTATCATTATCCATATCTTTTATATTTATTCCTGAACCATAGGAAATTCTTTTAAATTTACTTTTAATAGAATCTAGTATAAAGTCAGTTAAATAAGCTTGATGTAAAGTTATAATTCAAACATATGCTAAATTGTTTTCTTTCTCTCTAGAAATGGCTTAAACTGCTTCTTTAAATTCCTTGCCTGGATTTATACGGGTTCAGCAAGTATGTTCTCAGAAGCTATACACTCATTATCTGATACTTGTAACCAGGTAAGGAAGAAATGCTTAGTATTAAACTGATTTCTTACAGGTTTTATTCAGAAAGTGATCTGTTAAAAAGTACTGTGCAGTTGGCTTTTGGGGAAATACAGCTTTTTAAATTTGAGTGTTGCCGAACAATGACTTTTGTATATGTGGGTTCTGCATCTATGCTTCAATAGCCTAACAACCAGCTGTGGATTAAAAGCACGAGAAAGAGATGGGCATGGTAGCATACCTTTAGTCCCAGCCCTTGAGCGGGTTGCAGATAGAATTCTGTGAGTATGAACCCAGCCTGGTCTGTATAGTCAGTTCCAGAACAACCAGAACTACACAGAGAGACACTGTCTCAAACAACAGACTGAGGAGGAGAGAAAGATAGATAGATAGATAGATAGATAGATAGATAGATAGATAGATACATACATACATACATACATACATACATACATACATACATAGGAGAGAATACTATACTGTACAGACTTTTGCACTTATCACTATTCTTTTTCTTTGTTTTTAAATTTTGCTTTATTTTATGTTTGTGGATGTTGTGTCTGCATATATGTCTGTGTACCAAAAGGATATCTAATGCCACAAGAGGGCATCAGATCTCCTGGGACTGGAGTTAGGGAGCCACCATGCGTGTGCTGGGAATGAAAGCTGGATCTTCTGCAAGAGCAGCCAGTACTCTTAATGACTGAACCATTTATCCAGCCCCACCCCCACCCCGTTACAATTCTTTTTTTAAAAAAATTTATTTATTTATATGAGTGTTCTGCTTGTAAACCTGCATGCCAGAAGAGGGCATCAGATCCTATTACAGATGGTTGTGAGCTACCATGTGGTTGCTGAGAATTGAATTCAGAATCTCTGGACAGTGCTCTTAACTGCTGAGCCATCTCTCCAGTCCCCGTTACTATTCTTAAAAATTAGAGTTATCCTCGTTTGTATAGTGGTGAAAAAAAAATAGAGTTTAACAAAAATGTATATACTATTTATATTTTTTGTTAGGCATGAAAAAATGATAGATAAATTATTTAAAATATAAGAGGATACTTGTAGGTTATTTGAAAATACTATCTATTTTATATAAGAAACTTGAGCATTGAAAGTTTAGCTTTTGCTGAGCCTAGTGGCACTTGCTCCTTTATTCCCAGCACCCAGGATGCAGAGGCAGGCAGATCTCTGAGTTCAAGGCCAACCTGGTCTACACAGTGAGTTCCAGGACAGCCAGAGCCACATAGTGAGACCCTGTCTCAAAGAAAGGAAGGAAGGAAGAAAACTGAAGTTTCCTTAAAGGGTTTTGAAACTGATGTTTGAATAGTAATGAAGGACAGCAGCACACAGAAATAATGACCATAGGCTGGCTGTGGGGCATGTGCCTCTTACCAGCACGTAGAGGTGGGTAGGTCAGGAGCTATACCGTAGTCTTTAAAATGTGACACAGTTCTCTATGGTGTCCCCTTAACTACATAGTAAATAGGGGACCACCCTGGACTACATGATAACATAACTCCAAAGAGAATGCCATCATTGTATTTTTAAGTAACTTTTAATGCTTTAAGAACTATCAGTAATGAGATAGGAAGTATAAGTTTATCATTTAATATGTGTTTGGTCATAATCTTTTATAGAAGTGATTCTTTTGTTTGTTTTAGATTGATTTTTAATTTGTTATGTGTGTGAGTGTTCTGCCTCTATATACATCTCTGCACCCCATGTATACCTGGTGTCTGAGGAGTGGTGAACCATGTGGGTACTGGAATTCGAACCTGGGTCCTTTGCAAGAACAAGAGCTCTTAGCCACTCAGCCAGCTCTTTAGTCCCTATAGAAGAGATTCTTTTTTTTTTTTTATTAATTTTTATTGAGCTCTACATTTTTCTCTGTTCCCCTCCTTTCTCCTTCAACCGTCTCCCAAGGTCCCCATGCTCCCAATTTACTCAGGAGATCTTTTTTTTTTTTCTACTTCCCATGTGGATTAGATCCATGTATGTCTCTCTTAGGGTCCTCATTGTTGTCTAGGTTCTCTGGGATTGTGATTTGTTGGCTGGTTTTCTTTGCTTTATGTTTAAAAACCACTTATGAGTGAGTACATATGATAATTGTCTTTCTGGGTCTGGGTTACCTCACTCAAAATGATGTTTTCTAGCTCCATCCATTTGTCTGCAAATTTCAAGATGTTATTTTTTTTTCTGCTGTGTAGTACTCCATTGTGTAAATGTACCACATTTTCCTTATCCAGTCTTCAGTCGAGGGGCATTTAGGTTGTTTCCAGGTTCTGGCTATGACAAGTAATGCTGCTATGAACATAGTCGAGCACATGTTCTTGTGGCACAATTGAGCATCCTTTGGATACATACCCAAAAGTGGTATTGCTGGGTCTTGAGGAAGGTTGTTTCCTAATTTTCTGAGAAATCGCCACACTGATATCCAAAGGGGTTGTGCCAGCTTGCATTCCCACCAGCAATGCAGAAGTGTTAACCTCTCAAGCATAAGTTGTCATCAGTGTTTTTGATTTTGGTGTAAGATGGAATCTCAGAGTTGTTTTGATTTGCATTTCTCTGATGACTAAGGTTGTTGAACATTTCCTTAAGTGTCTTTCAGCCATTTTAGATTCCTCTGTTGAGAGTTCTCTATTTAGGTCTGTATTCCATTTTTTTTATTGGATTATTTGTTCTTTTGATGACCAATTTCTTGAGTTCTTTGTATATTTTGGAGATCAGACATCTGTCTAATGTGGGGCTGGTGATCTTTTCCCATTCTGTAGGCTGTTGTTTTGTCTTGTTGACCGTGTCCTTTGCTCTACAGAAGCTTTTCAGTTTCAGGAGGTCCCATTTATTAATTGTTTCTCTCAGTGTCTGTGCAATTGGGGTTATATTTAGAAAGTGGTCTCCTGTGCCAGTGTGTTCAAGTGTACTTCTTAGAAGAGATTCTTAAAGTGAGTTTCTAAATGTAACCATGACTGTCTTTGGAACTCACTCTGTAGACCAGGCTGGCCTCGAACTCAGAGATCTGCCTGTATTTGCCTCTAGAGTGCTGGGATAGAAGACATGTGCCACCATGCCCAGCTAACTGTAAATTCTTAATTACTGTGAGAGCCAATAAATTTTTTGAATAAAGATAGAGTGCTGTGTAAATGCTTAACATACATTAGACTGATAGTTTGAATTATTTACCTTGACTTTACAGATAAAGATTTAAAAAAAAGAAAAAGGTTAAAATAGCCTTTAAAGTCTCTTTGGCCCAAATTGTGAATACTAAAAATCTAAACCTTTGCAAAAACTCTATATAAATGTTATTTATGTATTTGTATCTCATTTTAAGGAATATGGTATCCTTTCCATATTTATTTATACTTGACTTACATTGGAACAAATTTAAGAGACATTTCAGTGAAAGATACAGGTACAGGAGTGGATATTTAAGCTTGCTAATTTGGCTCAGTGCTAAATAAAGTATGTGATTAGCAGGTGAGAGGCCCTGGCTTTGGTACACAGCACTGCCCAGCCTAAAATTTAAAGGAATAATAAAATGAAGAGCAAGCAGGGCAATATTATTTACAGATTAAACAGAAGACTGTGTCTCCCTGTCAAGTAGACTGAAACCCGCTGTAAAGGAAGAAGGTGGGCAGTTGCTATTCTGCTAGCAGTCTGTACTTGGATTGGATTTCTTTTTCTGTGGCTTGTGTATGAGATGTGTGTGCGTGCCCAAGTCTGCGGGCTCATGCAAGGATGCCAGAGGTTAACACAGATGTTTTCCTCAATTGCTCTCCATCGTATATATTGAGACAGGTCTCTTATTTGATCACAGAGTTCACCAGTTTAGCTAATCTAACTAGTCAGCTTAGTTAGTATCTGTCTGCCTTCCAAGGGCCAGGATTACAGAATGCCTGCCATTACCCACCAGTAGTTAGGTGCTAGGGATCCTAACTCCAGTGCCCATGCTTTCATGGGAAGCACTGTATCTACAGAGCCATTAGTAAATGCTTAATAACCCCTGTCACTTGGGTAGAAGGAGAGGAAATGGATATGTAAAACAGTGTCTAAGAGCTTTGTAAGCTTTAGGACATAGGAGGACAAAGAATTATGAAACAAGATTAACTTTTGAGTATTAGTTTTTAGGACATTGGAGATAATTCTTAAGTGTCTATTCTCTAAAATATTGTCCTACTTAGGGCTATTGTTGCTATGATGAAAAACTGCGACCAAAAACAAGTTGGGGAGGGAAGGGTTTATTTGGCTTACACCTTGTAGTCCATCACTGAAGGAAGTCAGAGCAGAAACTTAAACAGGATATGAACCTGGAGGCAGGGGCTGAAGCAGGCTATGGAGGGGCACTGCTTATGTGCTTGCTCCTGTCTTAATCAGTTTGCTTTCTTATAGACCCCAGATTATCAGCCCAGGGGTGGCACAACCCACAATAGGCTGGACCCTCCCCCATCAATCACTAATTTAAAAAAATGCCCTACAGGCTAGCCCACAGCCCGATATGTGCTCAATTGAAGTTCCCTTCTCTCAGTGACTATAAGTTGTGTAAAGCTGATGTAAAACTAGCCAACACAAATATTATGGGTGGGTTTTAAAGACTGATAGCTTTTAACTGGAGTAATAACCATGATAAATTGAGTAAAAAGGTCAAGTTGCAAAATATTATGTATAGAACTTCTGCTTTTAACTACAAATGACTCAGACTAAATTTACTCCTTTGATGCCTAAACAATAAAGTCGTAGACAAAATATATAACTGCTTTCAAACATTGAACAGTAGAAGCATAAGACCATACCCCTGAGATGGGATTTGATTTCTCCTACAGTTTCTCTATGGCTTTTTGCCTAGAGATACATTCAGAGCAGTGGGCCAGAATGAGAAATATGAAAGTTCAAGGAATCCAAAGTCGTTGGAAATTAGAAGGTGGAGTTCCTCACAGGAAAGGCTATGTATTAAAAATCTGCATAATTCTACATATAGGGATCTTCTTGAGTTCTTGCTGAATGTTAAATTACCCATATGTAAGATGTGGGCAGAAGCACCAAACAGGCTGAGTAATTCCTAGTGCTCACACAGGGCTACAGTACATCCAGAGCTTACCAGGAGAGGTAAGAGAGACTGTTCTGATACCCAGGTCAGCAGAAATCTAGCCCCTTAGCAGTGGAGCTAGCTATTATCCCTAGTGTAAAGGCTATTCAAACACCTTCTTAACAGACTTTCCCAGAAATGTAAATGATCAAGTTTATCTTTAAATAATTTAATTGTTTGCAGAACAAAGCTTCATGCTATTTTGAGAATATAATAGACCCCAAACACTTAGTGTGACATTCACAGTGGTCAACTAATTTTCCCAGTTAGTAACAGAATACTGCTAGACAGTGCAAGAAGCAAGAAAATAGGCCACAACTGGCAGGAAAATTAGTTAATAAAGCAGACTCAGCTGACAGATGAGAGAAGTTAGTGGGACTTTTAGAACTGAAAACTATGCCTGACACAAAATCTCACTGCAGAGCATTAACAGGAGACTAAAAATCCAAGAAAAGAGTTAGCCCTAATTTATCATAATAGAAAGCATCTGTACAAGACAAAGAAGACTGAAGGAATCCTCAGTTACTATGGAGACAGTACCAAGAGAACTCACCTGGTGTTTAAGAAAGTAATAGTGATAATGCACAGACTTTGAGAGATAGGGAGAGCAATGGCTTTCAACTCTATGGACATAACATCGCCCTGATACCAAAACTTACAATGCCATCATATGAGAAAAAAAAATACATACCCATCAGTATCAACAAAGAATAGAAATTCCTTTTTCCTTTTCTTTTCTTGAGACAGGGTTTCTCCGTGTAGCCTTAGCTGTTCTGGAACTCACTCTGTAGAACTGGTTGGCCTCGAACTCACAGAGGTCTGCTTGCCTCTGTTTCTTAAGTGCTGGGATTAAAGGTGTGCTCCACCACCACCCAGCAGAAATTCTTCAAAATATAACCAAATGATATCAAGCAATATATAAAAATCATAGTATAGTCAGGCAAATATTGTTCTAAAATATAAAGTTGATTTAATAGTAAAAATGAGTAGCTATAGAGGGCAAATAGATACTAATTGTGCATTTCATTCCCAAGAAATACAGAAAGACATTTAAATTTTTCCATTTCTGTAATATCATAAAACATTAAGAGTAAACCTTGCAGGCTGGAGAGGTTAAGAGCAAGCAGTGGCTGCTATTCCAGAGGCCCTGAGTTCAATTCCCAGCAATCACACAGTTACTCACAATTATCTATAATGAAATCTGGTCATCTCCTTGGGCATGCAGGCATACATGCAGGCAGAACACTGTATACATAATAAAAAAGAATAAATCTAGCAAAAGGTGCACAAAACTTTTACACTGAATACTATAAACTTGCTGAGAGTCTAAAAAACAGCTGGGGTACAGCTAGCTCAGTTGTGAGCGCTTGCTTAGACTATGTGAGGCCAAGGTCTGATCCCCAGGACCACAAAGGAGAGAAAAGAGTGGAGGAGAACTCGGTGCAGATAAGCTAGTGATCTATAGACGGCTGTGATTCTAATCATAGTGCCTTGTTTGCTTTGTGACAGAGCCTTGAAATGTAGTAACTCAGACTGGCCTTCATCAAGACCGCTTCACTGAATAGTACCTTCTAGGAGCTTTTCCCATGTCCGTGCAGAAAACTGGCTGGCTATTTTAAGCTGCTCTAGACATAATTTAGTGTGGTTGATCATTTGCATTCATTTCCCTACTGATGAGATTTTAGATTCCTCTGTGGTTACTGCCTTTGTTTAGTTTGATATAGTTTTGTTTTGTTGACGTGAGTCTCAGGTTTCAGCCCAAGATAGACTCAAAATTAATTTTCTTGCTTCAAGTGCTAGCAGTTAAGCAAGTGCCTCTGTGCCCAGCCGTCTTCGAGCTTTTCCTCCTTAATCCCCTCGGGTTTATTTTTTCTATACTAGGATTTTTTTTTTTCTAAACTACAATTGCTTGGCCATTGATGTACATACATGATTTCTTTATTGTTATCCTTTACACCTTCCAATTTAGCTTACTCATTTTTTCTTCTTTTTTTCTCAAGACAGGGTTTCTCTGTGGCTTTGGTGCCTGTCCTGGAACTAGCTCTTGTAGACCAGGCTGGCCACGAACACACAGAGATCCGCCTGCCTCTGCCTCCCGAGTGCTAGGATTCAAGGTGTGCGCCACCACTGCCTGGCTTGACTTACTCATTGTATCATTGTATTCTCCATCTTGGTAAGAGCTGCTTACTCTTTGTTCTTCTCCATAGGGTTTGCTAGCACTGGGCATCAGCAAGTCCATTCAAACACCAGACCCTTCTCACCCGTAAGGACACGAACTCTGATTTGAATTTGCTATAAGTCATTGAAATAAGAACCAACTAATTTTGAGAAGTCTGAACTTTATACAGCATCAGATTGTTTGAGATTTGGTCATTTCCTTTGTATTGTCTAAAGTGTAAGGGTCAAAGTAAAGTCAAGGCATAATTTGAAAATGGAGTTGAAATCATTTTTATACTTTATAATAATACAGCCTAGAGATCTTCTCCATATTTGATAATAAAAAACCACTTATCTTAGAGTTCTATTTTATTTTGTTTCAGGAAGTATATTTCTGCTCAAACAATTGGCTATATAATCTAAAGTTTTGATATTAACCTTTTTCAAACTGCGTACTTCATACTTACTCTACTTTAATGCTTTTATTGTGATTGAGAAATATTTTGATAACATTTCAAAATTAGATATTTGTAAAGTGGGTGTGTTTTTTAGAATGAGTGTGTCAGTTACCTGATGTGGATATTTATTTTTGTTACATCTGTTAATGGCCACCCATGGAAATAGGAGTTTTCTAGTGTAGAGACCAAATGTTAATTACACGTCTATTGTGCTTTACTATCTCTTGACAAAATGTTTTCCTTACTGATTTTCCACACCAAAAAATTTAAATAAGAGGGTAAAATTTTTAAATTTTGTATTCTGAAGATTGCTTAAGTTATTTTAAATAACTCATTTTAATACTACCTAGTACAGTAATTAAATTTAGGCAGTATTTAGTTTAAAGACATTTATATATAAATAGCCACATGTCACTTTTAATTTACTGTAGAAAGCAGTACAGATCTGCATAATACAAGTTTTCAGTAAGAACCTACAGTGCAAGCCAGGTTTGGTGGTACTCAGAAGGCAGAGCATCTCTGTGAATTTAAGGCCAGCCTGGTCTACAAATTGAGTTTCAGGACAGCCAGGGCTACACAGAGAAACCCTGCCTCAAGAAACAAAACAATGAAGAAAAACAAAACAAAAGCCCAGTACAACTTAATTTATTGTTAATTTAAATTGGCATATAGTTAATGTTACTTTGGAGAAAAGTTTAGAAAATAAAATTTTCCAAATCAAATCTGTAAAATATTGTTATATCAATGAATTGGAATTCTCTATGGCTAGACTACAGCTTTGTACAAAGAGAATTCCATTAATTCTTTCAAGTTAATACGCTTTGTTTGAATGTGTATCTACCAGAGAGTGCGGTAGTGTTTGGGTTTAAGAGTATGTTTCTCAGGAAACATTTTTGTGAATGAATGATTCTACTTCTCATAGTATGTCATAGTTTCCAAGTACCCCAACTGTGTTGTATTGGTACTTAAATAGTTCAAGCTAATGTTCATTTTGACCAAAGATGATTAGACAAATAATTAATATTTTCAAAAATTATCCATGAAAACATGCAGAAAACTGAAGCTCTTGGTTCAACTGTCTGTTAAACTGTTCAGAACCAGCAGTAAATTTCATATTAAATTGTTCAGTATTAAACAAAAAATTATAGGTAATACACATCATAGATTAACTGTAAGACAACAATATTCAATTAGAAGCTACAATCCAAGGAAATTGAAGTATTTCCCTGTTCATTAAACATCTTAATGTATTTTTTAAAAGATGAATTTTGGGGCTTAGTGGTTGGGAGCACTGGCTGTTCTTCTAGAGAACCCATGTTCAATTCCCAGCACCCACATGGCAGCTCACAACTGTTTGTAACTCCTGTTCTAGGGGATCTGAAACCCTCACACAGACACACATGCAGGCAAAACACCAATGCACATAAAATACAAATAAATAAATTATAAGAAAGATTATTTTTCCTGGCCTCTGTGGAATGTAATTATAAAGTAGTTCTGATAAATCAAAGTAGACTATAAGATATAGAGATGAGAAAATACCTGAATTAATTAATATTTACTTTATTTTTATGTGTTTTCAAAGATCTTGCCTTTACCCCCACTTTGTATATTGTGAGTTTTTTATATGAAATTTGAACTTTGCACTTACAGTGTTTAATATATAAAACTACACCATTTTAATATTCTAAGAATGTGTTTTCAATTTCATTGACTTATTAAACACATTTTGAAAGTTAGTATACATTTTTGCAAACTATATGATCTTTTTATCTTCCAGGTATGGCTTTTCAAATATGCGCTATATTTCCTCATTGATTAGTGGTGTTGGTATTTTCATGATGGGCGCAGGACTCTCTTGGTACCATGGAATAATGGGATTGCTTCATCCTCAACCAATGGAATCCCTTCTATGGGTAATCCTCTTTTCCCCCACTTTCATATATGGAGTGCTATGGCTTTGTCATATTGTATTGGAGAATAGGAAGAGCATGCCTCTTGGCTGTGTCACACATGTTATTTATTTATGGTTTTGTTTTACACATGGGTATTTATGATGTCTGAATCCACAGATGGGTTGATTTTAAACAATTTTTACTTATTTTATGTGTATGAGTGTTTTGCCTTCATGTATGTCTGTGCAGCACATGTATGTCTGATGCAGGCAAAGGCTAAAAGAGGATGCTGGTTCCCCTGGGACTGGAGTTACACAAGGCTGTGAGCTGTCTTGGAGTGCTGGGAATCCAACCCTGGTCCTCTGATAGAGCAGCCAGTGCTCTTAACTGCTGAGCTATTTCTCTAGCCCCTAGTTTGGTGATGTTAAACAAGAGGATCTCATAGGTATAATTAGTAACCACATCCTCTTTGATTAAAAATTTGAGCAGTTCTATAAACTTCCTAGAGATGCTATTGAAGAACAAAAAGAATTCTTTTCACCATTAGCACCAGGAATGGCCTTATATCAGTAACTACAATTTCTAGTCACTTGTCATAAGCTGGAACTGCATTTAATGTTAAAGCAAAATGAAAAGGAGGTTGATTGGTTTGTTTGTTTTGTGTTTTCTCTGAGGCTTCCATCAGGTAGGGCTTGCCCTGGGGAACAGAAAAAGGACAGTTGCTTTCAGCCTTATTACACCAGGTTCTTCTGCTCAATAGGCCATGCCCAACACTGGGTAGGGAACAGTATGTACTAACACTGGTCTGCTATGGCCTTCGTAGGCCATTAAACTACCTTGTCTTTCACAGGCATGCCTTAGAGAGTACGCTGCTTTGCTGCTCTGGCTCCTTGGATAGACAGGCTGGCCATCTCCCGCCCCTCTCAGCTCTGATAGACACAGAGTGGTTGTCTACTGCCCCTCTCAGCTTCCAGGCATTTGGCAAAAATGCCTTTTAGATATTTCAGAAGACTCCACCTCAGGGCCCCATGACTAAGATCTATATATGAGACATTTTACTTTCTGTGGGGCTCTGTGGTCTCTCTCCTGACAGCCCCCATCAGATTATCGCTCGTGGGTGCATCAGACACAGTTGGCTTTGATCTCCGATCTCCTCGGGGCACTTATTAAGTCTACTGAGCAATCTCAGCAACTCAACATATTCATCATAGAAATGTTCTCCTTTGGCCTCCTTACTCTCCAGCTTGTCTTCAGTAGTGCTAGATTGTAACACCAAGGTGTGGTCTGGTGGGTAGAAAGAGGCCTCCAGCTCCTTCTGAAAGCCTCTGCAGATTATATACTCCAACCTGGTGTTGGGACATGCTGGAATGTGAGCGAATTTGGAACTCTTTTTCCTGTTTTGGTCATAGGAATAGTACATAACCAGTCTAATTCCAATATTCTATTATCCCATACATATCTCTGCAATAACAAGCCAGTTAAACTAGGCTTATTTGTATTTTTATTTTTGTTGTTTAGTTATTAAGACAGTGTTTTGCTGTGATACCAAGATTAGCCTTGAACTTTTGAACTCCTGCCTCATTCTTTTCCGTCACTCCCTGTGCTGGGATTATAGGCAAATGCCACCATGTCTAGCCCTCTATTTACATTTTTGAGGCGAGTTTCTTACTTTGTTTTTTAACCATAGTACATTTTGTGTAGTTAAATGGACAAACTTGCCTCCCCCATCCTGCACATGTTTAGCTGCCCCTCATTGTCCTAGGGTCATCTCATTTGAATAGCATCACTAGACAGGGGTGAAGCAGTCTTTGGAGTTAGAAAGTGATGAGGTTTATTTTTAATTGCCTTTAAATTTTAAAATTTCTAACATGTCTTGTCTTTGAGTAACTGAGTAGGATTCCATTGAAATGAGGCATTTTATAAATAATGGATTCAGTAGACTAAACTTGCTTAATAGGTGTATACTTCAGAATCCTTGACTTTGGGTATTTTATCCTTTTTTTAACCAATGAAATTTTTTTTTATGTCTTTTAAAACTTTTTTTTAGTTAAAAAATTTTTTTTCAGGATGGTGGTCATTGAGACAGGGTTCCTCTGCTGTCCTAGAACTCAATCTGTAGACAAGGCTGGCCTTGAACTTAGAGATCTGCCTGCCTTTGCATCCCTAGTGCTGGGATTACAACCATACATGACTGTACCTGGCTTCTGTCTATAGTTTATTCTCTTCCTCTGAGTTGTTTGCCAACAAGATCCTTAGTATCTAGCTTGAATTAGCACTTATATTTCAATTTTATTGGATATTGCAAATTTTACATATGAGTAAACTGTAATTCTTCAATGAAATACTTGGTTCATTATTTGTCTTATTTCTTATTTTCCAGGCATATTGTATTTTAGCAGGATCTTTGGTATCTGAAGGAGGTATGTACTGTCAAAAATGATTTATTTTCAGTTTAGTATATTTGAAAGCCCGTCTATTATAGTTTGCCAAGTTGTATTAGTATTGTGGAGTTAGGAACCTAAGTTTTGTTTGCTTTTCAAGGTAGAAAGTCTCTTTAGTGTTCTGTGGTTGTTGCAGTATGGGTGAGGGCAAGGGGAATAGGCTGTGTTCATGAATAGCCTATATTGCTCAGACCATTGGAAATAAAAACATAATGATACTAACTTTTTTAATTGGTTTTTAGCAGTGTTAATCAGAAAAAAAGTTGTGTCTTTACAATAAGAATAATAATTTCTGAAATATTACTTCAAAAATATTGTAAAATAGCTTCTTTCTTTCTTTCTTTCTTTCTTTCTTTCTTTCTTTCTTTCTTTCTTTCTTTCTTTCTTTCTTTCTTTCCTTCTGTTTTCCTTCAAGACAAGGTTTCTCTGTGTTGCTTTGGAGCCTGTCCCGGAACTGGCTTTGTAGTCCAGGCTGGCTTCGAACTCACAGAGATCCTCCTGCCTCCATCTCCCGAGTGCTAGGATTAAAGGCATGGGCCACTACCACCCAGCTTGTAACATAGTTTCTAATATCAACATAAAATACCTAATTCAATGCTCTTTATCTCTGAAAGATTATTACTTTCTGTATTTGGTATTCCCTTCATCTTTTAAAAAGATCCATTTGTTTGTTTATTATTAATTAATTTTGTGTAGGTGTCTGTGTAAGTCTGAGTGTGTGTGCATGCGTATGTGTGGGTACCCACGTCTGTGGCATGCAAAGGCCAGAAGAGGGCACCAGATCCCTCAGAGCTGGAATTACAGGTGTTTGTCAGATGCCTGGTTGTTATATATGAGGGCTGAGATCTGAACTCCAGTCTTTGAGATTGCAAAGGTCTCACCCCCTAAACCATCTCCTTAGTTCCTCATCCATTCTTAAAATTAATTTGATTTCTGATTGGCAGGTTATAATTGTACATTTATGGGGTTTTCCTTAATGGATAGACCTCCAAAGATTGGGAGGTTCAGAAGTGATGATGCTTAGTGAGTGCCACCCAATTGTGGCTGCTCGACTGGCAAAGGCTGTTACTGTAGTAATTATGTTTAGCTATTATGGTTTGAGATAGGAGATTCAATTAAAGTCTGGACAGTGACTGTTAACATAGAGTCTTTCTCATTGCCCACTCTGGTGTTCTATTTGTTTTTGGAGTGCTCTATTTAAAGTTGAAGACATGAAGTTTTTCCTTGCTAATAGGGTGTTTCTCTTTCAGCAACACTTCTTGTTGCCATAAACGAACTTCGCAGGAGTGCTCAGGCCAAAGGAACATCATTTTATAAGTATGGTATGTAGTTTAGAGATAGGTATTTATTTTTTTCTTTTATCCTGCTGAAAGTATTTAGTGCTATTGCTTTGTTGCTAAGAAATGATACAAAACATGTCTCACTGGCTTCTATATATGGCTCTCAGAAAACAAATCAGCTCTGTTAAAAAGAATTTTTTAACATAGGGATGGCACATTTGAGCATAGGGATGTTTTGGTGTAGGAGGGTCCTTCTGTATTTGGGTTGCTTTTATTGGTTAATAAAGAAACTGCCATGGCCTTCTGATAGGGCAGGACTTAGATAGACAGGATAAAGAGAACAGAATGCTGGGAAGGGGACAGAGTTAGAGAAAGTCACCCGCTATGAAGACACGCTGAATCTTTCCCGGTAAGCCACAACTCGTGGTGACACACAGATTATTAGAAATGGGTTAAACAAATATGTGAGAGTTAGCCAATAAGAGGCTAGAGCTAATGGACCAGTGAGAATTAGCCAATAAGAGGCTAGAGCTAATGGGCCAGGCAGTATTTCAATGAATACAGTTTCCGTGTAATTATTTCGGGTACACACCGGGAGCCGGGTGGCACAAGGGGCCCTGCACCGGGAACGCAGCCCGAGCGCACCTCTTACTACATGTTTTCTGAGCATAAGGATTTGACTTAGGTGAGCTGTTATATTTCTGCATATACCTGTATAATTTTACTATCTAAATTATTATTATTAACATTTGAGATAATAAATAGGGTTTTAAAAACTACAATCTGTAATATATCCTTGTGTTAATAGATTGATTTTGAATGGGTAGTTATTGAAATGGCTTCTGATAGTGTCAAATTAAGATTTCAGAAGTTCTCTGTTCTTGTCTGTTGCCACAATGATTAAGTCATGGAAAGTCGTGATCCCAGTACAAATGTTATACTATTGGAGGACACTGCAGCTGTCTTAGGAGTGATAATAGCGGCCACCTGCATGGGCCTTACCTCTGTAACAGGTAAGTAATTCTTAAACTATGTGTGATTTTCTTCTACTACTTAATTCTCTAATATATGGGGAGTTGGTGTGTAGATTTCTCTGAGTTAGATTTATTATCTTGAGATGAGAAGTAAATGCATTAGTAGATTATTGTAACCTAAGTAGCAGTGAGTCAAAGTTGGGGTCCCTCTGAACTCTGACCCCTTTCCCTAAGACAGTACTTTTGGGATTTACTAATGGCATGGGTCATTAAGGTAATGCAGAGACTTTAATAAGTGTGTATGCATTGGCGCTCTTGTCCACTTGTCTTCTTGCTCCTGGTACCAGGTTTTCTTCAGGTTCTTCCCACTCACTTTGGTAGCTGGCTAAGTTTTTTGAGTGCTAAAAGGCAAATTGGAACAGAAAGCTCATTTTGTTTTCTAAAACAAGAACCACTTGAGTGTCCAATCAGCTTGTGAGGTCAGATTCTCTTGGGATTAACCTCGTCCATGCGTTCTCATTTATGTAAAATCCCGTCAGATGGTGAGCTGCCGCTGCCTTCTTCAGTGGACCGGGATGATCTGATTGACCTTTACCCTGCCTTTGGTCATATATTATTGATGAATCCCCACCCCACCCCAGAGGGTTGCACTGTAGCCCTAGCTAGCCTGGCCATGTAGATCAGGCTGGCCGTGAACTGCCTCCTAAGTGCTGGAATCAAAGGCTATGCTAATGACCAGTTGATTTAACTTTTTATTTCTAAACAGCACTATTTAATTTTGGATTCCATAATTGGAACCCTTATTATGGATTGTGCTCTACAAGTGGATCAATTAGGAGAGATAAATTTGCTTTTTGTATTGTATACTTTGACTACATGTTAACAAAACTAGTACACAATTCATATTTTTAGTAAAATAAAAGTTTTATATTAAGAATTTTAAAAGTTAAATAATAAGGGCATTGAGATAGCTCAGCAGATAGAGGCACTCAGAGCCAGAGTTTATTCCCTGGGACCTACGTAGTGGAAGAAAAGAAACAGGCTCCCCAATAGTCTCCTGACCTCTGTGCACATGCCACACTGACACTAAAATGGTTTGTGTTTTGGTTTTTTGTTTTGTTTTTTTAAAAAGTTTTTTTTTTTTTTTTTTTTTGCGACAGAGTCTCACTATGTAGCCCTTGCTGGCCTAGAGCACCCTATATCAGCAGTTCTCACCTGTGGGTCAGTGACCCCCCCCTTGGGTCACATATCAGACATCCTTCATACCAGATATTTACATTATGATTCATAATAGCAGCAAAATTACAGTTATGAAGTAGCAATGAAATAATTTTATGGTTGGGGTTACTGCAACTTGGGGAATTGTATTAAAGGGTCTCAGCTTTAGGAAGGTTGAGAACCACTGCTCTATATAGACCCAGCTGGCCTCAGACTCATTCTCGAAAATGCTGAGGTTAAAGGCATACACTACCCTGCCCCTGATAATAGTAAGACTGTTAGCCTCTGTTAAAAGAGGTAACTAAAGGAACCAGGAGTGAATGTCAGATATCTTGGTTGTTTGCTCTCTAAAACTCACTGGAATGATAGAAATGTTTTTGGCTTCTTCTGTGATTCTTTCAGGCAATCCATTGTATGACAGCCTGGGTTCCTTGGGTGTGGGCACCTTACTAGGTGTGGTCTCAGCATTCCTGATCTACACTAACACAGAAGCACTCCTAGGAAGATCTATACAGCCAGAGCAAGTGCAGCGACTTACTGAACTCCTGGAGAGCGACCCCTCAGTAAGGTCAGCCTTGTCTAATGATGTCTGGATGTCTCACACAAACAGTGAACTGTTCCTCAAGGGAAGAAAGTATATGTAGGAAACTCCTTGTAAGTTTCCTTTATTCAAACTTAAAATAGGAAAGTATTTATGCTGTTCCCTGTTTTGGTTTTAGTCTGTTTCTGTTGCTCTACTAGAATACCAGAGAGCAGTTAATTTGTAAACAAAAAGGCTTATTTAGCTCACGGTTCTAACACATTCTAGCAGGAGTCGTAATGCTGCTTGAACTCAAGGTGGAAAGTGGGGGCACATAGAGAACAGAGAAAATGGCGGGGGCGGGAGTTGATTTGAGGCAGCTGGCTCCTGGGACTAATGAAATCAGTGTCCTCCAGAGGAGGCTCTAATCTACTTGTGAAGGCCCCACCCCACCCTATACCACGCGTAAACCATGTTGAGGACACAGCATGAATGTGCATGTAATGTTATAATTGAAACCCTTGAAATTTAAAAATTGTCTATGCTCGAATTAGTAAAACATTAGTGGTTATTGGACTTATATCCTAAAATCTATATATTTAAGTTTGCAAGTAATCATAATTTGAAGTTGACTATTTCATGTGAAATAACCCGTTCATACTTTCTCTACAATACTAACATTGTAGAGCGAGTTGGGAAGTCTCCCCCCGCTGGGTGCAGTGTGTATGAAGAATTGATATTGTTATATATTTTTTTATTTTTATGCGTGGGGGGCGTGGCATTTTGTCCACATGTATATCTGCATACTACATGAGTGGCTTGTGTTTGTGGAGGTGAGCAGAAGGCATCCTCTGGCACTGTAGTCACAGGTGACTGAGTAAGCCTGTGGTGCAGGTACTGGGACTTGAACCCGGGTCCTGTGGAAGAGCATCCAGTGTTCTTAACCTCTGAGCCATCTCTCCAGCCCCTGTCAGTGAAGTCATCTGGACATGAGCTTTTGTATATGGCTCAGGTTTTGTTTTTTGTTGTCGTTGCTATTGTTTTGTTTTTTTATATAAGTTCCTTATTTGTTACAGACAGTTACACATTTTTTTTTTTCCTGTATTACAAACCTTGGGCCTTGAATCTCCAGGGCAAGTAACTTCAGGTGATTTTCTTACTGGGCCACTTTAGAAGTTTCTGTTTTTTAGAAACCTTTCTTTTTCATGTATAATATGTGGGGTTTTGTACATGATTCCTTTGAAATGTTTTTCCTTAAGGTTCATAATGCCACATCTTTTGTTTCTGATTGTAGTAGCTTAAGTCTTTACCCCCTTCACCCCTCCCCCCCCCCGCTGCCACTATTTAAAAATAATAAATATTAGTCAATTTGGCTTTCAAACTAGATTTTGGTTTAATTGACTTTGTTTGCCCATCTCCCTTTTCATTCATTTCTTTAATCATTATTTCCTTCCTTCTGGTTGCCTTACATTTAGTTTGCTTTCCCGTTGTCTTTAGGTGGTAGGATAAGTTTTCTAACTGACTTGGTACCATTTCAAAGCAGACATTCGCAGATAGAACTTGTCCCCAGCCTCTGCTCTCTCTACACCCAGGATTGTTCTCCTGCACCATTTTCTCTCCTCTCAAAGCATCTTCTCATTCTGCTTGTTTAAATTTTCATTTTTATTTTTTTAATTAACATATAATGATTATATGTATTTATGATATTTCACTACACTTGTGTAGCATCTGATGATTAGTGGATCAGATCCGTGAGTTAATGCATTCATTGCCTTAACATTTGTCTCTTTGGATTGAGAGCATTTGAAATCCCAAAGTAGCATTTTTGCTGTTTGTATTTTTAAGTATACAGTTACATATTGCCACTTGTAAGTATTGTGTGTACTGTGCTATAGCATACTGGGAGTGAATTTTCCATTCCACTCATCCCTGTAGTCATTTACAACCGTGAGCTCCTCTCCACTTTCCTCCCCTTCACAACCTGCTAGTCTTCCCCATACTTCTACAAAATCAGCATTTTTATCTTCCACACATGGAATATTTATTTGTCTTTCCATGTCCAACTTATTTTACTTAATATAATATCCTCCAAGTTCATTCATGATTTAAGTAATTTCCTTTCATTACAAAACAATATCCTATTGTTTATATATACTACCATTTCTTTATACACCTATTTATAAATTCCTGGGTTGATTCCATATCTTCATACTGTAATCGGCATGGAGTATAGTTGTCTCTCCAATATACTGATTTCTATTTTGGGGTGTGTGTGTTGGGGGTGTATTTAGGGGCATGTCAATTTCTAAATATTTGCAGCTTTCTCAAATTTCTTTCTAATGAATATGTTCCTACCACATAGTTGTCAGAGCATGTACTTCATGTTCTTGTGTCCTTATAAGTCTATTGAAGCTTGGCTCCTTGCCTGGCATAGATTCTATCTGTGTGGGTATTCTTGAAATACTCTGCTAGGCAGGGAGTTTTTCGTAGATGTTAGTAGGGTTAACTGGTTTATCGCCTTCAAAACTTTCAGTCTTCCTACTGATTTCATACAAAATGAAAATATCTCGCCTTTGTCTGGAAGGAAGGTATTAGTCTTCAACTGTTATTGACTTTCCTGTTTCTACTTTATTTCTGTCCATTTTGTTTATTTTGGTGCAGTTTTGCACTATTCTAATTAAAAGCTAATAAAAGAACTCAAGCAATTGTGAGTTGTCTCCAAGAATGAAGATATGTGGGTTATATCATTGGAAACTATCAGTGTTAGTAATCGAAATTCATGCAGTTTTTTCTTTCTTTTTTGTTGAACACTGTATTAGTTACCTATTGCAGTTTGACATCTAGCCCAAAGCTTAGTGGTTTAGGCAATGTGTATTATCTGATAGTATCTGTAGTCAGGGATTCAGGCCCTGCATGTGTGGCTCTCCTGCTTCAGTCTTTCTCACAGACTGTATGCTACATGATTGACTTGTGTCCTAGAAAAGGAGCTGATTGCAAGCTTTTTGATGTTGGCAAGACTAGATCCTTTGCCACATGATGGCAGTGTGCTTAGTCAAAATGTGTAAGCTGATGGGCACTCATTGAATGTGAACAAGAAGATAGTGACAGACAACCTGCCTTTAAGGGAAATGACATTTCATCACTTTGCTATATTCTCTTGGCTGGAAGTGGGTTGCATCTGAGGAGAGGGGATCACACAGGATAGAGGAGCACTGATCAGCAGGAAGATCTTAGAGGCTGCTTGACACACAGAGCTTTCCATCTGCAGTTGTAAGGAACAGCTACATCAGAATAGCATTGGCCAGCCCCTAAGTATCAAACAAAGAAAGGCACGTCACAGCGCTTTGTGAGGGCAGAATGCAAACAAATGAAAAAATAAGATCATATCTTGCCAATCTGGACAGATTTTATTTTTCACTTGAGTGTCTGTAGCTTTGTAGCCATTGAGTCATTTGTTCTTCATGTCATCCCAGGGAGTTAATAAAGCTTCTTGTGTGGATTAGGAATCATGGACTCAGTCAATTCAAGATCACTCAGAAATTAGAATCCAGGGTTGTAATAGCATGTGTTTTCAGGATGCAGGCTTTATTTCTTATGTATTATGTAAATAATATGTATTTCTTAGATATTATTTCTTATGTTAAGAAAGCAGATTGGACTGATCACAGGTAGAGGCTTTCTCAACAGTTGCCTAGGGGAGATTTGCTCCTTGGGGGTTAAGATTGGAAGGAAACAAGCAGTTGATGCTTCATCTGCATTCCCTTCTGGAAGGGAGGCAGAACTGTGCAGTAGACTCCTGGAGGCAAGGAGCCCTGGTGAGCCAGGGCACTAGCTGGGTGGCCTGAGAAAGTCACCTTCTGTAGATATAGATGCCACCTTATGATTTGTCTTAATTGGAGCCACTCATTCAGTGACTGCCTTCCTGTCTGTGCCGCATTGAGCTTGAGCATGTGCTCATCATTGCCCTCATCAGGCCTGCGCATTAGTTTTATTCAGCCCGTTCTAACAGTAACTGCAGGACTGTGAGAAGACCCTGTGTGCCAGTCAGCACACGAGCCACGTACACCTGTGGCAGAGCTTGCTTGCTCTGCTGTGCACTGGCGCTGGTTTGAACCTCATGACCAAAGGGAGGGAGGGAAGGAGGGAGGGAGGGAGGGAGGGAGGGAAGGAAGGAAGGCTTGCATACTCAAAGATACTGTTATCAACAAAACTTGTTTTTATAAATGCTGAGAAATTGGTAAGTGGTTAGACTATGGGAAGGTTTATAAGATTAACTTGATACTATTTTGGAAAAGCATTTTAGAATTAGTAAATTTTTAATTTTGTATGTAAATTGTTATAAAACAGTATTTATTATGCTTATTCTTTTGTATGGCATTATGCACAGAAACAAAACTAGATGGTCAGTCTTAGAAAGTGGTGAGCTTGGTGGTAAGTGGTCTGCAGTGTCGCTGGGGAAGCCGAAGTCTCTGCCATGAGAGTATAGATGTGTTACACTCAGGCTTACCCATATTGTTATTTATCACAGGGCAATCCATGATGTTAAAGCCACAGATCTGGGCTTAGGAAAAGTCAGATTTAAGGCAGAAGTTGATTTTGATGGACGAGTTGTTACGCGATCATACTTGGAAAAGCAGGATTTTGACCACATGATGCAAGTAAGTTTCTGTAGTCATCGTCTTCTTCTGTAGCCCACCATTTTAAAGTCACTTTTTGTCTTTATAGTCTTAGAGTCACTTCAACTCTGAACTTCTTAGTTCCCAAGACTGATAGAGAACTTTTTTATGTATAGTGGGTCAGAGGAGACAGCCAAATGAACAAATATAATCATTAAGTTGTTAATACTTGTTACATGTTTTATGTAATCTACTTGTAGTAACCCTGTATGGTGATGAAATAACAGGTTCTAACATACAGACAGACTTAAACAACAGACTAATTGGCTTGTCTAAGGTTTCAGAACCAGGAAGTCACATGAATCTGATCTTTGACTCCAGATCTATGCTTTTTATTAAGAATGCAATAGCACACCTGCCCACTTTGCTGTTTTATTTTCTGTGGATTAAGTTACCAGAATCCAAAACTGGTGAGTAGAAAATTCCAGAAATAAGCATAAACTTTAAATTGCCTTTCTGAGTAGTTTATTGGTTTCCAGGAGGTGAATTGTTCCTTCCCCTAGCATAGCCAATCTGTGTGTGCCACTCAAGCTGAGCTGGTGCAGGAGAGGAGAGGTGTGTTCATTTAACTTGTATATTGTTACAGTTGTATTTCATTATTATTGTTTATCCACTATGCCTAATTAATTGATTCAACTTTATCTTTGGTATGGTTTTTGTAAATGAAAAAAACATAAGATGTGTAAGATCTCTGGACTGTTGGGATAAAACCTCAAAGATAAAGGGTAATGCTGTAATTTAAGAGACAACTGATAGAAGCCAGCAGTGATCAGAACAAATTACTCCTTTGTCAGTTTTTTTTTTTTTAAGATTTATTTATTATGTATACAACATTCTGCCTCTACATATGCCTGTACACCAGAAGAGGGCGCCAGATCTCATTCCAGATGGCTGTGAGCCACCCATGTGGTTGCTGGGAATTGAATGCAGGACCTCTGGGAGAACAGCCAGTGCTCTTAACCACTGAGCCATTTCTCTAGCCCTGTTTGTCAGATCTTAACACCGCTATGTAGGTTGAGTATCCTAGACAGAAAATACTATACAGTATAACTGAAATGTTTGCCATTTAATCTTTTTTTTAATATTTGTACACATTGAGTGTTCTTAATCCAGACATCAAAAGGCCTGGTGTTTGGCTTTGTTGTCATTTTGTTTGTTTGAGCCATGGTCTGGTGTAGCCTAGGCTGGCCTCGAATTCACTGTGTGCCTCCGAATAACGGAACTTCTGCAGTTCTCGCTCCTCCTTCCTAGCACTAGGATTTCAGGCATGTGCCACCACGCCTAGTTTATGACACTTCATGCTGGGGACTGAGCCCAGGGCTTCATGCGGACACCCACCGACCGAGCTACAGCCCTGCCCGAATGGTTTTTGGGTGTCATGTCAGTGCTCACAGTGTAGACTTCAGAAGAGCTTGGGTTTTCAGATTCGGCATACTAGTTAACTCTGGGGATGAAAAATGAGATTTAACAAAAAAATAGGCTTAAACTGTTTTTGTAACGATTTCTTCCAAGACCTTAGACAAACACAGTATATGTTGGATGCCCCCAATGTGAAAATACTATTTTCCATGTTAAACAGAAACAATGCTACAAACTAGGTATGGTAACACAAAACTATAATCCCAGCGCTGAGAAAGCTGAGGCAGGGGGACCGTGATTTTGAGGCATCCTGAGCTATATGGATCCTATCTCAGAGAAAGAAAAAGAGGCGATGCCTAGGGGCATGTCATATGTGTGTCCTAGGTCCTGTGTGTAAGTTTCCTTAGGGTAGCTGTGCCCAGCTAAATTTAAGATAGATGAAGACTACCAGACACATGCTTTAGCTTCCATAGATAGCTCCAGATTATCTTCCAGAGTGTGCTCATTTCTCTCCCACATTCAGGATAGCAAAGTTGCTATCACATCTCTCTCTCTTTTTTTTTAAGGACAGAGTGTCACCATGCAGGGCTGACCAACCTGGAATTAACTATGTAGGCCAGATAGCCTGCAACTCAGAGAGATCATGTGGCCCCACCACACCCAGAAAGACCTTGAGTTCTCTATCCCCCCCCCATCTTTACCTCTAGAGCTGGGATCCCCTAGGGCTATGCCAGGTCTTCTGTGCTGTTGATCATGTGTTAAAAAGTCTATCTTTTATCACTTTATCATAAAAACATTTTATTCTAAAAATTTTGTGACTTAATCCACTTTGTTTACTTGCCAGACTGAAGTCAAGGTTAGCTACTTCTATTATTCCGGAAGGCCGTTGTCCTGGTCGTATTGGGGAAGTCTTTGCCTTTGCCTGCAGTTGTAGCACTCTCTCTGCAGAGCATTCTTTCTCAGTTGTTTAGAAACAAGGGATTCATTGCCTTGGCCTAAAGTTTTTATTTTTCATTAAACTTAATGGTGCTACAAATTATACATAAACCACTGTCATTTTAAAATTCTGTTTTTCTGCTTTCATTTTCTTTATAGGAAATTCAAGAAGTAAAAACTCCTGAACAATTAGAGGCCTTTATGCTTAAACATGGAGAAAACATTATTGACACTCTAGGAGCTGAAGTGGACAGGCTTGAGAAGGAGCTGAAAGTAAGACAGAGTTGTCAATAATTATCTTCTGATAATAGCAGCTGCTTTGGGAGTCCTTATTCTGTGTAGATACCATGCAAAGTGTGTCACGTGTGTATGCATGTACTCTATTTTATCCCATAAAGTAATTTGCAGGAAGGATTTGATAGGTTAATGACATTAAGTAGCTCAACCAGTGAAGTGGAGAATAATTGTTTGAACCTCTTGTTCAACTCCAAATTGAGTATTTTTATCACTGTTCTTCTAGCTTGCTTTTAAGTTAGTAAAAGTTATTTTGTCTTTAAATAGAAAACATTTTGAAAAATTCTAGAGGAAAATAAAAGGAAAACTTGAGATGTTAGTTAGAAAGCAGAAAAACTGGGATATAGTACTAATCATGCCCTTACATTAGTCTGTTCTTGTTTTTTGTCTAATTGGAGGCGATTGTACCTTATTAGCTTTGATACTAGTAGTATTGCATCATATGTTTTTTTTTAAAGGCTTACTTATTTTTACTTTATATGTATGGGTGTTTTGCCTACATGTGTGTCTGTCTGTGTACCATATGTGTAAAGTGTCTGCAGAGGCCAGAAGAGGACATCAGCTCCTCTGGAACTTGAGTGACAGACAGTTGTGAGCTACTTTGAGGCTTCTTGGAACTGAATCTGGGTCCTCTGTAAGAACAATAAGTGCTCTTATTTACTGAGCCATCTCTCCAGTTATTTCACCTTTTTGCAAAAATGCTTGAGTGGAAAGGAGTAGAAGCCAGTAGCTGTCTTAATAGATTTCCTTATCTATCTCTGCATTCTGTCTGTGATGCATTTTGATAGTTTTGATTAAAGAACATGAAGTATTATTCTACTTGTCTGCTGGCTAATCTGAGTCTAGCCTCAGGGTCACAGAAAACCTGTGTGTGTGTGTGTGTGTGTGTGTGTGTGTGTATGTATTTTAATCACTTCATTGTAAAGAACTTTCAAATAATTGGTCACTGTGGCATATGCTTTTATTCTCAGCAGAGAAAGGCAGATCTCTCTAAGTTTAAGGCCAGCTTCTTCTACATCTTAAGTTCCAGGAGAGCCAGAACTATGTAGAGAGACCCTGTCTCAAACAAACAAACAAAATCCCAACAACAACAACCAAAAAAAAAAAAAATCACATAGTTAAATTAATGTAAGCCACTCAAGCAAGCACTTGTGCCGACCCAGAGTCTATACACCCAGTGAACGTTTGTGTAATCACAATCACCATTGCGAAGCTGGTGCTTCCCTAGCAGTTTCATTTTAATTGTCTATGTGTGTGCTTGGTAAGGACAGGCTTGGTTAAAAAACCTATCTTCACTTCTTTTAGCACAGAGCTTGCCCTTGACTATATGGACAACTAAACTATATCAAGCAGTGTTTTAAATGTTTTAGTTCTGATTGATATTGTTTTTTCAATCAGAAAAAAGCAGTGATTTTCTTTTCACTGGGTAAAGGGGCATTAGGGTTTTTGGTGCTTCCATGATTGACATGTACGAGATCTGTCTTTGTATTAACACATCCTGTATGGTTCATAGTATATTCACATTGATGGTTTTCTTATGCATAGACTCCACTTGCTAGGATAGTAAATGTTTTTAGTTGCTCTAGCGATCAGAAAGAATTTTTTAAAATGGGGGGGGGTGTTGCTGTGAATAATGTGGAGTTTTTTTCCTTTGCAGAAACGAAATCCTGAAGTTCGGCACGTAGATCTAGAGATCCTATAGGTCTGATGAATGAGTCACTTGGGACATAGAGACATCTTCCTCCCCACTGAAGGGGAATTGGTGCCGTCCAGAAGCTGTGCTTCTTAAGATGGATGGGATATTTCATGTGCTGAGCAATTGAAGAGGCCGCAGAACTAAAACTCCTTTCTTCTAATCATGTCTTCATGCTTCTGTAGGGACATTGGCTGCTTAGATCACCCACAGTTCTCATTTTAGCCAGTCTGTATTGAACCGTGAATCATGTTTCCTTTCTTAACATGGTAAAATAAGTGTTCCCCATGGACTTGTAACTTCGGTTACCTCTGAAGATTTTAGTCCATCGAAGTCTTCTAATCTTGAATACTCTGGCTAAACCTTGTTGTGTGGTTTTCAAACAGTCACCGTGTTTTGAGGTCTATCTTTCCTGCCCAGTTGGGAAAGTATTTCTGTATACTTTGTGGTTTCGACCTGAACACCGAGAGGCACACTCTCCTAACTTCGTTGTCCACAGATGCTCATTCCAGAAATGGTACAGTCCTGAATGCAGGGGAGATGCTTCGTCATCTTCTGGATCATAGCAGTTGCCAGTTCATAAACTTTCTTCTTTCTCCTTCATTTTTTTCCTTATTTGGCTTAATTTTTGTAATGTTAAAGACATAATCCTAGATGTATGACTCTTCTTTTAAACTGGCTTCAGTGCCATAGTGTTTATTTACTGGGAAATGATGCATTTGTAAATGTCTTAACTTTCTGTAAAATGGACTAGAAGTATTTATAATTTTACAGGCAGGGTAGCATTTTTTTTTAATTTATTTAAAAGAAGGCACTACTTATGTAAATCTGAACTGTGGGATACTTTTTGCTTTGAGGGATAAGTAAATCTCTTACACTGAAACTCATGTGGCGGTTTTGTGTGCATCTTCTGTCCTGAACATTAAGTCGGGCATTGAGCAGAGCTCATTGGCTGTAACACATTATGTAAGCAGATAACTCGCTGATGACTGTAAGGTAGCAGGGGAAGAAGAGTTCAGTTTAGTAACTGAAGACTCAGTGAAAAGCTGCAGCTGTCACTGCCCAGACAGCTCAGAGATATGGGAGCAGCAAGTGTCGTTCACGCGAGCAGTGGTTGCTCTCTGGGTGAGAGAGCTGTGAGTTCAGTGTCTCCAGACCTTTTGAGATGGAGGTTTGTGAATTTCAGCAAACTGTAATGTGGAAACAAAAAATAAACCTCTGCTTAAAGGATATGTTAGAGTAGTGTTTGATCCAGAAATGACAGTTGGTAGGATCAACTGTGAGAATTTGTGAAGTGCTTTGTGTAACCATAGGGAGCATGCTTATTACCCTTCGGGTTTTGTTGCTGAGTTCTTTCTGTGGAGGTCAGGCCAGCCTGGAACTCACTACATATAGCCTAGTCTCTCTGAAGATATAAAATTGGGTCCAGCAGCGGGATAGCTCATTGGGTAAGAGTACTTGCCACCAAACCTGCCAATCCGGGTTTGATCTCCAGGACCCACATATGGATGGTGAGAACTGACCACTCTATGTGTGCCATGGTATGCCCCCTCCCCAAATATATGTAATTAATTTTTTTAGAATGAGATGCCACTGTTTTATTTCTTTTTTTTAATTTTTTATTTTTCCATTCAAAAATTGACCCTCCCCTTCTCCCAGTCCCCTTCTTCTCACCCACTAACCCTCCTCCCTCCCCCTCCATCCTTAAGAGAGGGCAGGGTGCCCTGCCCTGTGGGAAGTCCAAGGCCCTCCCCCCTCCATCCCGGCCTAGGAAGGTGTGCATCCAAGTAAACTAGGGTCCCAAAAAGTCAATACATGAAGAAGAGACAGGTCCCAGTGCTATTATCAATGGCTTCTCAGTCTGTCCCCATTGGCAGCCACATTTAGAGAGTCCGGTTTGATCACATGCTCGTTCAGTCCCGGTCCAGCTGGATTTGGTGAGCTCCCATTAGATCAGGCACACTGTCTCAGTGGGTGGATCAACCCCTCGCAGTCCTGACTTCCTTGCTCATCTTCTCCCTCCTTCTGCTCTTCAACTGGACCTTGGGAGCTCAGTCCATTGCTCTGATGTGGATGTGGGTCTCTGTCTCTATCTCCATCCATCGGATGAAATTTCTATGGTGATATTCAAGATATTCATCAATGTGACTATGGGACAAGGCCAGTTCAGGCACACTCTCCTCTGCTGCCCAAGGACCTAGCTGGGGACATCCCCATGGACACCTGGGATCCCCTCTAGAGTCAAGTATCTTGCCCACCCTAAAATGGCTCCCTTAATGTAGATATCTTCTTCCCTGCTCCAATATCTGCCCTTCCTTCATCTCCACCCTCCCATTCCTCCAAGCTCTCCCCAGTCCAAAGAAAAACATATATAGATCCTCCTGGAAATTGGAAGCAAACAAGATAGCCGGGCAACACTTGGGAGCACGGGGGTGAGGGTAGGGGTAGGGGTGAGGCTGGGGGAAGGGGAGAGGGGAAAAGAGAAGGGAGAAGGGAAGGACTGGGGAGAGCTTGTAATTAATTTTTTTAAGAAATAAAATGGTTGTGCTGGGGCAGAGCTCACTAGTAGAGCATTTGCCCGGTATGTACAAAGCCTGGGCTTGATCCACAGCCTGTAACAGTCATAGACAGTATGCGTAACACATGCGACTCGCTTCTCTGCTCTCCTAGTTCCAGTGCCTTCTTTCTTAACCGTCTTCACCGGTCATGACTCCCCGTGGTTTCTGTTTCTTCCCTGCATTGCACACTGGCCACTCATCTTCCGTGCCACTGCTACGTGGGAAAGTGCTGAGCTGTATCCAGTTCTTCTTAGGAAAATTCACATAATTGGGCAACAGTACTTAATCCCTTTTTAAGCCCCTCAAAACAGACATCTAGAAGTTATTCCAAGTCGCGTAGTTTTCAAGCCTGAAGCAGTGCCTGCTGTGGCACACACAGGCTTGTGCTGAATTCTCCAGAACCTGTGGAAGGCTGGCTGTGGTGTCCTAGCTCTGCCGTCCCCACGCTCCTGTGGGGTGGAGGCAGGCACAGGAGAGTAGAGGGTAGGCTAAGCCTGATGTGCACAGAGGTCAGAGGGGAGCAACAAAGAAACCGTCTCAAACATGGCGGACCGCAAGGAGCAAGACTATCCTTTGGTCCCTCCCCATACATATGCATAAATTGTCCTCATATGAATAAGTACATATGTACATGCATATACAGAAAGACCAGTTCTCATATTTCTTTGAATTTTTAAATCTGATTCAGGTTAAGGATATAACCCTAAATGATAATTTGCAAATATGTGTTTCTAGTTCTGGTAGTTTATAGTTTGTATAAATCTGACATATCTGTAAGTGTATGTGAAACCAGAAAATGTATGATCTCTATTTATTTTAAAACCAGGGCCAGTGAGATGGCTTAGGTAAAAACACTTGCTGCTAAGCTAGATGACCTGGGACACACATCTGTTAAATGCTATGCAGCAAAGCAAGGCTTAGAGAAATATTTAATTAGAGGAAAACATGGGAATTTGGAGAAACTAGATCTTAGTTTTAAAGAAAGAGGCACAAACTTCCTGGCTTTAATTAGAGTTTATAGCGTGCATACGGGCGGGCGCATGTGCATCACAGCATGTGTGTGGAGAGCAGAGGATGACCTTTCAGCACGTGGTCTTCTGTTCCCACCTGTGTCTGAAGCAGAGCTTCCCTCATTTCTGCCCCTGTGCCCCTTGCGCCTCCTGTAGCTCAGTATAGGTTGGGATTACAGACTTGAGCCACCACGTTAAGTATTTTTCCATGGCTTCCAGGGGTGGTTTGTGGGACAAGCACTCCTATCCTGTGGGACAAGCACTCCTAGCCTGTGGGCCATCCTGGTAGTCCAGGAAACATTGTTTTAAATGGAGCAGCTTGGTGGCCAGTGGTATCCGCTGCCAAAGAGTAGGTTCCTGAATGTATGCTAAGGAGTGCCTGCATTAGAGTCACATTGGAAAATTTCCATAATTAATGCAAAAGAAACATAATCCTGATCATCCAGTGCCCAAAGGAAACCATCCCATAAGTCATCAAGAGAACAGAAGGTAAGGTTTGAATTTGGGGTGCACAGCTTTTCAGTGCCATTTTAGTTAGCTTGTAGCTGGAGGATACTTCTGCTCAAATTATGCCATCTACAGAAAGACTGGCAGAAAAGCCACAGGGCATTTATATCATCTCGGGTCACGTCTGTAAAGCCTCGGTGACATGTCTCTAAAATGTGATGACACGTCTGTAAAGCCTTGGTGACATGTCTCTAAAATGTGATGACCCCCAGTTTGCCAAACTGTCAGAAGTCAGTGAGGTGAAGAATTGAAGGTAGAGTGTCCATTCAGAGCTGGCTGCCCCTGAATTCCTCATCCTGCCTAAGACGGTACTTCAATATATATTGAAGATTGGTCTGGCTCTTTTATAGCTGTAGTTTCTAGTTTGCCTTCCTAGACTTGGTTTTATGGGAAAAGGCAATTTTCATTGCTATTACATTGTGTGTCCTCTGTCTGACTTGACTGACAGATAAGATGGTCCTGGCCCCTCAGGATATCTTTTTCCTTAGTGTGATATGGAAGTGAGCAACTCACCTTTGGGATCTTTTCCCCCTAGTAAATTAATGTTTTTTGAATATGTGTGCTCTTTATCTTATATGCTAAAGAGCTAAACTGTAGAATGTCACATTTTACTCTGAAAGCCATGGTCTCACCTTCTGACAGAACTTGTCATTCATCATCCTTGTTACAATAAATGTTCTCTTGGTTTTACAGAATTCAGTGGTAATTATTAGCATATGGTGAGGATAACCTTGTGTTTGCTAGAAAACTCAGAAGGTTCTGTCTCTTAGTTATGTGCTGTTGTACTTTTGTTAAAGCTGGATCACCCACCAGTGTAGCTGGACCGTTGTAGGGTGTGGCGATGGGGCCTGAACCCAGAGCTCATGCTTTCTAGCCCGTGCTTGACCAGAGCTGAACCTGCTACAATCTAGAATCAGCCTCTGCTGCGCTTCAGGGTGGATCTTAGACCAACCCGAAGGGATGCCAGCCGTATATTCTTTCTCATGAACAACTAAGCTAATTACTCAGTATCATTGGTATTTTGAGAGGGTGTAGTTATCTCTCCAAATTAAAAACCTATTGAAAATAGGAGTGCTATAGTTTAGAATTTTGTAGAACAATACAGAATGTGTGCCTGGAAGGGTTTCATAGGGTTCTAAGATAAACGTAAAGGGGAGACGCATCTGTGCTGTGATAGTTTAGGTGAGTCCGTACATTTAGTACTCACAAAGAGCCGGCAAAGTAGACTAATGTTGATGGTTTTGCAGGTGATGAAACAGATACAGTCATAGTTGTGACCACTTGGCTGGTAACACATAGAATTGGGATGCAAACTCGGATTGTGTGGCTGTCAAGGCATATGAATAAGAATTTAGCTGCTTCTGGGAAGTTTGTGATGGGGCAGGACAGTGTACACTGTCATTCTGAGATTGTCATTATTATCATCATCACCATTATTATTAGTGTGTGCTGTGTGTATGTGTCAGGAGGTAAGAAGCGACTTTGTGGAATCACTTCTGTATTTCCAACATGGGTTCCAGGGATCAAACTTAGGTCATCAGGCAAACTTGCTAAGCCATCCGCTGACCACTTCCAATATTTTAAAGTCTTATTTAGGGGAACATGTGGCGAGATTTTGTTTGTGCTGTAACAAATAAAGCTTGCCTGAAAATCAGATTACGGAGCTAGCCACAATAGTTAGCCATAGAGACCAGGCAGTGGTGGCACACACCTTTAATCCCGGCACTCGAGAGACAGAAGCAGATGGATCTCTGTGAGTTCAAGGCCAACCTGGGCTACACAAGATTGAATCTGTCTAAAAGAGAAACAGAGCTCACACCTTTGATCCCAGCACTAGGGAGGAGAAGACAGGTGTGATAGGGCTGGGTGGAGAGAGGAATATAAGGAAGAAGAGACAGGAGCTCAGGACATTGGGTCTGAGGATTTGTGGAGACATGATCTTACCCACTTTGATCTGAGGATTCGGTAGAGGTAAAAGGTCTCTCTAGTGGCTGGCTCCTTGTCTGATTTTTCAGCTTTTATGCCAACATCTGACTCCAGGTTTTTATTATTAAGACCAATTAGAATTCAAACTACAGGAACAGAAGATAGTATTATAATTAATTCTAGTGTTATTGAGCCATAGGAAAAAAAATCTAGAGAAAGTGTGGAAGTAAGCATCAATTTAAAAATGTTTCCTTTAGACTGAGCTATATTTATATTCTCCCAATTTTTCAGATTACTATAAAATTGTATTTTAATAGATAAAATATTCATGATTGAAATTGTTCTGGCATTTATAGGGAATGTCCTCCCAGCCCAAATACTTTCTTCATTCAGGAACAACTGACGTCTTACGCATTTAATGTGGCCTGTGTATACTCCAAATATGGATTTACTCATGTACTCTATCTTTCACTTGGTCTTCAAGGGTTGTAAAAGTTCTGTATACTAGTGAAGCTCTTCTGCTTAAAAGGTACTCAGCAAGATTGCAGAGATGTCTCAGTTTCTTACGAGCTCCTGCTGCTCCCCAGCTCCTACATCAAGTTGCTCACAAGCATCTGTAACTCCAGTTCCTGGAGATCTGGCATCCCCTTCTGGCTTCCGAGTGCACCATGTACACAAGTGGTTCATATACATACATGCAGGCACTCAAACATGAAAAAAAATCTTTTTAAAGAAAAACTAGAATTTAAGAATAAAAAGTGCTCAACCAGCTGCCTGTTTTGTGTTAACTGAGAGTTGCTCCATTTCTGGGAGGATGTGTTATGTTCACCGTATGGTAACTATTAACAGCAGAGCTCCGTTTAGAGGAAGTCCAGCTAGAAGTTCAGTTGTCGGTTGCACTGGTCTCTTTATGTCCTCTGCAGCCAGTGTGATTGCCGGCCACTGTGTTGCACAGGGCGAGTAGGTATAGGACACTTGTCTTGTGCCTGGCAGATCCTTCCAGTGTGGTAATCCGAATGTCTTACTATGTAGCTGTGGGTACTGCACAGCAGAACAGAAGCTAAGCTGCTTTTAGAGGCAGAGGTAGGAAATGGTAGTTTCTGTCTTAGCTAGGGTCTACCTGGGACGCGACACCATGGCCAAGGCGCTTATGGTTTCAGAGTGCTGCCCCACACGCCCCCATGCCGTGCGGGAGCAGTCAGCTGAGAACTTTACAGCATGATCCACTGGGCTTGGTATGGGCTTTTGAAACTTCAAAGCCCACCCCCAGTGACACACTTCCTCCAATGAGGCCACACCTTCAAATCTTAGTCCTTCTTAAATAGTTCACCAACTGAGGGCTAAGTGCGCAAATATATGAGCCTATAGGGACTATTCTCATTCAATCCGCTACATTCCCCCCTCGTGTGTACGTATGTGTGCTGTGCAAGTTTATGTGTGCAGGTGCACATACAAATGTGTGTGTGGAGGCCCGAAAATGATGTTGTCTTCTGTTGTCTTCATACTGAACCCAGAGCTCACCAGTTGTAGCTAGTCTGGTTTGGCAGCCTGTCCCTGGGTCCGTGAGCGTTGGGATTACAGGTGTTCATGGGGCCTGCCCAGCTTTTCTGAGACACTGGGAATCAAAACGCGGGTCCTCCTCACACTTGCAAGGCAAGCAAGCACTTCACCACAGAGCCATCCCTATGGTCCAGCTTGGTTCTGACAAAATTGTATTGCTATAAATAATTAGCTTGTAGGCCATTTAAGGATACCAACTAGTGTTATTTTGTACAAGTAAATTTGTCATTTTGAAAATGAAGCTTTTGAACTCCCGTCTCTTATTCATAATCATGCTAAACATTCCAGAACAAACTGGCCCTAAAATACGTTCTGGAGCCCTCAACACTTCCTGCCCAGCCTGGGAAATGATGTAATTCTGAAGGTTCATGTGAGTTTACTCAGTGTCCACCTAAGCACTCCGTGAGTATGCAGACGTCACCAAAATCTTTCACGGGTGAGAGCCGAGGCAGATGTGCCCAGTTAATGCAAAAGGAGTTTCGGGTCTACAAGAAATGAACCCTTTAATGTTGTGTAAATTATGTCTATGTCAGGAGGAGCTCTCACTGTGATGAGCGCCTGTCATCTGCTCTGATAAATCCTATTTGAAAGAAATGGACTCTCAGCTGAGGTCTGTAGAGCATTAAAGGCTTGGGTAGTCTTACCGGTGCAAACGTTTGAAGAGGCAAGGAATCATTTGAATGCATCTAATTTTCTTACCACATTTCCTTTTTTAATTTTAACTTAGGGGCTCGAGAGCTGGCTTAGTGGTTAAGAACACTAGCTGTACTTCCAAAGGACCCAGGTTTAATTCCCAGCAACCACATGGCAGCTTGCAACCTTCTCTAACTCCCAGGGGATCCAATGCCCTCCTCTGACCTCTGGTCCTTTCATGCACCTTGTGCACAGACATACATGCAGGCAAGACACCCATGCACATAGAATGAAATCAGTTCTGTCGTTTATTTTGTGGGGGTGGGGGGCCCATGCTATGGCACACACATGGCAGATTTCCCTCTTGTTGGCAGGGTCTGCCTTGTTTCTGATGCTGCACTGTGTACTTCTGGCTGACTGGCCTATGAGCTTCTGTCTCCAACTCCAGTCTTGCTAGAGGAACGCTGGCATCACAGATGCATGCCACCATGTTTGGATTTTGGTTTTTTTGAAGCAGGGTTTCTCTGTGCAACTCTGGCTGTCCCGGAACTCGCTCTCTAGACCAGGCTGACCTTGAACTCTCTGATCCACCTGCCTCTGCCTCCAGAGTGCTGGGATTAAAGGCGTGCGCCACCACCGCTGGCCATGCTTGGCTTCTTATGTGCCTTCTAGGGATTGAATTTGTGTTGTCATGTTTGCATGGCTATGTTTTTACCTGCTGAGATATCTCACTGGTCTATTTCCTGTGTTCATTAAGAACCTATGTCAGAAATTTACTGAACAGCTGTGATGGACAGGTGCCAGTTGGACTCTTCTAGAAGGAAGGTGATCATAGTGTTACTAGCTACATACGATGACTCCTTCCTAATAGTCTAGGGTGGTGGGTATCACATGCTGGCCACTCCCTCACCTAAGAACCAGGGCAGCATGTGGCTGGGGCCTTGGCTTTCTTGGGGCCACTAAGGCCATGCCACAGACCAGTGATGGCCGGGCTAGCTCTAATACAGAAGATGCTAGAATCCTAATCTGAGCCCACTTAGAAACATCCCGAGCAGCTCCTACGAAGAATTGACATTTGTTTGGTTTTCTGGATTCACTTATACTTCTAAGCAAGCACGATGATCTTGACCAAATTCCTGGATTTTGGTAAATGTAACAGTTCTTACTCATTTTAAGAAAACACACTAGATTAGTGATCCCCAACCCCCAGCAGGAAAAAAAAATACATAAAAACAAAAATATCCTTCAGAGACTGGCCTCCTTCCTGCTTTTCACTGCTTCCCGGATTGTCTAAGCATTCCCTCGGCTCACTCGCACTTCCTGAACTGGTCTTCTCACACCTGTAGTGCCCACCTCATGGTGCCAAACGTTTGTTCCATTGCTGCCTCATTGATGAAACCAAGCAGCAAGCCCTCTCCCTGTCCCACCTCATCTTTTCCCTGCTTCATTTTTTACTGTAGCACTTCCTGGCTTATTCTTGTTCATCTCCACCAGAATGTAAGGTTCTCGAGAGCTGGCTTTCTGGAGATCAAGGTACTCAGTAACTCTGACCAAGGTGGAATAGTATCTCATGCTTGATGGTTGGTTCTAGAGGGTAGAAGAGGAAAAAGAAAGACACGTGCTATGAAGGACTGCACACGAAGGGGACCCTGAAAATGGTCATCAAAAAAGTGTGCCTCTCAAATTGTTTAAGTGGATTCATATTAATTTTCACATGACAGAACTGTATTATGAAGACACTCTGGCATCCTGATGGGTGTGCAAGTCACTGTCTGTCTGGAGGATAATTTGGCAGATATGTAGCACTTTAAAAAAAAAAAGCCATGACCTTTGACCTAGTCTTTCCACTTCTAGAAGCATGGATGCTATGGTTTGGATATAAAATGTCCCCAACCCCCCTCTCAAAACTTCTGTATTGAAGGCATGGCCCCCAGCTGATGTGATTGAATGCTGATTAGATCCTGGGAACTAAATGGTGTTAGGAGGTGGGTCCAGCTGGGGGAGCACAGGTTGGTGTGGGAAGTCCTTCTGTCTATGTGTTGCTTTTTTTGGTTAATGAATAAAGAAACTTCTTTGGCCTGTGATAGGGTAGAATAGAGCTAGGTGGGGAAAACTAAATTAAATACTGGGAGAAAGAAGGCGAGTCCATGGAGCCCCACCAGAGACAGATGCCGAACAGAACTTTACCTGGTCAGTAGCCACAGCCACGTGGCAATACACAGATTAATAGAAATGGGTTAAGTTAGGATGTAAGAGCTAGCCAATAAGAAGCTAGAGCTAATGGGCCAAGCAGTGAGTTAATTAGTACAGTTTCTGTGTGGTTATTTTGGGGCTGAGAAGCCAGGAACAAACAAGCGGCCTCCTACAATAGCAGGTCACCTGGGCCATGCCTTTCAAGGGCTTGTCTCGAGTCCCTCTGACAGTGCCTCCCATCTGCCATGAGGTTGACTGATCACCTCGCTCCTTCCTCCATGTCATCACATCTACCTTATAACAGACCTGAAAGCATGGAGCAGGCCAGCTACAGGAGGGAGCCTCTGAAACCATCAGCTAAAATAAACCCTACCTATATTTAAGTTATTGCTTGAGTATCTTTTTTTTTTTCCTTCTGGTTTTTCAAGACAGGGTTTCTCTGTGTAGCTTTGGAACCTGTCCTGGAACTAGTTCTGTAGACCAGGCTGACCTCGAACTCACAGAGATCCACTTGCCTCTGCCTCCCGAGTGCTGGGATTAAAGGTGTGCGCCACCACCACCCGACTGTTTCTCAGTGTTTTGTCACAACCTAAGCAAGAGCTAATGGGAGGCTTTCTTTCAGCATGGAAAGAGACCAGCTCGGTAGATCAGCATATTTGTAAAACTGGATACTCTCCCTTACTTGTGCTTTGTTTTCAGTGGAGTTTGTTTCCTAAATAACTAAAAATATTAAATGCAAAATTCCAGAAGTCAGCAATTCATAACTGTAAAGATCTGCTGTTCTGTGTTCGTGATGACATCAGAGTCCTGCCTCATTCCACCCAGGACGTGAACCTTGCCTTTGACCCCTGTGTCTAAACTCTGCTTTGTCCCCGAGTAGCACGTCAGTTGTCACATAGCTGTGGCACCTACCGCAGTTCTGTTCAGGTCACCTGTTTACCTAGTAGTGGTCCAGGGTGCAAGAGTAAGTGACGCCTGCAGACTTACTCAGCTAGAGTGCTGAATTTGGGTGTAGTAGCTCACACCTATAATCCTAATGGTGAGGACACAGAAGCCGGAGGATTGCCATGAGTTTAAGGCCTGCCTGTGCTCCAGTGAGATTCTCTTTCAAAAAAATGAAAAAAATTACATTGTAATTTTCATTTTAATTATTGTCATGATCTTGGGCACCAAACCCAGAGCCTTGCTTATGCTAGGCTCGTGCTCTACCGGGGAGTTGTTTCTCTGCCTAGTGATTTCTTTAGCCTCTTTTTTCTTTTTGTACTTTTTCTTTTTCGTAATAATATTTTTATTATTTGAAACTACAATTACATCATTTCCCCTTCCCTTTCCTACCTCTAATCCCTCCCATACATATTCCCTTGTTCTTTCTCAGATCATGACCTTTTTTCTTTAATCGTTGTTACATTCATACATATATACATACATATATTCTTAAATATGTTACTATAACCTGTTCAGTTTGTATAGTGTTATCTTATGTAAATAACCTCAGAGCTGGCCACTTGGCATTAGATAACCAATGAGTTTTGGTCACTTGTGGGTCTGTTATTGTCTCTGTTGCAAAACAAATTTCTCTGATGAGAAATTTAGCTGGGACTGGGTTATAGTTCAGAGGTTTAGTCCATTATCCTCATGGCCAGAAGCATGGCAGCATGCAGGCAGACATGGTGCCGGCGAGGTAGCTGAGTGTTCTACAACTGGATCCATAGGCAGCAGGAAGGGCCTAGCTTGAGCTTCTGAAACCTCAAAGTCCACCCCTAGTGACAGACATCCTATAACAAGGCCACACCTACTCCAGCAAGGCTACACCTCCTAATAGTGCCCCTCCCTCTGAGCCCATGGGGGCCATTTTCATTTAAACCACCGCAGGTGGAAACTACGTTTATCCGTGAGCAGAAGGATGCATTTGCTCAGCCATGTTCCCTGCCACTGTGTTCGCAATAGCTAGGGAATGGAAACAGCCTACATGGTCTTTCACTGATGAAATGGATGGTGAAGACGTGGTACAGCTACACTATAAAACACTCCAGTTAAAGAAAAATGAAATTATGATATTTGTGTGCACCTGGACAGTGCGAGGAAAGATCATGCTGAGGGAGGTAACCAGACTCAGAAAGATAGATTCCACATGCTCTCTCTCACCTGTGGCTCCTAGCTCTAAGCCTTTAGATGTGTGCATATAACCTGGAGTAACTATGGAAACCAGAAAGGGAAAAGAGGACTTTGAGGTGTGAGAGAGGAGCAATAAAGGGGAATAGCAAGCTACAAGTAATTTGAAGGGAGAAATGGGAAAAAACAGATGGGGTTTTAATTGATAAGGGAGGAGAAGATAAATACAGAATAAGGAGGGAGGTGGTAAAATAACAGTAAAGATGTCTGAAAAAGTCATGTGGGATCATATCCATCTACCTAAAATTATATATAACACATGGGAAACTTTGTACACATATGTAGTTTACATGAAATCTTCCTGTCTGACTGACAATTCTCCCTGAGAGCCATAGTTTATCTAACAAAAACCCCAGCACCAGCATGAGAAGGCCCCTTTTATGTTGTTGATCGGGGTTGTCCAGAAGACTCCCAAAACAGGCTATTGCCCATGCTTGTCTCCCAGAGGCGGATGGTAAGTCTGAAAATGCCATGTACTTCAGACCCAGAACCCAGAGGCCCCTGAGCTGAATCTGACCTGAAAGCCCACACCCTGAGGACTAGCATCAGAAGGCACCATGCAAGCTTCCAAAGGAAGGAAGCAGTCAACGGTCCTACCCAGCTATGCTGCCTATGAACCACAATGATGACCAGTATAGGATGATAACCTACAGGCACAATATTGGCACACTATTGGCAGTAACCAACAGCTCTCTAATCGATCTGAATACCCACTCAACGCTGGATATCAGCCAGCTCCCCGGGGCTTTTGAAGTCTTAGATCCTGGAGGAGAACCTGTGGCCATCATTTTACTAAACCAACATAATTCCTGACTACATTCTAAATAATTTCTTCTTTTGTTTTATTAGACAGGCACTGTAGCCCAGCTCAGGTTGACCAGAAACTCACAATTCACCAGCCTCTCAAGAGCTAGGGCCATTAGCATAAAACACCAGGCTTCACTTTATTTTCAATCTTTTTCCCATGGGGAGCGAGATATATACGGAGGTTGGGATCATTTGAGATGTCACAAGAGCCTTAGGAGATCACTCCAACAGACAAGGAAGAAGAACCACGCCACAGTCTTTGCAAGTGTTTTTTCTTTTACGTGTAATCAGTAGGCATGCAGAATGTAACACGGCAGAGTGATTAAGACAGAGGAAGTACAAGAGTGCCATGCACCATGTAGGTTGTTATGGCTAAGTTTTGGAATTAAATGGGACACCAGTAAATGCTTTTTTGAATATGTATGAGTTTTTTTTTCAGTTTTAGAACATGCTTAATATTTGGGACTAGGGAGATGACTCACCAGTTCAGAACACTTGCTGCTCTCCAGAGGATCCAAGTCGGGTTTACAGCACTCATGGTGGGTGAATTACAATATCAGTTTCTGTCTCTGGGGATCAAATGCCGTCTTCTGGTCTACACAGGCTCCCACATACATGTGTGCTTACACAGCCACAGACACACACACAAGCGCATGTCTCTTTGATACCTTTTTAAACAAAAGTACAAAAGCAAGATATGTTATTAAAAATTATCCCAATGTGTATACGTAGAAAATTGAAAAGAAATGTATTGAATATTAAAATCTTACATAGATAATTTCCACTTTCAGGTCTATAGATTTCATAAATGAAATTTTAATAAGAAAACAACAGATTATTTTTTTACCATGAGATAAATAAAAACATTTGCGCATCATAAAGCTAAGGTCTAAGGGAGCCCTGATTTGAACTCCTTTCCCTTGCTGATTCCATCTGACCTGAAAAGTCCCGCCCAGCAAGCTCTGACCCTGGTAACAGTGCTATTGGACCAGACATACTTGCTTTTCTCTTGCTGGCCAAGTCTGGCGAGGCTAATACAACCTTACTCTATCTAGAGGGAAAATAGGGGAATGCATTTTTATTCCCCAGGGCCTCTCTCCCTTGGTGTTAAAGAAACAAACTGCCCCTCACCTCCGAAGAGATGTACGCTGCTGGCTCCCCATCTGCTGGATCCGGAGAATGGCAATGGGTAGGAGTCTCAGCCCCGCTTCGAAATGTCGACAGTGTCTACCCTAGCTCCGTGTATCTAACTTGTCTTCTTTCAAGTGTGGCTTCAAGATGGGGCTTCTCGCTGGCATTCTGAATTGTGATTCGTCCACTCTCAGTAGAGACATTAAATAAATGTGAGAAACCCCAAGCCTGTTTCCATTGTCATTTTTCTTATTGAATTTCAGATGCAGCTTTAACGTGATGTGATTGGAGAAGAAAGCAAAGGACTCTGGTAAACTCAGGGGGGAAGCAATTTAAAGTCATGCAGTCAGCTCCACGTGATGCAGACACAGCCGATTCTCAAGTGGAAAACATCTAGTCTTTCCGAAGTGAACAGATTCACAGCTGCTTTCCACCTGATTGGTCAGTGGAACTCCCACACTGCCGCGCCTGGCCAGGGTCCTCCAGGAGCTCTCCAGCCCCCTTCCCGCCTCTGAGGCTCCTGGGACATGTGTGTGTGTCCTGAAGCCTGGCCTGGTGTCCCAACAGAACTGCCTTGAATGCTTGGCAGTGTCTTCAGATTAGAGCAGAGTTTACTCAAGTGACATCTCCAGTCCAACTAAACTTCACCACAGTCTTCTCAGAGGTTTACATTCTGACAGAATTCTAGAGTTAACTTTTTCTTCATAAGGACAGTTATTACTATCCAAAAAAAAATCTCAATCGTTAACTATTTTACTGAGATTGTAAATTATGTCTTTCCAAGGACCAGATAGAGCCTTGCTTCTCAAACTCTAACCTTTTTAGAGCTCACTTGGGAATCCTGTTAAAGGGACATTTTCAAGTTGATTGAGTGCAGAGGGAGTCTGTCTTCCCACCAAGCTCTTGGCCCATGCTCTGTACTTTCAGTAGCAAATAGATGCCCGTGTCTAGACAACCCAGCCTGTGCATGCAATAGTGTAAGGACTAGATGCCCCGTGTCTAGACAACTCAGCCTGTGCATGCAATAGTGTAAGGACTAGATGCCCCGTGTCTAGACAACCCAGCCTGCGTGTGCAAGAGTGTAAGGACTAGATGCCCCGTGTCTAGATAACCCAGCCTGTGCAAGCACGCGTGTCTCTTCTCCAGCAGACCGGAGGAGTCCTATATAGATCACGAATGTGGTTGTAAGACTGAAACATTGTTTGAAAGAAAAGCCATTGTGACTTCTCTTGTTTAGGAAGATTGTGCATTAGGCATGTATCACTGTGACAGAATGCATTTTGTAGACAACCTGAAATGAACATTAGTTTAGTTTTGAATCACAATTTAAGAGGTATGAGTCCATAGTCAGCTGGTTCCACTGCTTTTGGGCCTGGGGTTAGACAGACCCAAAAGCAGACTGTAGTGGTGGAGAGCCCAAGATGAGCAGAGCTGCTCGCTTCTTTTGTTACTTTTTAAAAAAAGATGTATTTATTTATTATGTATACAATGGTCTGCCTGCATGTGTCCCTGCAGACAGAAGTTGGCACCAAATCTTAAAACCGGTGGTTGTGAGCCACCATATGGTTGCTGGGAATTGAACTCAAGACCTCTGGAAGAGCAGTCAATGCTCTTAACCACTGAGCCATCTCTCCAGCCTCTCTCTTGTTACTTTTATGACAAGGGCTCCTTACCTTAAATCCATTAAGCCATGACCCATAAGTGGCTTAGTTCATCAAACACACATGAACTGGTCACATTCCTGAGGGTCCACCTCTGAACTCTGAACACTGATGTAGCAGGGACCAAACCTTCAACATGTGGGAGGTTTTTTGTTTTGTTTTTTTCCCAAAAGGGGCAGTTAAGATCCAACTCACGCTGGACAGTGTCTTTAATCCCAGCACTCAGGAGGCAGAGGCAGGTGGATCTCTGTGAGTTCGAGGCCAGCCAGATCTACAAAGTGAGTCCCAGGACAGCCAGGGCTGTTACACAGATAGTTTCCAAAGTATGAGCTTAAAAAATTGTCGATGGCATTTTAAATAAATATCATATGATTGTCACTTTGAGACGAGGTCTTGCTACATATGCCATGTTGGTTTGCAATTCACTATACAGCTCAGGTTGGCCTCATCGTTGTGACTCTCCTGGCCCAGGTCCTCCCGAGCATGACGGCTGCAATAGTGCATGGTGATGGCTGGTTTAAAACCTTCTCTAAGAAGGCTGCTGTTTTCATGGCGTGTTCAGAGCACCTGCTTGATAGTTGGTGGGAGCGTCTGGGATCGTTCCTTTTTAAAAAGGGGCTTGATGAAATGATGGGTAGCTTCGTCTTTGGAAGATAAACTTGATTCTTTTTGGAAGCAGTCAAAGCTAGTGAATCTAAGACTGATGAATATGGTGGATGAGTAAGCAGGTTATTATTTTGGGTTGAAAAAGAAGGAACACTGATAAAATGTGTGCTGTGTGTGTGGCTTCACTAGCTCTTTTCACAGTGGGATCCCCACTCCCTCAACGCAGGTTACTAAGAATGAATGCATGGTCTGATGGCTTAGCGGGGAAAGACGCTTGCCACCAGACCTGACAACCTGAATTTGATTCCCAGACCACACCCAGTGTACAGTGGCATGGAGACACCTCCCCCCCCAATAAATCAATGTAAAGAAGAAATCTAAGTAAGGTCATGTTCCTTCAAGGTAATGATGCTTAAGATTAACCCACACCTGCCAATAGAAGTTCCAGAATCAATCTCAATATTTTATCATCTTGGTTCATTTTAAGCATTCATCATCAGTAAAAATGAACAATGGGCTGGGGACAGAGCTCACCTGGTAGAGTGCTTGCCCAACATACACCAAGTCCTGGGTTTTAGCTCCATACGTAAAGCAAGCATGGTGCTTCATGTTTGTAACCCCAGCAATTGAGAGGTAGAAGCAGGAGAACCAGCCTGGGCTACATGCGATTCTCAAAAATAAAATGTGTTACTTCAGTTATGGCTTAGATTCAGCTTATATCTGCTCTGCCACTTGGAGAAAATCTGTGCCCTTGGATGTACAATGTTGCTTGAAGGCACACTGGGATAAGTTGAAGACACACAAGTTTAAACCCATAAACTTTATGAAGACATTACAAAAAAAAAAGTAAAGAAAACAAGAGGTTTATCTAATAAGCCTATGAAGGGCATCAAATGGAACCATAAGTAAAAATACAATCCAAAACAAAGCAGATAAGAGGAAACTTTAAATAAAAAGGGAATTGGAGCTGGGTGGTGGTGGCAGTGCACACCTTTATTCCCAGCACTAGGGAGACAGAGGCAGATGAATCTCTGTGAATTCGGGATCAGCCTGGTTTACAAAGAGAGTTCCAGGACAGCTAGGGCTACACAGATAAACCCTGTCTCTGGGGGGAAAAAAAAGAAGAAAGAGGGGTGGGGCATTGTATTGATAGAAAGCTGATGGCAATGTGGGAGATTTAAATGGAACTGCGTTGATATTTCCACTAAATATAAATGGTCTAAATACTTAGAGATCATCAGAGTAGATCAGAAGTACGCTCCAATTATATAATGCCTATAAAAACCACTGTAACTCACCTTATCCTAGCTCCATTCAAAATGAAAGCCTGGTCTTGGTGGCAAAAATACTTGTACATCTAGCACTGGGGAGGTGGAGGCAAAATATGAGGAGTTCAACACCAGCTCTGCTACATAGTGTGTTTGAGGTCATCCAGGGCCACATAAGAGTGTGTCTCAAAAAACCCCTTGGGGTAGGGGGTAGGTGAGGAAAAGAGAGAGCCAGAATGCATATAGTATCATCAGAAAGGGTATATTTTTAAAAAATTATCAGGGATAAAGATTACCATCATGAAAAAGGGGTTAATTTTTCAAGAGGCCAAAATAATCCTAAATATTTATATGTAAATGCAGAATCTCAAAACACATGGGGCAAAAGTTATGGAACTGAGAAGAGAAATAGAGAAAATCCCAAGATACCTATGTGCAACGATCAGCAAAAGAGGTAGTTAGAAAAATCAAGAAGTATATAGGGCATGAACAACAGCATCAAATACCCTTACCTGACATTTGCAGCACCTTCCACCCAAATTGGCAGTCTTCTGAAGGGCAATTGGAATGTTTGCCAATAAAGATCATCTGCTTGACTAAAAACAAGTCTTAATAAAAGTAACATGGCTTAAATCACACAAAATATGCTTCTTTTTTCTTATTTTTTATTTTCTCTTTATTTTGTGGTGGGGGAGGGGAAGAGGAGGCAGGAGCCCAAATGTGTTCTTTAACCACAAGGAAATTGAATTAAAATTCAATTTAAAAAACCATGGAAAATTAAAATATGCAACAGTAGCACAAAGGAGAGGGATGGGAACAGAAGAGCAGTGTGGGACTGTCACACTTCATGAGGACAGGGCAGTGTGGGATTGTCACACTTCATGAGGACAGGGCAGTGTGGGATGTCACACTTAGGGCAGTGTGGGATTGTCACACTTCATGAGGACAGGGCAGTGTGGGATGTCACACTTCATGAGACAGTGGACTTTATTATAAGGCAGACTTCAAGGGGTTAAAGATGTACATTGTCAGTCATAGAATAACCCTTAACACACACACACAGGGGCACATACACAAGCACATGCACACACACACAGAGACACACACACACTACCCATATGTACACTAGAGAATGCTGTAAGTCCTCTTGCCTGTGCTCTGCTCACATGTAGAGAGCGGTCTCGCAGCTAGTCACTGTCCGCTACATATGCAGCAGGGCTAGCTGTTTCTTCTTCCATCATGAACATCAAAGGCTCGGCTGTCATGCAGTCACCAAGCCCAAAGCTGGCAATGGTAGTGTGGGTTAGCCATTAAACCGCCTTTAAACTTGCACATGCTTTGAGCAAAGTTATTTGTTTATATATTAATGCTATTTTAGAGCATTTGTGGGTTAATTAAATAAATTAAATAACTATTTCATTTTCCTCTACCCACCTCCAGCCCACCTTGCCCCAACTTTACAAGGCTTTAACCCATTGTCAACAGCTCACACTGGTTTGGAACACTTGTTACAACTAATTAACCTACATTGACATAATATACGTGCATGTAAGTTTACTGTAGGGCTCATGTGTGATCTTGTATGTGATGACAAATTTATAATGACCTGTATCCAGCACAGCTCACCCACCCTTTCTTCCTTCCTTCCTTCCTTCCTTCCTTCCTTCCTTCCTTCCTTCTTTCCTTCCTTCCTTCCTTCCTTCCTTCCTTCTTTCTTTTCTTCCTTCCTTCCCTCTTTTCTTCCTTTCTTCCCTCCCTCCCTTTCTCCCTCCCTCCCTTCTTTTCCTTCCTCCCTCTCTCCCTCCTTCCCCTCCTCCATCCTCCCTCCCTCTCTTCCTTCTTTCTTTCTTTCCTTCTGCTGTGGATTGAGCCTCGAGTCTTACCCATGCCAGTCAAGCAGCTCACCATCAAGATATATCCCTAACCTGACCTTGGCCTTGCAGTCCTTCTGCCTCAGTCCCCCACGTTGCTGAGGTCACAGGCCCAGCCTCTATCACAGCTCCATACACAGTAATCCCAGTGCCCTGAATGTCCTCTGTGAGTCATCCACTCGTGTCCCTCCCCTTCCCCAGATCCTGACAACCACTGATGCTTTTCCTGTCTCTCTAGTTTTGACTTTTCCAGAATGTCATATGGTTGAAGACCCTGCTAAGACCGTCTTCTTTGGCCCAGGCATGTGTGTTTCAGCTCCTGCCGTGTCTTTTTGTGACTCCACAGCTTATTCCCGCTGCTGCTCAACCCTACTCCTTTTGTTGGATGTACTGCAGCTTCTATCCACTCAGTCACTGAAGGGATGCTTGATTGCCCCAACTTTAGGCAATTAAGAATAAAACTGCCACAAACGTTTGTGTGAGTCGTCCTGGGATTGTAAAACTCCAGTGGGGTAATTAACAAGGAAGGTGATAGCTGATTGACTGCATGGTGTGTGGAGTTTTCTGAGAAAATGTCAAACTGATTTACAAAATGGCAGAACCGTCTCACTTTCTCATCAGTAGTGGGCGGGTGTTCCTATTGCTGCCTCCTCAACTACATTCAGGGGACTGGAGCTCATGTTCTTTGGGGAGAAGGTTCTGTTGCCTTGTCTTGTGACAAGGTCTCATGATGTAGCCCAGGCTGGCCGTAAATTTTCAATGTAGCTAAGGCTGATATGAAACTTCTGACACCCCTGCCTTGATCTCCCCAGTGTTTACAGGTGTGCACCACCACCGCCAGTTTGTGGGGTCCTGGGGACTGAACCCAGGACTGTGTGTGCACCCTACCGTCTGAGCTGTGTGTACATTGGGCATGCACCCTGCTGTCTGAGCTGTGCGCACTCAGGTGTGCACCCTGCCATCTGAGTTGTGTGCACCTTAAGTGTGCACCCTGCCGTCTGAGCTGTGTACACCTTGGACGTGCACTCTGAGCTGTGCCGCTGTCCCTGCATCTGTGTGACATGTCTGATGAGTCGCCAGCTAAGGTATTTGGCCCATTTTTGAAATGAGTCCTTCTTTAGTCAGCCTCTCTCTAGGATTTCCATGTATATTCTAATTAACATAGGTAGACATTTTCTGCAGATCATGATCTATTTACCTCTTGAGAATATCTTTCACAGAACATAACATTTTAATAGTCAGCTATCAATTCTGTCTCCTACACATAATCTTTGTTGTCAATCTAAGAAGTCATTGCCAGGTCCAGGAGCACATAGATTCTTGTTATCTTCTTGAAGGTTTATAGTTTTGTGTTCCCCCTGCAGCTAAGTTAACAAAGGATCAAGGTCTGTGCTTAGACACATTATTTTTTTACAAGTTGGATGACTAGTTGTTGCAGTACTCTTCATTGGAAAAAGTTCTTTCCCCCATTGGATTTATTCATGTTTCTGTCTTTTGGGGGCTAGTGCCACACCGTCTTGATCTGCTACAGCTTTACAACACATTTTAAATGAGGTTGTATCAATACCCAACGTCACAGTTAGACATAGCATGCCACCAAGTGAAACCTTCCAGCATCTGGAATGAGATACATTTTGTTGAGTCATTGACCAAAGAGGTCCCATGGACTACTCTCCCTGGAAACATCACAGGCTATTGCCAAGGCTATTGGTTAATGTCCATAAGGCGATATTGCTGAAGACAACACTTACAGAGAAGTTAAGCTGCCATCAAACGAGAAGCTTCACCCCTACTGACTGCTCATGGTGCTGGAAAGCTATCCCGGTACTTGAGGAGAAAAGTAATTATCATTATCACCCAGCTACAAACACAATGATGTACAAGAATGGCCTGCAAGGCATACCGCTACAATAGTGGCCCAAATGTTTTGAGAGTAGCCAGTCGCCCTCTTCATGAGATGAAACTTATACCTGACGCTGTAAAGTGACCAAGAACCCGAAACTAGATTCCTCATGGGTCTAGTGGAAAACTTACTACTATTATTCTGCTAAAACAGTGGTTCTCAACCTTCCTAATGCTGCGACCCTTTACTACAGATCCTCGTGTTGTGGTGACCCCCAACCACAGAGTTACTTTTGTTGCTACTTCATAACTGCAATCTTACTACTGTTACGAACTGTAATGCAAGTATCTGGGTTTTCTGATGATTTAGCCCACTCCTGTGAAAGGGGGAGTGACCCACAGGTTGAGAACCGCTGTGCTAAAGGACCACAGCAATACAATGACTCCTAATGACATATTGTTACACCCATGGATCAGTGTATCATTCAGCCCTCAACAGAGGTTCCTCTTTTTTGCAGTGGATGGGAGGTAATACAGAAACCCACGACCGTCGTTATGCAGAGAGTGAGAGACTTTAGGGCACACTGTCCTAAATAGGATGTCTTTATCAAACCCCTCCCCAAGGCACCAAGATCTTGGAAAGCAGAGTCAGAAGGAATGTAAGAGCCAGAGGCCAAGAGAACAGCGTCTTCCAAGCACAGCAGACACAATGCACTTAGGAACGTACAGAGACAATGGCAGCACGCACAAGACTTGCAAAGGTTCAAGCTAGATGGGCCACAGCACTGAGAGGGGGAAGTGGACACAGGGCTCCACCCCAACCAAGAAATTCTTTGCAAATATGTGATGGGAAAGGGAAAATTGGTATTCTCTAGTGGAGTCACTAAGTATATCAACTCACAGATATCTGCCTGCCTCTGCCTCCCGAGTGCTGGGATTAAAGGTGTGTGCCACCACCACCCGGCAAGAATTATTTTTAAGAATTAAGATTACTTTTCAGTACATGACAGTCTTTATAGATTCCAAACAAAATAAACCCACACTCCAGGTTATCTATTTTAAAAAATGGGTGGGGATGATTTATTTTTTTAGAGATTTTTAAAAATTTATGTATGTATGTGAACATGTATGTAGGTATTCAAAGGAGGCTGGAAGAGGGCATCAGATCCTCTGGATCTGGAAGTACAAGCAGTTGTGAGCTGCCTGACATCAGTGCTGGGAATCGAACTTTGGTCCTTGAAAGAGCAGCAAGTGCTCTTAACACCGAGCCATCTCTCTATCCTTGATATATATATATATATGTAAAACCATGAGTGTGTGTCACCTTTTAAATATGCTGTTTTTATTCTTTGAGAATTTCATACATGCATACAATGTATTTTGGTCACATTTAGAAGAAAAAGATAAATAATAGTATAATAATTAGATTATTGTATGGCTGTTTGCAAGATATATTTATAGGTTAAAGATCATACACACACAGAGACATAGACAAAGACACACACACACAGTTTGGTGGCTTGATTTAAAAATTTAACTAGCCTGGTTAGGCTCTGCCTGATTAGGCAGTGGAGACATCTGCTCTCAGAACAGTTACCACTGCCCAGAGTGAAAGCTTGAACCGTTCCATCTGCTCCTCTGATGGGAGCAGAGGCCAGGAGGAGCACGCAGGGAGTGGTGGTGGCGGTCTGCGGCGGGCACCTGCCTGCAATATAAATGGGCAAGCTTGTCTTGCTAACAGAATGAGGATGCTTCTAGCATGCAATAATTGTCCCTTTAAGACATTTCCCTGTAAGTGTATTTTTTTTTTGTGGACTTTTTAATACTAGCAGTTCTCTGAGACTGAGGTGTGGCATAAATTTGGAAACAGGCTATGCTTTAGAGTTTAGGATCTTGGGGGAGCCCCAAACTGCTTCCTCTTGATGATTAAAGCACACTGCTATGTACTAGTCAGGTTTCTGCTTATGGAACGTCTCAGCCATGTCTTTCTGATGCCCTCGTTCTAAACAGCACTGTGGGCGGGCCATTGTAATGCTCTAGAACTCTGTCTTCGGCTCTGATGCCTTCCTATATTGCAGACAAGGGCTGGAAGACATTAAACGCCATAGGATAATGTCCCAAGGAAAAGCGATGTTGCTGAGTATTTGCCTAGTGTGTGTGTATGGCCATGGGTTCAAGCACTTTTGCATGAAAACCAAACAAAAACAAAAGAGCAAAAACCAAAACTGGCACTGTGCAGTGAAGGTTCTGGCAGCAATCTTAACATGGGGACCGCGAGTAAGCCTTTAAAAATTCCTCTGAAGTCCTTGGACAACTAGAGTATTTTTTTCAGGTAAGGAAAGGGGCTCGATCCTCAAAGTTAGATTAATCTCATAATATTTGCCAAATGAGACTAACTTCCTCTTCCGTAGCAAACCAGCCTGGAGACCCTCAGCAGCTGGATGCAGCTGTTTCTTCCTTCTCAAGTTCCTTCCTTTCTAGCTTCTCAGATAACAGGGGTTGGTTCAGGGCTTGTTCCATTCCAAGACCTTCAACCAGGGCTCGTGTGTGTGTGTGTGTGTGTGTGTGTGTGTGTGTGTGTGTGTGTGCGCGTGCGTGCGTGTGTGTGTGTGTGTGTGTGTGTGTGTGTGTGTCTGTGTGTCTGTGTGCCTATGTGCACATGTCTGTGTGTGCGTGCCTATACCCACCACCTCCCAAGCAGGTTCCTAGGTTCTATCTTATCCATAGCTCAGACTCTACTCATCAATACAGACACTGGTACAGAAGCCTGGTGGGAAAGCAACATCGTGACTGACAAGACAGGCTCACATGAAGAAGCTGCACAAATAGCTGGAGATGGTTTTGTTAGTGGCTTAAGAATTGGGAGTAGGTAGCAGGGAGGGCTGGGGAGAGATCTCACTTCTGAGGTTAGTTTAGGCATCCAACTAGTACAACTTTTGAATACACTTATAAGAAAGCACAATTAAACCCTCAAAGATGACTACAAAGAACAGAAGTGAGTGACAGACCGTGGTGGAATTCAAGCACTCTAGACATGTGAGTACTGGGATCCAAGGAAAAATGACGGATACTCAGGAGAAATTTGCGAGGTGGTGGTGGCACACGCCTTTAATCCCAGCACTCAGGAGGCAGAGGCAGCCAGCTCTCTGTGAATTCGAGGTCAGTCTGGTCTGCAGAGAGAGTTCCAAGACAGGTTCCAAAGCTACACAGAGAAATCCTGTCTCGAAGAAAGAAAGAAAAGAAAAAAAGAAATTTAGTCTCAGGGACAGGCTGAATCATTTTACGTTGGTTCAGCTAGTGTACTGCTTAGTATGAAGTATGAGCTCAAGCAGGTTCTGGAATTTTCTGAGTCTTGCTCTCCTATGTCATAGTAATTATTTTTTTGAATTAGAAGAGTGTTACTTTTCTTCCAGCATAATTTCCTGGTCGGGTGCTAACGATGCTTGGAAGAAATGGCTTCCTTCCTACATTTCACCAGCTTTACACACTTCCTTGTTAGAAAAGTTAGAGTCCTCATAGGTTCAGGGGGCTCACGGAACTCCTCCATTTATGTCTCCTTAAGGAGAAAGGTGGGTTAGGAAAGGCTCCAATCTTTACCAATTTTTAGCCATCATATTCCACACAGTAAGTGTCTAGTTTGGGATTCGATGTTCTTCTATAGTTGCAGAAGGAAAAAAAAAACCCAAAAATGTATCAGAAACAAAAAGATAATGAGCAGAAAATGCTAAATTCCACAATCAACACAATTCTTCAGTTTTGCAGTTGAGTTGAATGTGCTTCTGCGTTGCCAGCTGGAATAGGGAGAGCATCATCACACAGACATTGATGCACGAATATGCACAAACAGTCAGACATGCACAGTGCAGCCAGACACACCACATGTACTGGCATTTCAACTGTATTTTAATAAATAAAGACTTCCTGAAGACATGAGAGTACAACAGTTCCACTGATTAGCCTCACAGACCAGGTTATGGTAACATATACCTTTAATCTTAGTAGCCATAATGACACACACCACACCAAACCTTTAATCCCAGTAGCTGCTACAGAAATTGAGTGGTGCATGCTTTTAATGATAGTAATGCACATCTTTAATCCCAGACCTAGAAAATAATATAAGAAAGGGGGAGGCAGTTCTCACAGACAGTCTCATTCTGAGATTCAAGGAGGCATGATCATCATTTCAGACTGAGGTCGAGGTAAGAGCCAGTGGCTGGCTGTTTTGCTTTTTGGATCTTCAGGTTGAATCCCAATTTCTGACTCATGAGCTTTTATTAATCATGCTTCATTTGGTGCCCACGAAAGTGCTGTTTGCCTGAGGTATGTTAGCCACCAGCCAAGGTCAGAGTTGGGATTGGAATTCCAGCTCTAGAAATTGGAACCCAAACCTAGCTACTTGGCTTTGGGAGAAAAACTAGCGCTCTTGGCTTTAATCTGCCCCAGCTTAGCTTCCATGTAAAGATGGAAAATACAAAGAGAATCTAGAAACTGTTGTTATTGTGTTGTCTTTGAATTGTTTGACTGCTGAGGAAGGAGCAACAGCTGCTAAATGTAACATGAGGGCCTGGTTAATGTGTCCTTCCACCAGGTCCCACAGTCATTAGGTCCCAAAGAAAATCACACAGAGGTCTCCATAAGATTATAAACTGATTGTCCCATTAGCTCAGGCTTCTTATTAGCTCTTGTAGCTTATATTAACCCATTATCCTTATCTATGTTAGCCACATGGCTCAGTACCTTTCTCAGTGAGGCAGGTCACATCCTGCTTCTTCAGTGGTCTGGGCAGGAGTGAGGAAAGAGCTTCCTTCTTCCCAGAATGCTCCTGTTCTTCTGGACCCACCTTTACTTCCTGTCTGGTTGTCCCACCTATACTTCCTGCCTGACCAATCAGTGTTTATTTAAAACATGATTGACAGAATACAGACAATTCTCCTGTACCACTTCCCCCTCTTTTTTTTTTTAAACAAAGAAAAATATTCATAGTCCATTTTTTGGGAATGTGGGCATAGTATTCCAGGCTACTTCAGGCTGGTTGGGGCACTGATAATCTTATGGGGACCTAAAGAAAATTTAGAGTTATGATCAAGTCCTGACTGGAGTATCCTGTGAGGCTTGATCATCTCAGGCAGCATCTTGAATCTGTTCTGGATGTTGAACTCAGACATCTGGGTGATCTGTTCCTACCAGAGATTTCTCAGGTGGTCTTCCTTGATCAAACCTGATATTTCTTAAATCAGAATGAATCCACAGCCTCTCACTTCCTGTGGAAACAAAAGCAAATCCTCTTCTCCAAAGTAACATACCTTTTGACTTCCATTTTGAAGTCAAGGTATTTTCAAAATACCTATCTTGGATTAATTCAGCAGCATCTATAAGCAAATATCTTTTAGCAGCTGTTGCTCCTTCCTCAGCATTCAAACAATTCAAAGAGAGCATAATAACATACAGTATCCAGATTCTCTGTGTATTTTTCATCTTTATGTGGCTTTAACCTCTATTTCTTTTATTTTAACTTTTAACTTTTGGCTTTTTGAGACAGGTTCTCTGTGTATCTTTGTCCTGGAACTCCCTCTGTAGACCAGGCTGTCCTTGAACTCAGAGAGATCCACTTGCCTCTGCCTCCCAAGTGCTGGAATTAAAGGTGTGTGCCACCACACCTTGAATTTGCAGAGGTCTCTCTGCCTCTGCCTCCCCAGGGTTGGGATTAAAGGTGCGTACCACCACACCCAACTACTCTCTTTCTTTTTTATTTTAAGAACTTTAACCTTTTTCTTGCATATATTTTTAACACAGTGTAAACCATTTTTAGGTTTTCTTTGTTTTTGAATCTCTCTTTACTGTATATCTCTCCCTTTCTGACCACATGAGTCTGCAATTTGCCAAGCAATACTTAGAGGATTAAAGCTGTGGCTCTGCTGACTGGATCCAGCCCATTTCTTAGCTCCCTGAGATTCCAGCCAGCCTCATGGCTGAGGTACCAGCTGTAGCCACGTCCATCACCACAACTCTATAGTGTTTCAAGATCCCTGCCAGCAAGCAAGCTGCAGCATTCTGTTCACAAACCACATTCAAGTTCTCCGTAGTTAGACTGTCTGCCTGAAAGACACAGAGTTTGCCCTGGCAGGATGGCCGAGAAAGCCGGCATTTTAAAATGGCGCAGCTTTTTTCCTTCTATGGCTGAAAACTGAAAAGCATGCGGTCAGCTTTTCATCAACACCATTTAAATGTTTCGTGGCAGGATCTCTTAAAGAGCTGCAGGGTTTTGCAGCCAAAGCTGAGTCAGGAAGCCTCTCTTAGATGAGAGCACTTGCTTGCCTCTAGCAAGCAGAGCAGACCTGAGAAATTGCTGCTACCAAGAAAACATGCTTTACTCTATTCTTTCCCAAGCTGTCTCAGGCTTTCTATGGATAGAGTTATCCACACATTGAGCAGCCATTCTGTAGCATGAAGGGCCTGCTTGTTGGGATTTCTGTCCTGCCCAATTCCCACAGCCGGTAAGCCCCCAACGAAAGTCACACAGATGTCTACATTAGGTTATAAACTGATTGGCCCATTAGTTCAGGCTTCGTATTAGCTCTTATAATGTATATTAACCCATTATCCTTATCTATGTTAGTCACATGGCTCAGTACCTTTTTCAGTGGGGCACCAAATGGCTCTGAGGGAGGAGCAGCTCTGCCATGCTGAACTGTGCTGATCTCAGGTAGGAACTATCATAATTATCATAATAACAGTGCAATTAAGGTTTAGACTGGGCAGGAAACAGGTGGTACCGTATTACCAGTACATGGCGCAACTTAAGTTTTTAAGAACTGCTTAGCATTTTAAGAAGTGCTCCTGGATAGTAAAGAATTATAGATTCACAATAGGACAGATTCAGACATAAAAGACCTCTAAATGGGTCACACTGTTGAATAAAGGTAAAAGAAATAAGCAAAAAGAAATAAAGAGTATAGAGAGATGCTTTAAAAAAGGGTAAAGTCTTTAAAGAGACAGAGTACAGATAGTCATAGATTAAAAAAAATAAGACACGTAAAAATGGAAAATTCACAGAATGTTTGGATTATGTATTTTATTGTGTTTTCTTTAAATTTTTTGACTGTGAAGGAGATAAATACAGAGAGACATTTCATTGTGTGGTCTGCTAAGCTAAACCAGCATATATGTTCTAAAGGTATCTTGACTTCAAAATTTGTGTTTAAGGATATGATGCTTTGGAAAAGAGATTCTTCTTTTCTTTTCACAGAGGATGAGACCCTATGGATTCCTTCTAGACCAATATGATATGATAGACCACACCCTCATGAAAGGTCACCATGAGCACCTTCAGAAAACTTACTTTACTCATCTGCCGACTGAGATGAACCTAGAATACAGGATACACCATAAAAAACCTCATTAACAGTGCCCCCATATAGTATGAAGCAGTTTGAAGAGAAATAACTGTGCCCATATTCCCAAACATTGTTTATAAATGTTCTTTTGCATTTAAAGGGGGATATGATATAGATATGAATAATTTGCATTAGTATGGATTTTGCTTTATTGATATAAATTTAAGGTCAATTTTGTTATATGTACATGTATTTCTGCTCTTGATTAAGGTATTGTGATTGTGTAGTTCATTTAAAAATGTAATGTATAATTAGGAAATATAGGTCATTAATGGATAATCATTGATAATAATCAAGCTTATAGTCATGTTAGTTAGATTTTCTAGATATATAGAGGTACATTTCAATTAGATAGGCATTCTTCACATCTTTCAAAGATGACAGAATATGGCATTTAATGTTTTAATAACTTAGGGCTTTTTATGACAGTGAGACACGTCTGCTCCTGGCAGCACCAATCTACTTCAAGAGGAAGATGGGCATCGAAGAGGCTCCTTAGCCATTTGGGCAAGAAAGCGCTCTTGCCTGCACTGTTGCATAAACTGGACACAAAGAACCCACAGAGAGAGGACTGCTAAACTTGCCTAAAGGTAAGATGATCCTTCGGGGTTCCTGATTCATGAAAGTGTCTGCGAGACATTCTACAGGATACAGAAGAAAGTGACTAAACTGTCTTTAAAATTTCCTGCTTCATGGAAAAGTCTGCTAAATACTGTGGTCCTGTAGGCTGAAGATGGATGTCCCAATGATACAGAAGAACTTTGGGTGACTGTACAGGCAGTGAGATGTCTCTGTCATTTCTAGAGTTTACTTAGGTAATATTATATCCTTCTGGCGTCTTTGATGGAGTTGAAGAATAGATAGATAGTTATAGTTATCATTTTCCTTTGTTATGATAAAAGATAAAATAGATATAAATATTGTAACTGTAATTCTTGCTTGATAACTGTTTTGTTATATGTAATTTTACTATATTAAAATGAAAGACTTTTTTGTTTAAACAGAAAAAGGGGAAATGGTGTAGGAGGTTCTTCTGTATTTGTGTTCCTTTCATTGGTGAATAAAGAAAACTGCCTTGACCTTTTGATAAGGCAGAAATCAGGTAGGCAGAGTAGACAGAACAGAATGTAGGGAGGAAGAAGGGCAGTGTGGCAGACACCATGGTTCTCCTTCCCGAGACTGATGCTGGTTAGAAGCTTTCCCAGTAAGCCATGACCTTGTGTTGAACACAGATTAATAGAAATGGGTTAGATCAAGAGTGAGAGTTGGCCAAGAAGAGGCTAGATATAATGGGCCAGGCAGTAATTTAATTAATACAATTTCCATGTGGTTATTTCAGGTGTAAGCTAGCCAGGCGGCCAGGAGCCAGGCGGCAGGACACAGCCTGCTCCTTTACTACAGCTAAAAGATATTTGATTGTTAAAGCTGCTGGATTAATCCAACATATATATTTTGAAAGTGCCTTGACTTCAAAATTTAAGTCAAAAGATATGTTACTTTGGAGAAGAGGTTTTGCTTTTGTTTCCACAGGAAATGAGAGTCGGTGGATTCATTTTGGGTTAAGAAAAATAAGGTTTGATCTAGGAAGACCCCTTGAAAAATCTCCAATGGGAACAGATGACCCAGATGATCCAACATTTCAGAATACATTTGTTGCAGTTTCCTCTGAGTTCTACATCCAGAACAGCTCCAAGACTGCTGGTTGAAATGATCCAGCTTCACAGAATACTCCAGTAAGGTTCTGACTATAATCTTAAATATTCTTTGGGTTCCTATAAGATTATCAGTGCCCTCAATCAGCAGGAAGTAGTCTAGAAAACTACATCCACATTCCCAAAAAAAGGATTATGGATGTTTGTCTTTGTTTAATGTATTGGTTACAAGTTGTTATGGATAATGGTCAGGAACAGGAAGAAAACTAAACAAAGGAAATTAGATTCAAAGTTCTTGCTTTGAAAAAAAATCCAGGTGGTGATGGTGCAGCACTCGGGAGGCAGAGGCAGGTGGATCTCTGTGAGTTCAAGGTCAGCCTGGTCTACAGAGCAAGTTCCAGGATGGGCTCCATAGCTACTGGGAAATCCTGTCTCAAAAAACCAAATAAAGAAATAAGAAAGGAAGGAAGGAAAGGAAGGGTGGTGCAGGAGCTACTTCTGCTCCTTCAGCCAATAGCCTTTAAGATACCAGCCCACTGGGGCATGGTCTCTTTAGTTTTAAAAAAGCAGTGGTAGCCATGTGCTCTCTCTCTTGCTTCTGGCTTCCAGCTGTTAGACTTCGTTCCTGATCGTGCAGAGGGCTGTTGTCTGGGACAGTGATCTGTAAGTTTTTCCCTTTAAATAAATAACCATTTTATTAATCACAATTCCAAACTGGTGTGGGAGTATTTCATGATTTATGCCTTCATCTGGCACCCCATGTTGGGCGCCAATTGTAGTAAGAGGTGCATGGACTGCGTTCCCAGCGCCTGGTTAGCTTATACCCGAAATAATTACACAGAAACTGTATTCATTTAAATACTGCCTGGGCCCATTAGCTCTAGCCTCTTATTGGCTAACTCTCACATATTTGTTTAACCCATTTCTAATAATCTGTGTGTCACCATGAGTCATGGCTTACTGGGAAAGATTCAGCGTGCCTGACCTTGCAGGCTTCATGGCAGGCAACCTCCCTGACTCTTTCTTCTCTATCCCAGAATTCTGTTCTTTCTCCTCCACCCACCTAAGGGCTGCCCTATCAAAAGGCCAAGGCAGTCTCTTTATTCAACGAATGAAAGCAACACACAAATACAGAAGACCCTCCTACATCAGAAGGGATAAAGAAAAGGAAAAAAACAGAAAGAAAAAAGGGGATATAGATATAATAGGTAGATTATTGAATCTACTTTTTAAAAGCAACTATTAGTTTTAAATGTTTTACATTGGTTTTATTTTTGTATATTGTATATGAATCTTGTATGTTGATACAAATTTGAGATTAATTTTTTAAAAACATATTGTACATACATTTCTGATCTTGTTCAAGGTATTATTATACCTATACAGTTCATTTAACAATGTAATGCAAATTTCTAGTCCTTGAAAATTATTATTATTAACTGTTTAGGATAATAAAGAAATACAGGTTAGTAGTTAATCACCTAGTAGAATTGAACTTTTAGCTATATCAAGTATGTTCTCAAGGTCAAACAAAGATACAGTTTAGATAGGTAGATCATCTTCAAACACTTCAGAGATCTACAGAATATGGCATTTAAGATGTTTTATTAACCTGGGTTCTTCTTTTTATGACAATGAGACATGTCTGCTCCTGGCAGCACCAATCTTCTTCAGAGAAGATAATGGGCATTGAAGAAACTCCACGTTAGTTTACTTTCTTTGTGGCAAAAGTAAGTCACTGGGCAAGAGAATGCCCATGCCTCAACTGCTGACAGTGTGCTGTCTTAATTAAACAAGCAGAACACAAAATACCCTGATTCATAGAAAAGTTTGTCAAATATGCTAGGCCTGTAGGCCGAAGTGGATGCCTCAACGTTGCAGAAGAACTTTGGGTGACTGTCCAGGTAGCCAGCTTTTTCTGTCATTATTCACATTTTTTGGAAGTCGCTTTCTTGTACTTCCTGCTTATTCAATTAATATTATTTCCTTCTTGGGTCTCTGAGGGAGTTGAAGATTAGATAGCTATAGTTTACCAAAGCAAGTTATGATAGAAAGAAAATTAGGTATAAGACTTTGGATCCACCAAGATAGGATAGATATGAAATATTTTCTCTGAATTTGTCAAATGCAAATGAACTAGACATTGTTGATATATTTATTGCCTGTATATATTATATATATCATTATACTTATTGTATATAGTTTTCTTATATTAGTTATAGCCTTCTTTTTATTTTTTCGGACCAAAAGGGGACCACTAAGCACACACACATACACATGCACAGAGTGCAGCCAGATACACCACTATACACACACATATATACACAGAGTGCAGTCAGATACACCACTACACACACACACACACACATACATGGAATGCAGTCAGACACACCACTACACACACACACACACACACACACACACACACACATACATGGAGTATAGACACACCACCGCACACAGACACACAGATTGTAGCCACTCTCTCTTTTACACACACACACACAAGTTTAGCCAGACATAGTGCAGTCATACAGAGCACCATACAGACTGCAGACACACAAATACAGACATACCCACAGAGACACACTTATACATACTTTCACACAAACAGAAATATTTAGACACATATCCAAACACATAGACACAGTCACATATAACATAGGCACACATATAATGCACAGATGCACACTCACACAGATACACAAACACACATGCAGACAATTCTTACACACACAAGCAGCCACACACAGATACATAAACACATACACTATACATACATCTCATCCATAAATGTAGAAGACAGCCTTACTGCTTGGTTCCCCATCTTAGTAAGATCTGAGTTTTTCCCTAGAGTTGGATGGAAAGTCAAAGTGCCTTATGCCTCACTATCAAGACAAAATCTCGATCAACAGAAACATCCATGGTACAGTTCCACTGTTTTTGCTCTTTCTGCTTCTACCCACTCTATTCCATTTGCATTAGTGATGCCGTTATTGAAGCAGGGTCTTTTTAGCACAGGCTGTCCTTGTACTCACCATTACTGGGAGGAAGATGCTGAGCTTCTGATCTTCCTGCCTCCATCTCCTGAGTGCTAGATTGCAGGCATGTAGCATGAGGCCAGTTATGCAGTGCTGGAGCTCAAACCCAGGGCCCCCTGCATGCCAGGTGAGAACTCTACGTGAGTGCACCCTACCTCCCCCTCCCATTAGTGGGATTCTTAGACACTCATGTTTTGACAAATATTTATTTTTACACCAGAAACTGGGAAGGGAAATGCCTTAAAACAAGACCATTCTCCATTTCTTTGTATGTGTGAATGGGGATGAATGCTTACATCAAAGCTGTGGCTTGAAACCATGATTTAACCCAGTTTGTTAAACATCGACAACTGTTAAGTACAAGGATTAAGATACTTTATTTCAGGCATGTTTTATCCCACCTTGCTTATTTAATCAAAGTAGCAAACATGCCTCCCCCCGCACCTGTAACTAACTTGCATTTTTAATTGGCAAGACAATGCAAGCCTGATGATTTGTGGGCATGTGTTCCTGTGTCTCTGGAGACCAGTGGTCACCCTTGGATGTTGTTCTTCAGGTGCCTGTCGTCTTGTTTTGACACAGGCAGGGTCTCTCACTGGCTTGAAGCTTGCCAAGTAGATTAGGTTGGCCAGTGAGCCCTGGGGGTCACCTAGCTTTGCCTTCCCAGTGCCCAGATTATAAGTATGCTCCTCCCTGCTTGGCTTTAAAAAGATTTTATTTTTAGAAAGTGTGGGTTTATGTGTGTGTCCCTAAGTAGGTGTGTAAAAGTGAGTACTGTACCCACAGAAGTCAGAAGAGCATGTCAGATCTCTTGGAGCTGGAGTTGCAGGCGACTGTGAGTGGCCTGATGTAGGTACTGGGAACCAAACTCAGGTTCCCTCTGAGAGAAGCAAGCACTTTTAACATCTTTCCAGTTCTGCTTCACTCCCAACCCCTTAAAGGCAGGGTCTCACCACGTTGTATGGCATATTTCTTTTGCATTGTCTTAGTTAGGATTTCTATTGCTGTGAAGACACTGTGACCACAGCAACATTCAACTGGGGCTTAGTCTATTGTCATTGTGGTGTGACCTGGTGGCATGCAGGTAAACATGGTGCTGGAGCTGGGAGTCCTACATCCTGCTATGCAGGGAACAGGAAGTGGTCTGAGACACTGGGAGTAGCTTGAGCATATATGAGCCCTCAAAGCTCCCATCTCCACAGTGACACATTGCCTCCAACAAGGCCACACCTACTCCAACAAAGCCAGACCACCTAATAGTGCCACTCCCTTGGGGGGACCATCTTCTTTCAAACCACACCAAACATGAAAGCCAGTTCTTACCTTGGCCTCCTGGTATGAATACAAGACTATGTACGAACATTAACCTCAGCAATACTCAAGTATGTTTGGGATTTTGAAGCCCAGCCTTGGGGTCACAGAGGAAGATGCAGTCCTGATGGAGTAGCCAGAGCTGGGGAGACTTACAGGTAGGTAGTGTTTTATCAGCTTTATCATCACCCCATTACCTCAAGTGATGAAAGTCTTAAAGAGAGTATCTTTGAGGGCTGAGAGGATGAGAGCAGCCAAGCAGTCAGACTCCCAGCTCTGCACACTGGAGCTTCTCCAAGTACCAGCTTTCTCATCCACACAGTGTGGACATCAGAACTTCCTTGTGGGCTGGGAAGACTGAATGAAAGAATGATCACAGAACTTTTGACCTAATGAGCCATAAATGTCAACCATTCAAATGACTAAAGGCCAAGCAGTTCTTGAGCCGCCACCTGCTTTGCCCTCTTATCTGTGCTAGTGCCTTCTCTCTTCCCTGCCTGCGGTGGGGGTGTGGGGGTGCGGGGTGGGGCTGCCTGACTGGATACAGTGGTTATTCACACTCTGGTTTCCAGTAAACATACTCAGTTAGAGGAGATGGGAAGGAAAGGGTGGTAGCAAGTTGATTCCCAATCTGGCTCCTTCCTTGCAATGCTCCTCAGATGGCGTGAGATCATGTTTCCTAGCAGGGAGCCCTCTACAGTTTCAGTCCCCTGCTGGCCTTGCCCCTCCCAGCTGCCGGGTGCCCTCCCAGCACCGAGTCTGGCCAGTTTTGAGGAGTTTCAGGCCACCCTGCGCTCACTCTCTACTGAAGTCGTGGAATTAGGTGTTTTCTGCAGCTGCCGGCTGAACGCCAGGCATGGTATCACTAAGACTGCCTGGGTGAGGTCTGACCAACAGATTTTAAAGTGGAGAGGGAAAGGAGAGGAGAAAGTGGCCCAGACAGCATTTGGGAGCACACCAAACCAGGAATGATGCTGTAACTGCAGGGCTATGACCACGTTGGTCAACCTTGGCTTGTCTCTGACAGTCAGACTTATGATTAATTCCCCCTTTTCAGTGCAATTTCACCTTTAGAAATAAGCTGCCCAGCAGAACATGGGATTTTTCCCATCATTAATAGATTCTCATCAGTTTTCTTTAACAGTTGCTCAGCCACGGCTTATACTACAATTTGCCAAGAACTAAGTATGCCACTGTTCAGGCATATCGGGCTCTGGACAAATACACTGCTTGAGTGCATAACCAGTTTCAAAGGGATTGTATTACATCGGGGTCCTCAGTTAGGTCAATAGTGTCCCGAGAAGCACCCTCTAAGCTGTGCCTCTCTGGAATTTTGACTATTCTGGGCTTTTCATTTAAGTGTAATTGTATAATAGCTGGTCTTTTGTGTCTGACTTTGCTCACTTACTGTATTTTGAAGGTTCGTTCATGTAGTACTATCTGACTGACTTTAACCAGTAGTTAAAGTCAGCAATCTGCCTTTAACTACTGGTCCACTGTATGGAGAAACACACATTGATGCACCACTTGGGCACTGGGAGTCTTTCTACCTTTAACCACTGTATACCTAACACTATGAACACCTTCGTACCTATTTTGATCCTCTTGGGTTCTATGATGGTTGCTATGACTTGAGAGGATCCACAAACAACAAGTGGGCTAGGTTCTGGGCATGTCCTTGAGGGGAGCTCTGAGCTCCCTCCAGGGCCTAGATACTGGGATCCCATTTCATCTCTGCAGGAGGTGGCTATCCTGTTGTCCCTGTGTGAGTGACACCTGCTTAAGGCTCTTCTTCCTCCAAGGAACCATTTCAACAAGTTAGTTGCCAACTACTGGTAAATGTAGCTTTCATCCTGTTGGGTATCTGAGACCTTTCTGTTCCCATGAATCCTGGGACCCCTTGGCAGTTAGCCTGGCAGCAGCTGCCTGCTCCTTAGGGACCAGAGCTGGGAGTCCTGCATACTTTTTTTTCCGAGGCAGGGTTTCTCTGTGTAACCTTGGCTGTCCTGGAACTCACTCTGTAGATCATGCTGGCTGGCCTCAAACTCAGAGATCCAACTGCCTCTCATGTCCTTTATTAAACTTTCCATTATTTATGTCTTTAACGTCCCTATTTTATAGTTTGCAGCGTTGGGAATTTATTGTGTTAAAGTTTCAAGTCTACTATTCTTTTGCTGCTACTATAAAGGGAATTGTTTCATTTTCTTAGACTGCTCACTGCTCATGCAGTGCCGGGTTTATACTGGATTCTTAGACTGCTCACTGCTCATGCAGTGCCGGGTTTATACTGGATTCTTAGACTGCTCACTGCTCATGCAGTGCCGGGTTTATACTGGATTCTTAGACTGCTCACTGCTCATGCAGTGCTGGGTTTATACTGGATTCTTAGACTGCTCACTGCTCATGCAGTGCTGGGTTTATACTGGATTTCTGAACCATGTAACCTAACTGTTTTTTCATCAGGCTTTTACCCTTTCAGTGCTAGAGAGAGATTTCCAACCATTTTTAACCAATATTCTAATCCTAACCAAAACTATTTTGCCCGAGGCATTGTTTTTCGGACAAAGATCATCGGCTAAAATTTTCAGTCTTGAGGGCAAAAATAAACACCTTTGTATTTCCCTGAAAGTGAAACTATAGCTGTGGACATAATCTGGCTCACGAAATAACGTTTGCTCGATTTTGCGTTTCTGTAATGGTTATGTCAGATATTTTCTGCAGTAAGTCAAAGGGGGAGCCACAGCCACAGCCCTATTTAGCCAGTCACACACAGGCTTCCTGATGGCACACACTCTTTCAAATCACACGTCACTTCCTCCCCACTCTCCCACCTACTAGGTCAGATGAATTTCTGGTTATTTCCCTGGCATAACAGACAATAGGATTTTTTTTTTTTTTTTTGGTTTTTCAAGACAGTGTTTCTCTGTAGCTTTGGAGCCTGTCCTGGAACTAGCTCTCATAGACCAGGCTGGTCTTGAACTCACAGAGATTTGCCTGCCTCTGCCTCGCGAGTGCTGGGATCAAAGGCGTGTGCCACCACCGCCCGGCTCAATAGGATTTTTAAAAACTCCACTTATTCAATGCGTGTGGATATGCATATGCTATGGTATGCATGGAGGTCAGAGGACACCATGTGGGAGTTAGCTCTCTCCTGCTTCATGTAGATCTGGAGGATGAGACTCTGGTTGTTTTTAGGCTTGGCAGCAGTCACCTTTACCCACCAAGCCATCCTGCTGGCTTTTGAGTGTTGAGCAGTGAACATTTCCTTGCATTTAGAAACAAGCAGGAGAGCCTTAACTTTGGGAGAAAAGGACTCTAGACAAGAAACTAGAAACACTAAAAAGAAAAACAAACAAATAAAAAACCAGTAATAATGAGTTAGCAAAGGAGGCAGTACTGCAAGCCAGGGAAGATGGCTCAGTGGCTGAAACACCTGTATTGCAAGCAAAAGGATCTGAGTTTAGAGCCCCAGACCTCAACATAAATAACGTGTGGGTGGTGGCTTGCCTGTAATTCTAGGTCTGGAAGGCAGGGGCAGGGGATGCCCATAGCAAGCTGGCCAGTATGACAAGCTTTATCAATGTGCTCTGGGATTGACTGTGAAGCCCCACCTCAAAAATAATACAGCAGAGACACAGCGGAAGATTCTTGAGATAAACCTTGGGATTCCACAATGCATACAATGTGCACACACATGTACACTCCACACATGAAAATGCAGACACATATGCATACCTGCCATACACAGACGAAAAGAAAAAATAACGCAAGTTAAAACACCTAACAGATAACTTGACATTTATTGTGCAATTTTATCCCCAACAGAACATGTGGCATTCTAGAGGTATATGAGGTAAGAAAATCAATATTCCAATTAGAACACCTGAAATAATTAGCTCTAGTAACAAATGTCTCTTATAATTAAAAATATTGAATGTTTAAAAAACTCTTATAACATTTTAGGTTCCTAAAAGAAATGGCCTAACACTTAAAAAACAACTTACTCTTCTATATAAATTGTTCACAAAATTTTTTGCTATTCTATATTATACTATGCATTTTAGCTTTATTAACATATCCCTAGTGTGTATGAATTCCACACAGTACAATCAAATAGAAATTATTCAGAGAAGCCACAAGACTCCAACAATAAAAATATTAGGATCAATGGATTTGTCACAGTTTCTCCACAAGTATTCATCATAGAAAATAGAATAAAGGCAACTGGCCCCAGCGGTAGCTGCAACACGCCATTCTGCAGAGGAGAGACACGAAGGCGAGGCTTAGCCTGGGAAGGGTCAGGCTGGACAGTGACCAACTTTTCCCTGCCTCCCTCCAGCAGGGCTTGCTCCCAAGAGGCACAAGCCGGGCCCCTTGTGGCTTTGGCATGCTCTCAAAAGATGTTAAAGCTAAAACTACAGGGGCAAAATCAACAGGTCACTATATTCTTTACACAGCCTCCTCTACAGTCCTCACAGTGACGGTGTCAGCTAAACCTGTTTCATCAAACTGTGTCACCAGGAGGCTGCAAAACTAGCCACACAGAGATGGGAACACTGGCCAATACCCAGTGCTGTCACCAGGTGTTCCCCAAGAGGATCTAGTCTTAAGACAAAACTCCAAGTTTTCTTTTAAGCCACTGCATCTTTGCACAGGGACCTAGAACACAAATAGAAGGGAACTAGACTTCGATGTGTCCATTTCCTTGAGTTTCTGGTCTCCCTCACAGGTTGTCAAACAGGCCATGACTCATGCCAGCCCCGAGAACTCCCGGAGGCCCAAGCTTCACATACCTGTTACCTAAGCACCCACATACCTCCAAAGCAGATTCCCTCGACAGGATCAGAAAAAAACAAAAACGTCACTCTAACGTGTTGGCAGACTTTGAGAACCATGCCTGACTGGGGCAAACAGAGGGGCCATTCTGCTTACTGAGCTCAAAGTGACCTCCAGTGAGCGCCCTGGGCAGTGACAGCTTACGGCAGCTGTGAAGGATGCCTTAAAGTGCTTATCGAAGCAACTAGCACACAGGGAATAGCTGTAGTTAACTATTGCCATGGGAGGGATCTCCAACGGGACCACATTGAGGCACACGGGCGCCACTGTTCAGAGTGACCCAGGTTTTCAAATGGGTCTCACTAGCGGATGTACTTTCACTGCAATTTCAGAAACTGTGATCCAATGAGAGCACAGACCTCACAGCCAGTTATGGAAGCTCAGAAGCCAAGTTTTTGGTGATGTACTACCTTCAACAGTCAAGACTGACAAAGTCAGCCATTCAATGTGAGAATTCCAGTTCTCAGTACTTCCCAAGGCTCAATATACGATGGAGAGTACAAGGCTCAATATACGATGGAGAGTACAAGTGGCCTCTAATGCACAAACACATCAGCTAAAGCTTTAAACTTTACCTTTAAAAAAGTGGTGATGGGTACTATTTTTGTCCTCCACATTGCTGAAATCATTTGTCCCTCTCCTGTAGAGACAGACAGATCACACTCACACACACACACACACACACACACACACACACACACAAACAGCACAGCTGATAATGCAAGTAGCTTTGTGAACAGCTAAGTGACATTTTCCTCCAGTGTTTCAATGTTATTTTTATCCAGTACTTATATGACTTAAAGCCACCACCATGTTTACAAAAATACACCACACTGACACACACTGCTGTTTCGACACATTTGCATTAGAGTTGTGACTCAAGCATCCTTCTTGACGTGTTTGCCAAGCAGCTTTGGCAAGTGTCGCCACATTAAATACACACCAGCGAGAGTCATACCGTATGTGCAAAACCATTTTCTATCACATTTCTCCAAATCCGCACGTGAAAGCTGTCACAGATGAACACAGACCTGTACTGTGACACGATACAGCACTGACTGAAGAAACTACACATTTAAAATCTTTTCTAAGTCAACAAAAAATGACCTTTCAACCAAAACCGATAACCGGTCTATACAGAAACTAAGGAGGTAGTCAGGGGTGTCAGGGCTAGTCTAGAGTACATACTGAATAATATTTAACTCCCTGCACCGCAAACAAAACAAAACAAAAACCACAACAAAGAAAAACCCTAAAACAACAACAAAAAAAACCCAAACCAAAACACAGAACTCACATGAGGGCAAGGAATGCCTGCGTTCTGGGCGTGGTGCACATCTTCCATGGAGCTCCAGCGACTCCTCAGTTGCAGAAGAGAGGCACAAGCCATTAAATGGCAGGGGTATGGAGAAATCACAGACCTGCAGATTCCTAAGTTTGAGCTATTGTTTAGATTTTGTGTAAACACCTACTATTTCAAGAATCATTACTGGACTGAAAATAATATAATCCTATTGCTATCAGCGAGTGTAACCTGATGCCATGGAGAGTAGCTGTGGCAAATACAACTGTAATTACACGTCCCTTCATCCTCCCAATGAAGGCCTCTCCTCTCACTGCTGGTCACTGCTGGTCAGGAATGACACCTGACCAAGAGATGACAGCACTCTTGCACTCCTGTGCTCTCCGCGACCTTTCCAGGGAAGCCTTTTAACACATGCTGAAAGTCCCCCAAATGCTGTGACGGACGAGGAACAGGATTAAGGCCTGGCAGAAACGCTTTCAAGCAAAAAAGCTCCAATATGAAACGCTTCAGTTTTCTAGATACCATGACAGGCTGAACACTGCACCCACAAACGGGCCGGTGAGAAATGTGATCTTATCAAATGCTTGTAGAACAGTGCTCCCCTCTACAGGTTCCTGGTCCCAGTCTCCTGACCGGTCATTCCAGAGTCATCCTCCTCTTGGCAAGATCTGTGCCTGGGGAGTTAATCACTGTGAGAAGCAGGCATTTTAACTTGGAAAAAGAAAAGTACACCGGAACAACGTTCACTATTAACCATGGAGCTTGATAGCTGGGACACTGGACCTACCTAATCACTGACAAAAACATCGTATTTAGTCACGCCAGCCTGGCAACCACATTTTTCTCACCAATGAAACAGCACAGCTGCATCTGAGCTGTTTTTAACTCAAGTCTACTTCAAACCAACACTAAATGACTCAGGGTAATTCTACAAGTTGACAGAGGACGAAGTTTCGTGTTGGGAGAGCAATGCGTCTGACTGCCAGAATGATGTGGAAAATCAAACCAAGCTGACGGGCAACATTCTCAGACCTCCAAACATAAAATCAAAGGCCTGTAGAGAAATGGGGGCAACCTGATGAATGTTGAGCGCTGAATCCCTGCAGAGATGGCACTTTTTGCAGCTGATTTAACGCTCGGGCGACCACAAAGGAAACCACCTTGACCTGAAGAGCAGCTTTACTACCAAGTAGTAGTAGCCTCAAACGGACACACACTAGAGCTAGGAGCCAGCAGAGCAGTCAGGACTAAGCAGCTGCCTGCTCATATCAGGCAGTGAACTAAGCTAAAGAAAACGGCAATTACACAGGGGCTGAGAACTGCAGGTCCTAGGCCCGGAGCACACAGGGAAACTGAAGATGCTGAGGAAGTCAGCGCTGCGGTCCTTAGTTTCCCCATGTGCACAACAGCAAGTATCACTTCTGTTTCAGAACTGGCGACTTGTGGGAAACTGACAGCAGACATCCACTTGGAGTGAGAACAAGAGGCAGAGAGCAGGTGGCTCAGGAGCAAAGGCGGTGGCAAGCCTAGCACCGGCGCTCTTTCAAGGGGAAGAAGCAATGGCCAGTGTGGAGGTTCCGGCCCCTGCTCCACAGCTGTGGTATGTTAAAGGTTCAGAGAGTTGGTGCCCATAATGCTCCTTCACCCTCACTGAAGACCAGCACCACAGCAGGCTCCAGGACGAGGCATGGAAGGCGTGTGCAGACTCCTCAAACTTAGAGGGAAAAGATGCAACCTGCAAGTCTGCATTCCTTAAAAGCAGCAGGTAAACATGGCTGCTGTAGCAAGGACAACACACCCAGCAGGAAGAGGAACTGAAGCCCAGCGCGAAGGGAAGGTGGGAAGGCAGAGGAGGTGATGGCAAGCTCCCCACAAGGTTTTACGGCATTGGAAATTTCCTAGCACAGATTGCCCAGAACTTTGATCACACATTAAGAAATATCCCTTTCTCTTGGATACCAAAGGCACTGCTCTCCCCTATTGTAAGTGACAGTTCATTTTCTCAATTTCTTTTACTTCTAAACTGCTCAGCCGATTTATTCAAACTGACACTAAATATTGAATATAAAGGATATGTGATTTTTGACAAAACTGGCCTCCCCAAAAACCCCTTTCCTAAATGGACAGTCTGAATTTCTATCCCATTTTCAAAGCTCTTCACTGTGTTCGCAGATGACATTCATGATCTTCAACTCTTGGTTCCACAAAGAAGACAGTAATCTTGACTCATCTAGTAAAGCGAGTCTCTCATGTCCAAAGTTGAACCCTTATCAGAAACAATTATAGCACCTCTGTACCCTTCGCTGGGCAGCGGCTCCCAGGGCACCACTACTCTCACATATGGATTCCACAGATTAGCCAGGGAAGCAGAACAGTTAACCGAGAGCTCAGACTGCAGGGGACTAGCGAGGAAAGGAGAGGCACAGCTGGATGAAGCGTGTTCATCGACGATGACAGGAAACAGGAGTTTCATACATTCTAAACTGACACTCAGTCCAGGAAGGTCCTCAAACTTCAGAGAACTCACCACCAAGCCACCGCCTAGTTGTCAGAACGGCCTTGAAGCTGCATGTCTGTCTGCAATGCCGGACCCCGATCAGCAGCAGATGCTAGCAGTCACAGCCCGGGCTTGGTCTTACCAAACAGCTAGCTGGTGGGAATTCTCACCGAACCCACTACTGGCACTGTGTCGACAAAGTACGACTTAAGGCTATGGAAGCTGTGCATCAAGGAACTTAGGAAATGTGGCATTGGAAAATGGTTCTGAATCTCAGGATGTTTCCTAAAGATATAAGGAAAATCTCCTGCTTACAAGCCACAGAATCAGGCTGCCTTCCTGACTGACACAGTGAGTTTTGTCTAGAAGATAACGGAAAAGTAGCTGACCAACTGAACCACCTACAGACACGACCTCCATTCTCTGGCTTCTAACTAAGGAGAGCTTATAACATATGAACACTTACAGTGTCACCTATCCTGTGTCTTTGCTGAGAACTCTGAATTCAAGTCTTTGGAAAATCAAAAAACAAAACTTACTTGAATTAAATAAGAGAATGCTTGTTGCTAGTCCCTTAAAACAAGTCTGTGTCTTTCCTTCCCCCATGTGCAGGAATACTAACTGAACCTTCCCAGGAGACCAGCTCTGCTCAGGAGGCCAGGCTGACCTGAAGACTTGGGACAGGAGACACCCTCAATGTCTAGCTAGTAATGACTTATGTCAACTGTACCTTTCCCTTGGTGATATAATACACCCCAATACTACTGCAGGTGCCAGAGACATCCCAGAAAACCCCAAAGTGGATTTCTATTTGGGAACTGTGGCAGTGGGGCAGGAGTTCGAGAATGTGTGAAGTATGACAGAATGACATGCTTTGGACTCTAGGGTGACAAGGAAATGGACATTCACAATTGGAGCTCTTAACAAAACAAAACAAAACACAAAAACACCACTGGGAGGGTGAAGATTCTGTCTGCTAGTCCCCAGATCCATCCTGTGAACTCTTGTTGAAGACCTCATCCTGGGACGCCTGGTGATCCATCCCTTCGTAAAACGAGCCACCGTTGTGGAGGAAAGTTCCCACTGCCCGGCCCTGTCGGGCGTGACCCACAGCATCGCTGAACACTTTGTTTATCTGCTCCTCCGAGGGCATCCACCAGTCAGGGTTGGAGGTACAGTGCATCCTAATGAATTCTGCGGGAATACAAACAACAGTAAAGAGAGCGGAAACAGCTGGTCTTTCGGTGGAAGACAACACAAAGGCTGCACCTATCCCAGGAGCACTATCAGAAAGGTTACATGGAGGACCACTGCGATGCCATGACAGTGCCACTCACTCCAACCCACCTACCCACACCAGTGCTCCCATGGCAAGAGCACAGGCCACCCGAACCTTCTAGGGAATATATGCTATTGGAAACAAAGGTAAATGTCTTCCTTAACTGTTCTTTGCCCAGCTTTCTATATGGATCCTGGGGAATGAATCAGACCCTCAAGCTCATTCAACACACATTTTACCTACAGAGAATCACTGCCCCAGAAGGAACACAGCTGGTTTAGTTTTTATTACTTTGGCTCCACAAATAAGAAGCCCAAGCCCAACACTGCCTCTTGGTGAGCAATTCTACCTACCACCTTTGATGTTGTTGGGAATAAAAGGAATTACTATCAATTAGTTAAATAAGTTAGATTTTAGAAATTTCCATCAGCTGGTCATGCAAAGTAATGGAATTTTTTGATTGGTCCACAAGATTGCTTTACAGCACTGATACCAGCTAATGATTGGCACTGGTTTCCCCAAGCATGGGGGACACCTGCATCAGAATCATCTAGGATGGTTGAGAACCAAGCATGCACCAACCCTTCAATTCATGGTGAACAAGAATCTGTGGGGTGAGCTAAAGACCTCTAGCTGTTACCCAACAGGACATGTGTACTTTGGCAGCAGAGTTACAGAGCTCCAATGTCTAAGAAGGCTGCATCCTGGGGTGAGCACAGAGACAAGTCTTTCAATCACCAAAGCCTTATAAGCGGCATCTAGGTATCTCTCTCTCTCTCTCTGTCTGTCTAACTGAATGTCTGTGTGTCTATCTATCATCTAATAAACTGTGCCTTTCTCACCAGATAGGAAAAACGTGGATTCCTATCCAGACTAAATCAACATGTCCTACGAGTCAATAAAATTAGCACTGAACTATGAAGGGTCTTCTGGGGTGCTTTTGCTTTGTGCTCCAGGACAGTGCTCTGGTGGTCCTATCACGTTTCTACTTGTCTGTGTTGGAACCTGCTCCATCAACTGCTAGTTCCCCAACCTTTGCCTGACTGCAACTGTGGAGACCAAAGCAATCACCTAAAATACTGACAAAACTGTGTCACCTAAGCAGAATTTTTAACATAGAAGCTCTTTCTTTCCTTCTCTTAACAAAACAAAACAAAAAACTTGAAAAGGTTTTATGGGTAAAGTCTACTTCTGGTAGCTTTGCATCTAAAGAAGCAAGTCAGATGAGGCCCATGGAAGCAAGAGACCCTTTTTACCAATTACAAAACGGCCCATCTTCTCTCCCTGTATACATACATCTCCCTACGCTCCACTCCAGTTTTGCTGAATGTGGCCTTCTCTGGCAGCAAAGAAAATGTGAACTGAAAGCGTGAAACATGAGGTGCTATGCGATGCCTTTGTACCAGTATGTGAAAACAAGGCAAAAGCAAAGAATCGTTCACAGAGCTTTTCAATACCAAGTAGATGGGCCACATGAAGCTTAGAAGGTCTTGGTGCAAAGATTGAAAAAAATAAAAATAAAAATACAGTAACGGCTGAACACTTGTGTGGGGAGCCACAGCCAATGCAGTGAAATGGGATCACGGATGGCGGACACTGAGGGGAAGGATGCAGTACCTCGGAGGCACGTGACTTTAACTGGATCCAGAGGGCGTCTTTCAGGACCTGTCTCTCCTGACTGAACTGACCTTTTCCTTTTCCCAAGGCCGCATGAGTACTTAAGCTCATCGGTTGTGAAAACAAATCTGATGAGGTATCGGAGGAGCCGCCGCCCGTCTTTCTTGGAGGAATTTACAGCCTCGTCCCACTGTTTGCTCGTTATGTAGACAGGATAGTTGTTCAACAGCTGCTTGCTTCCCTGGAAAAGGAAAATATTTTCTCATTACCTACTGAGCCAGCCAGCCAGAAGCCAAATGATCTCCATTTCAAAGGCAAACATGCTTTTAAACCAAGTGGCTATGCTGACAATGAACCGGGCATTGAAGAGCACAAGTAATTGCTCACACTCAGAACGGGCACTTTTCAAATTACATTTGCATTTTCTATAACAAGAGCCAATGAGGTATAATGAACACCTTTGAAAGAGGAGCTATTTATGACTCGCATTTTAACAGGTAGGTTAAAATGTGTCAAGATCCAATGACAGGGAACACTCTTTAAATATAACCCGTAACTTTCCCTTTCAATCTATTAAATATGCAAAAACGACTTTGAAGAGTGGGATCAAACAGGCCCCTTCATCCTCCGGCTGCCAGTTAAGTTCTTGAGAAATGCTGCCGACAGTCTATTTTAATAGGCATTACTTGTGTTTAAGGCACCTAACACATGACTGTCATTGTGTAACAGTGAAAACATGAAAAGAATGAGTTTAAAAGGAGGGAACAGAAAAAAAAATAATGCAAAACAGCTTTTCTCAAATTGTAGCTTCTGCAAATACCAATGTGTCAACTCAAAAATCTTCTTACTTTTCACTTCATAATTTATGTCTGCTGTAAAATTCCCAAGCTAAATAGCTGCAGTGGGACTAATTACGGGGACTTCTGTAACATTTACAAGCCATGTTTAGTCAACTGCACCCACGTAACCATTACTTTAGTTCTGGCTGTCCATAAAGTTCTACAGTCCAGGAAAAATTAATTAACCCATGATCTCAGTTTTAATGTACTTCTTCCCCAGTAATTAAAGTGTACAAAATTTAAAAAGGGGGAAACTCATTCAGTTTTACAACTCTGAAAATTTACTACAGGTTATAAATTTGGCACTGTTTGGGAATGACAGAGTTTTATTTCAAATCTGCTTGCTTAGTTAAGCATGGAGAAGGTACTGGTATGAAAGCCAGCGGGGCAGTGAGGACTGCATTGGACTAGGACAGAGCCACTCCACAGGACACACAGAAACTCCTTTATTCAGCATTGTCCTGAAGGGGACGCTGTTACTTGGTTTCGTTTAAGGAAGGCAGTTGTGGTTATGATCTGTGCACTGAATTTACAGACAGGTTAGCTTTAAAATGACCTGGGTTCTATGACCTATTAACTTGAGAAAGCTACCTGAACTTGTTGGAGTAGCCACTCCAGGTAGTCAACAAGTGGCAGCATACAGAGCCTTGGCTCTAGGACCTTGTGCACACGTGTGGTAAGAAATCAGGAGTCCAGGGTCCACAGGTCCTTTCAGCTGCCCATAAGTAGGAGGTGGTGAGAGTACAGTCTGGGGCAACGCATGGAGGAAGGAGCGAGGAGCCAGGCCAGCAAAACACAGATTCCTACTGAGTGAAAGGTGCTGCGCTTCATGGCTGATGCAGGAGGTTCATCATGGTTCTCATGGACAGGGGCTTAGTGGATCTCCACAGAATGATCTTTCAACCCAGGCAGTCAGTGGAACTTGAGGTGGGTAGACTCCAAACTGGCTCAGAACTGCTCCTTCTAAAGCCTTTATACAGAAGTCCTTTAATAACTGCTGTACTATTTACTGACCAATGAATGAGCAGTCTAAGGCATTGCCCCAGGTAGTACAATTATAATGGGGGTAGGGACAGGGAGGGGCCTGGCACTGGAGAGATGGCTCAAATGTTAAGAATACTGATCACTCTTCCAGAAGGCTGGGTTCAGTTCACATGGTAGCTCAGACCATTTGTAATTCCAGTTCCAGGGCCTGAGGGGACTACGTAAACACATGGTCCACATACATACATGAAAACAAAACACACCCCTTACAGTCAGTTTAGTTCCTGTGAACACATTCATCATCAACCTTAGAAGAAAACTGCACAGCTACTTCTTGCATTGTTTATTTTCTCAATAATACTACATCATCACCATCCTATATACCTGTTTCCCTGGGGTTGGGGTGCTTACCTAAGGAAAAGCTATGGCTGTTTCACTGAGGTTGTAGCCTTTTCCAAAGAGTCACAATTCTTAAGTGGGGTGGGATGGGGAAAAGCTGAATTTTTCACTCATCCCTTGATAATGAGTTGTGCCCCTAAACTGTGTCTACTTCATGATGAGGGTGTCCGTGACTAGGGAGCTGGCAATCCAAGACAGGTATTTTTCAAATCTTTGAGAAAATCTTAGAAGAGTCCTATGCAATTCCAAACCACAGCAGATCAACATAAAACATGGGTCTCATAAAATGCAGAATTACCATTTGGAGGTAATTTTCATCAAGAAACAGAATAAAGAGAACCAGTAATTTATAGCCCCAAACATAACTCAGGATGCCCTGTGGGTTATGGATGAGAGTTATAATCCTGCTTTAGCATAGTTAAAAGGAATAAATGTGATAAATAATAAAAATGAGAAAATTCTCAGGTGCCTGAAATGACAATAAAAATAGTATAGTAATAATGATGATGACAGGCAATGAAGTTTAAATAGCCCTATCCAAGGGAACACAGGCAATCCTCCCCGTCCTTACTGATTTGTGGGGGGGATGAGTGCACTTTTATGCCTAGACACATGGAGGGCAGGGTTCAATGCTGGGGTTCCCGAGTGCTAGGATTAAAGGCTTACAGACGTGCACTACCTCTGTTTTTGAGACAGGGTCTCTCACCGGCCCTGGAGTTCACTGACAAGGCTGACAGGTTAGCAAGCCTGTCCCCACCTCTGCCGTGCGGCTGGTTAGAGCCACAAAGCACACCTGGCCTTCTAGGTGGGTGCTGGGGCATCCCACTTGCGCTTTCTCAGCGAAACTGTCCTCCTCATCCCCCTTCTATTTCGGAAGGTGGATTATGCACTTTGGTTGGCCACAGGCAGGGAGGGGGTAATCAGAGACACTTCCTAGAGAAAGCACGTTTCACGTGTGTTTCAGACAAACACGGTCTTCAATTATGGATTTTAATATAGGCTTGATCTTGAATTTAGAAAGACAACTTTGTTGTGTGCAAAGAGAGAGGTAAAAGGAGCCAAGAGTAACCAGAAAGGAGAAAATTAACACGGAATGTTGGGAATAAGAAGTAACCCAGTGCAGGGGCTGGAGCTTCTGCCTGGGTGCAAGGACAGTTTGGGTACTAGAGCAGTATGTGCAGAGCGAAGAGGTGTGGACATCCACGGACAGCCTGAGCAGTGAATAGTGATGCTGTGGGACTTTTCAGCCTTCAAACAGCAGAGAAGAGGTGTGGACATCCACGGACAGCCTGAGCAGTGAATAGTGATGCTGTGGGACTTTTCAGCCTTCAAACAGCAGAGAAGGGGGCGGCAAAGAGGATTGGAGGAGGAAGGGCACCATAAACTGACTGGGACAGTAGAGAAGACGGAAGGAAAGAACCCAGGAACAATGGATGGAAAAGTCATGAGCACGAAGGGCAGGGGCCAGAAGACAGCGCTGACACAAAGACCCAGATACCCAGGAAAGGCAAGGAGGTGGGAGTGGGGGAGGTGCGCGGTTTCCTGCAGATCACTCAGAAATGGTGAGGGTAGCGAGGTTATAGGGTGGTAAGGTAATGAAAACAGTGGAGATCATACAAACAGTTTTTAGATGTGTTTAATCATTTAAAAATGAGTCATGATTTGGAAAGCATGAACTGAGATTCTAGGGTTCTCAGAATCCCAGAGGCACTAGGGTGCTAATGGTGATGAGCGGAGTTTTCGAGCTGTGTGGCGGCATGGCATGGGAAGGCTGCAGAGGGTGCTTCAGAAGCTGTGATGGAAGAAGGGAGGAAGGAAGCCCAGGAATTGAGGAAGGAAGGTCTAAAACTGCGAAGGCAGTAACGTATCAAGTCTGAGCTTTGAACATTTGTAAAACTGTAGTGTGTTCAAACGCCCCTAGCGTCAGAAGCCCACTGTCCTATACATGGGAGACTGTTTGCTTCTACTGTGGCTCCGAGAAAGAAAACAACTTGTGTACATTGTCTGGGACAGAATGTCGAAACCCCAGGGAATGACCGCCAGACACCCAGAAGCAGGCACAAGGAGAGCAGGGCTACCTGAAGGCATGATAGATGCTATCTCCATTTCCCACTTCTCTGCTCCAAAGGAATGGGGAAGACTCCCTTTGCAATAGAAGGTGCTATTTCCCCTTCCTTTTGAGGTGCAGATGAACCTTTGTAAATTAAAGCCACCCACGGTCTTTCTCCACAGAATGTGCCCATAGTAACAGACCCACAAACTCCCCCCAGTCAGCAACATGCTTGGCCAGCCAATCTGCTCCACAGAGACTGGAGGCTGGAAGCAGGCGTCACCTGAGGGAATTTCGTCTGCAAGCCCCTCTTCCCAGAGGCAACTCCTACCTCGGTGGGCTGGTCTGTGGGCTGTGGCAGGAACTGGTTGTGGTGCAGCAGCACTGTCTTTAGGTAATCTAGGACGGTCTGGCAGGGCACTGTGGGGAGGAAACAGCAAGGGCACATGTTAGCTAGTTCTCAACATGGGGTCGAACACCAGGAGAAACCATTTATACCCAGGAAAAAAAAAATCAGTTTTCTCCAATGGAGTGAGTGTCAGAGGGTATATCAACCACACTCCAGGGCAGGACAGGCCCAGGAGCAGCCACCAACACAAAACAAATTCCACGTTTTTTAAATGAATTTTCTGTCTCATTTTGTTTTTGTCTTACTGGTCTTTTGCTTGTTTGTTCTGATATTTATTTACTTACTTTCTGGGGAAAAAGAATGAGTACACAAAGTTAGGGAGGTTCTGGGAAGAGCTGGGGGAGGAGAAATGATCAACACATAGCGCACAAAGAATTTTTTTATTAAGAAAATTAATTATTAGGGGAGAATGTCAGGTACTCCTACTGTTCAACCCATTCTGTTGACGCTGTGCTGAGGGTGTGCCTCTAGCATTCAGTATCAACTGATGAAAGAGCAGAAGAGCCCGCCACGGTGTTGCGCACCTTTAATCCAAATTCTGAGGACAGAGACACAAGGATGTGGGGTGCAGGCTAGCCTGGGCTATATACTGGGTCCCCCCACTTTTTTTTAAAGGTAGCAAAGTTGAGACAGGAATGGACATGTCCTGTGACATGCACACAGTACAACCCTTGATTAGCATGAGATTTGTAGTAAAATTTATAATTCTCACTAAGTAGGATTTGAATGAACATCCTTTGACATATTTTTGCTTTGTGATTAAGGAATTCCAAATTTAAGCACAAAATACTTAAAAGCAATTCATAAAACAGAAAATTTAGTCTAACTTTAATGATGTTAAAGATATGTACATTGAGAGAATAGGAAAGAATTGTGTGTTATTAACAGTGATTTATTTCTGCTGTGGGATTATGCTAGCTATTCTTGCTGCTTACTCTGTCGTTCTCATTGAAAGTGGTAAAGGGTGAGTATCCTTTATCTCAAATTCAAGCTCCCCCCAAATCTGAAATTTTCTAGAGCCAACATGATATCACAAGTAGAAAATTCCACACCTGACTTCATATGATGGTTGTAGTTACAACACAGGCATATTAAAACTTTTCATAAAAGTAAACCTAATTGAATAATTATAATATGTATATAACGTATGTATGACACATGAATATATGGCATGTTTAAACTTAGGCTTCACCTCCAAGATCTCATTATATAGATGTAAATATCCTCAAATCTGAAGGGGAAAAATGGCACAATGGTTCTGGTCCCAAGCATTTGGGCAAGAGAGACACTTAAGGTGTGTTTTAAAATATTTCTATAGTGGGCATAACTTAACACCAACTGCTGTCTAAAAACCACCAAAGTAGCTGTTGTCCCTTGGCTCTGACATGCAGTGTTGGTTATAAACCCACAGCTGGGCGGGAAGCTTGCTCTTCCTCTCTTTGCTCCCCAGGCAGCCTCTAGACTATGTTGGGAGAAGTGAATGTACATGAACCAGTGTGGGAGTGCTATGGTAAATGGGTCCTGAGTACCGACACTGGAGACAAAGCTAAAGGCCAGGAAGACTAGGGGACGTACTCAAATTAACCAACTATCTAAGAGGTTAAAGTAGGGGCTGGAAAGGTGGCTCAGATTCAGAGCACTTGCTGTTCTTGCAGAGGACCCAGGTTTGGTTCTAGCACCCACATCGGCGCATCTCACAACTGTTAACTCTGGCTCCAGGGGACCCGATGTCCTCTTCTGGCCTCTACAGGCACATGAATGCATAGTGCATATGCAGAGTGCCTACACACACACACACACACACACACATACACACACACACACACGCACCATTTTTAAAGTTTAAAATATTTGCAATCACCTGTAGATTTCCTGGACTCTAGACGTCCCCTCCTCCCACCTTCCAGGTGTTCCCTAGACATCTTCCCTGAAACAGGCCTGCAGATGTCTTGGCTAGTACCTTTTTGGACACTTGCCTAGACTTGTACACGGAAACTGTAGAAACAAGTGAAATGTTTTCTGTGGGAAACCAAACCAAAATCAAAACTGTAAAACAACCCCTTCTAAACCAAACCATCCAAGCCCTTATCAGTCAATCTTGAAAACAAGAGGCTGGGGAAAGAAAGCAGGCCTGCCCCACAGCTATACCCTCAGGCCAGTCCAGGAACACAGCAGGCCAGTCAGGAACCTGTGGAAAGCCACTTTCAGTCTGACAATGCACAGCTCATAGGGACAGGGGAATTCCTACGTGAGGACATAGCACTTGCAGATGGGAACCAGTGTGCTCTGGAAGGTTCTGTGCATTCAGGGCTGCCTTGGGTTCCTACGGCCTCTAAAAAGTGGAGAGAGAGGTCTGGGCTCATAGTTACAGAAATATCAACAGGGTCCTAAGGAGCCAATTACTCCCCCAGAGGCCGTAAACGAAATTGCACCCTTGGGCCAAATAAGAATTTAAGCAAACTACTCAGATTAGTGGAGAAACTGTGGCCAACTGGGCAGTTTCCTTTGTTCCCTTGTGCAATCTGCTGATTCAGTGAGAAAATAAACGAGGGATAGAAATACAGAAGCTTCTACTGAAAGGAGAAATTGTGTACAGTAGTGCACATCTCTAATGCCAGCACTTGGGAAATGAGGAAAACACCTTTATAAGTTCACAAGTTTACAAGGTCAAGCTGAGCTACACAGCAGCATCCTGTCTCATAAAACCAGAGGAAAAAAGAGGATTACAAAAGAGGCCAAGATGTATCTAGTGTCCATTCCAACACTGGTGTTTCTAGTGTTCTTCCCTCTAAGGAACAACATGGAATTACAATGCACATCACATAATCTGAGGAAAGAAAACGTGGACATGGGATGGATTAGCAGGAAAGAGAGCCCTGCCCCACCCCTAATTTCTAAGGCTGCTTCATCTCCATGGGGGGAGGGGTAGCGAAACACCCACTCAGGATCCTTACCACAGTGGAAGACAAAAGCAAACTACACTTCTACAGTAACTGTTGGGTACTACTGTTTCAAATGTGCCGACATTGCTATGAGATCCCGAGCGAGCTACGCTACCTCTGAGCTCCTGTGCTCATGCCTGTGAAACTGCAATAATTACCTACTACACAGTTCCTACGAGGACCAACTGAATCACTGCATGGGAAGCAGATGCAAAGCCTACTGGGAGCCACCGGCGTTTTAGGAGTGGCAGTCCAGTGACTTCCATAGAGGCCTCATAACTTGGCTACTACCTCAGTGCCCGTACTGCGTAAGCCACTCCCACGCGGGCCTTTTCTAAAGAAGCTGCTGCAGTTTTGGCTTTCCCATATTAAGGCTGAGTGGGTCTCCAGCTAATAATCTTAGTGTACCGGTATTATTAGCCATGTAGCCCAGGTAGGCCTGGAGCTTGCCATCCTCTTGCCTCAGCTTCCTGAGGTTTACAGGCCCGCGCTACCATACCCAGACAAAATCTTGGTCAGTTTATCTCCTTTCCTCAAGCACTATTTAATCTATCTTGTTAGCCAAAGACTTCAAACTTCTCAAAATATTACTCAATAGTTCTATAGGAAAGTTGAATTCTTTTATTGCTGACAATCCCAGCTATCTGTTTAATAATCTTCATGTAGCCTAACTGTATCTGTTTCAGTAACATATAATAAGCTCCCGAAGAGAAATATCTCAAACCAAATGATCAGCATTAAGTTTTAGTCTCCTCCAGTCGCCTGGTTGGACTTCTGATAAAGACAAGGCCCTGTTTCAACAGCAGCCGCGACATCAAGACGGCAGGCTTTGTCCCTGCCCTTAAGCATCATGTTCACCTTATCAGGACATCAGGAGACTACTCAGGGTAAACACAGGCTTGAAAACAACTCGAACAGAGGTATGCACTGTGCGTGTGCCTGCTTGGAGGTTAGGAAGGCTCTCTCACAGGAGTGTCTTGCTTCAACTGGGTACTGAAGAATACACAGAAGCTTCCCAAGAGGACAGCATATTCTGGGGGTAGGAAGAACAGGGGCCAGATAAAGTGTCTGGTTGCCCAAAAGTCACAACTGTTTAGTGAGGCTGGACACTTGGTATACTGTGGGCACGGAGGGTTAAAAAGTCTCCAAAGCTGTTCAGGAAGGAAGAAAGCCAAGCACCGTGGTGCCTGGCCTGTAATCTCAACACATGTGAGGAGAGGAGCAGGCAGGAGGGCCAGGAATTCAACGTCATCATCTTCAACCACACAGGCAGTCACAGAACACTATGCCCCTCAAACAGGACCCCAGAAGTGAAGACTGACTATAAGTTGCAGACATAAACCTCAGGCTCGCTGGTCTCTGTCTGTAGTCAGACACTGCTTTCCCTCTGGAAAATACTTCCAGTCTCTGCACTGCATGGCACACAAACATTAAGCTCCTCTTTCTTTGTGGTTAAGGTGGGAATTTGCTACACATCCCACAAGAGTCTTGGACTCTCCTGCCTCAGCCTTTTTGACACTTGGATTACAGACATGCTCTACCAACATCCAGAAACGAGTTTTCTTTCCTCTTCTAGGATTTAATGGATCTGTGTGAGCGTTTTGCCTGCTTGTGTGTATGTACACCATGTACATGCCTGGTACCTACGTAGGTTAGAAGAGGATACGGGACCCCCTGGAACTGGAGTTATGGATGTTTGTGGGCCACCATGTGGGTTCTGGGAACTGAATCTGGAGCCTCTGAAAGAGAAGTGCGTGCTCTCAACTGCTGAGCCATCTCTCCAGCCTCAGGAACAATTGTTCTTGGAGGTGATACTAAGTGTTCAATGGGAGGCTTACTGAATTTAACACTTCATATTCCTGTAAGATTGTTAGCTGTGCTTTAGAGAAGGGGAGGCCAAGGCTCAGAATGGGTAAGTGATCGTCAGAGTCACAGCTAGCAAGTCTACAGCTGCAGCCACTCTCGGAAGCTCAGCATGAAGTCCTCTAACTGGTAGTGCAGTTTACCTGTTTAAGGATACAGGGTACCAGTGGGGTTAGCTCTGTATCTGTAGCTCAGGGATTCCCGACTCCCTCTTGGATTCTGTATTCACAAGTTTCTGTGCTTGCTAAGGTATGCGTGAACTCCCCAAACGGGAACTTTCGCAAGCCATTTGCAGGCTTGCGCAAAGAAGTTTGGAATTTGAGTCGTCTGACAAATGTCCCAGCCGTGATCACCCTGCTTCAGTTCTTATGCTGGAAACAAGTGTCTCTGTCACGGTTTATTCAGGGCTGTTCCTTATATTTCTGTTTGGGAATTCGTTTTTAAAATGGCCTTCCACGGCAGTGCCAAAGTGCCAACACCCAGAGCATGAAAGAAACGAGGCTATGCTTACTAGCGAAAGGCACTGTGCGGGAGGCTCTCAGAGGCCTAAGCTCCGGGTTTCTGCCAGAAGTACAGCCGCCATCGTGCTCACTAACCCATTGGTTAACTCAGGATCACGTGGCGATCAGACAGTGAGGACTCTGCAGGCTGGAGGACTACAAACTGGACAGTCAGAAAGCTTGGACAACGTAAATCTTCACCTACAGCTGCTCCCCCATCTGTGCCCCAACTTCCTTGTCTGTAAGATGAAAAGGACGGCTGATGGGGGCCCACAGTTAGGAGAAAGAACCAAAATGATAGAACTTCTGCCAGGTGCAATGGTCTGTGCCTATAGCCCTAGCCATCGGCAAGGGAAGGCAGAAGGACTCGAAATTTCAGGGCTATATATACTAAGACCTTGTCTCGAAAAAAAGAAAGTAGGTTTTCTTTTTTTCATATAAAGACAGGATCTCACTATGAAGCCTGGGCTGGCCTGGATCTCTCTATGTAGATCAGGCTGGCCTTGAACTAAAAGAGGTCCATTCACCTCTGCTTCTCCAGGGGTGGAATTAAAGGTGTGTTCCATCATGCCTGGCAGAAGTAGAGATTTTTATAAAAATACTAGCAATATTAATACTGGGAAAAACTAAATTTTCTTTGTATTTTTCAAAGATTTATTTATTTTTATTTTGTGTATGTGTATGCACCTGGGTGAATAAGGACAAGCGTGCTGCAATGTCTGTACCGGCTGCTGCAGCTCAGGAGGGGGTTGGGCCCTGGGAAATGAAGTTACAGACAGTTGTGAGCTACCCCAATGTGGGTGCTGGGAACTGAACCTGGGTCCTCTGCAAGAGCACCAAGTGTTCTTAACTTCTGAGCCATCTCTCCAGCCCTGGAAACTGAATTTTCACATGCAAAAGAAATTAAGACTGAAAGCTTATATCATAAACAAAAATCAACCACTAATTCATATAAGATCATAAATATTAAAAACTATAGAGAAGACCTAAATATAAGAGCAGAAACTATAATTCCTACCAGAGGAAAGTAGCTCAGCCAATAAAATGTTTTCCTTACAGACACGAGGACCTGGCTCCAGCTCTAGCACCCATGTAAAAGGCTAGATGTGGTGTCCTAAGAAGAATCCCTGGGCTGGTGGACTGGCCAGCCTAGCCTACATATGAACTCCAGGCCAGTGAGAGACCCTCCCTCTCTCCCTTCTCTGCCCCACCCCTTCCACACAATACAGGCAAGAGCCAGGCACAGCAGTACACATACATATATTATCTCAGGAATTGGGGGGGTTGAGGATCAGGAGTGAGACTGTTTCAAAGAGGATGGGCAGGTGGGGATGCAATACATATTTCTCCAAAGACTTAAATATCCACAATGCAGTCAGTGACAGGTGCTCAGAGATCATTAACAAGGAAAGCAAAACTCAAACCCTCTGTCAGGCCATCTCAGAACCCTTGGAACGGGTATCATAAGGCCAAAAGATACCAACTGTGTCTGATGAGGGTGTGGAGAAAGGCAATCCTAGTTTACTGCTGGTGAGGTTGACTACTGTCCTCACGATGCAGATAAAATCACCACCTGTGGAGACATACACACTCTGTGTTCACTGCGACACGGAAATGATGTGACTTTACAGCAACAGAAAAATGGAGTATTATTCATGTCTGATACAGTCTGCTCTTAATTTTTATTTTGTATTGTTTGCCTTCATTGTGTGTACCATGTGTTCCTGGTGCTCATGAAGGCCAGAATAGGGAGTCCAATCACCTGACTCCCCCTCTACCGAGAAACTCCACTCACTACTGCTTTTAATTATCTCCCAACAACTATAACTCCTGGTCCAAGTGGCTTTATTTATTCATTTATTTTACCTGCTTCTTTTTACCCTGTTTTCATCTCTTCCTAAAAAATTAAAGAAATCTGACAACCTTCCAAATTTCTAGCAGAATGATACAATACAAAAGGCAAAGTGCCAATATCACTTCCTTGAGGTGAACTGTTGACCTCCAAAAGGACCTCTCAAAGTAAGATTGCCTCTCAGCTTAAGGCTAGCAGACACTTCACCAGCAACACACAGCACTAGTAGAAGGCCCTCCCCACTGCTTTGGGTTAGATCCAACACCTTCTCTTCCTCTTGTAACCACCCAAGTGAATAATTTTCCTTGTGGCCTGACTGGCTAGTCCCCTTTAGTTCACATCTGCTCCAGGCTTTACTTCAGGGGAAAACATGAAGCAGGTACCTCCATTCATGCTCCCGGCAGTATCTTCAGGAGAACCTGAAGGCACTTGGGGGCTGCAGAGATAGCTCAGAGGTTAAGAGCACTGGCTACACTTCCAAAGGTCCTGAGTTCAATTCCTAGCAACCACATGGTGGCTCACAACCATCTGTAATAAAAAATATGGTGCCCTCTTCTGGCCTGCAGGAACATATGCAGGCAGACCACTGTATACTTAATAAATAAATAAATCTTAAAAAAAAAAGACACTTGGGTTCCCATTGGGTTGTCTGCAGCACTTAATCAATTGATCTCAATTTTCCTAAAATTCTCTCTCCTGACTTCTGGACACTGCCTTCGCCTCTGTACCTGTCTGTCCTGGATGTCCGGATGCCACAAACTGACTGTCAAATAGAGTAGATGCTACAAGACAGCCCCAGGTCTTCCTATGGGATGCACTGTCTCTAGGACAGTGGGGTCTCCTGGGCCCGTTAGAGAGCAGGGACAAATACAGTTACTGCCTGGTAACACACACGGAACCAGCCTATCCTTTACTGTATTTTTCTTTAAGTGGGTGTCTAAGGGTAATTTTTCCTAAAACTTCAGTCACAAAAAGTCAAGAATGGATTCTTGAATGATCCCAACTTGTTCACCGAAAGGAGGCTCGGAGAAAGTAAAGAGGATCGTGCCTCCCTTTGTCTTTTGGTCAAATGTCCATCTTCAGGTGACACCTTCAATCTCTTTCCCTCAACAGTGACCACATTTGACAAGTAATCACTAATTAGCTTGGATACTTTCCATTTTACACTGTTTCCATCTGTGCATAATTCATCCCTTGAATCTTCATGTGTATTGCTGGGTTTCCACAGTCATAATGAAGATGGGGTCTCACGTAGACCATGATAGCCTTGAACTTGCTATGTAGTTGAAGATAGCCCTGACCAACTGATCCTCCTGCTTCTGCTGCAGTGCTGGTGCTGATGTGTGCCGCCACTCCCAGCCCTCCATACGTGTTTAATGTAACCAGTCCTATGTGAAATGGCTGTCGGTTCAAGGTTCACGGAAAATTCCTCAACAAGCCTGGAGTATCCACAGTAACTCTACTGACCATCAAACTACTTCAATAAGTGTCATTCAAGATCTGATCAACAGTGCTCAAGAGAGTACAGCATTTTTACCTTTCTGGGATGTTCAGTGACTAGATGCAGGCTACCAATGAGTTATCCCTGACACCAGTAGTAAGAGGCGAGCAGGCCGCGTTCCCGGCTAGCTTAACCCCCGAAAAATTATACAGAAACTGTATTCATTTAAATACTGCCTGGTCCATTATCTCCAGCCCCTTATTGGCTAACTCTCACATATTAATTTAACCCATCTCCATTAATGTGTATCGCCACTTGACTGTGGCTTACCGTCATGAATCTAACCAGCGTCCATCTCAGCACCAGATCACTTCCACATGTTTAGGACTCGGAATTAGTAATAGTCTGGACATTTGTGTCACCTCTTCCTACACTCTGGAACGTGTTACACAGGAAGAGGCCAAGGAGACTGCTAAGAGTAGCTAGTAAACCAGCAGAAGCTGCCAGCTATGGCTCTGAATGGCTGGTGTCAATCTCTGCAGCTGCCTATCTCTCTCCCTGCCCTGAGGAGGAATGGGAATAAGATAAATGCTGGAGATAAACTTACACTGAATGGGCCATATCTGCAGGGCTGGCAGAATGTAAAATCACAGTGCGTTAGCTGTGACCACCTCTCCCTGATGTGGGCAGACAAGAAACAGTGTGGTCTAATCAGCTTTCCAGGTTCACCTAGGGTGTTCCCGAAAGGCCTGACAGCCTGGCTGAAGCACATCATGCAGATTTACTTCTCGTCTATCCTTTCGAGACACACACAGAGTCAGATTCCATGATGTTCTGAGCCCAACCTCTGAATGAAACAGGGGAAGGGATTTTTAATTTGGCAACTCTATGCATGTGCGTATGTGTTTGTTTTTGAGAAAGGTTTTCATGTAGCTCATGCTGGCCTCAAATTCCTGTAGTCAAGGATGACCCTAAACTCCTGATCTTCCTGGTTCCGCTTCCCAAGATCTAGTAATACAGGTATGGATCACCATATGTGGCTCTGGGTAGGCAAATCATAACATTTGTTTCTGATTTTCTGTCCTATGTACCCTAACGAACAGATGGGGCCTTTTTTTTTTTTTAGCATTTCCTCATTTCTACATAAGCTACCAATAATATGGCACGCGCGCACATGCGCGCACACACACACACACGCAGAAAGCCAGGCTTAAACAGAAGAACAACTTCTATTTATATGTATTTTATATTTTGAATGTGAGTACATAGTTAAACATAAATGTGATGACTGTGGGGATGTGGCCCTGCCTTTATCGTCTTTGAAGGGCCAGTGATGAAAACAGGTCTTGTTCTCGTTAATAATCCTGCTGTCAATCCCACTCACACAGGGATGAATTCAAAGATACAAGTGAAACTAGTACTTTTCCTTTTTAAAAAGATCTTTTAAATGATTTATTTTTATTTCATGCATTGGTTTGCCTGCATGCATATCTGTGTGAGGCTGTTAGATCCCTTACAACTGGAGTTACAGACAACTGTGAACTATCATGTGGGCACTGGAAATTGAACTCAAGTCCTCTGGAAGAGCAGCCAGTGTAGAGTCATCTCTACAGCCCATGTGAACTTGAGGAAATAGCAGTAACAACAAAAATTCAGAGGTCCTGTCCTAAGAAAACTCCAACTCTACTGCTAAGAAAGTGGAAGGTGTTTAAGAGTTAGGGACAGCCTCACACCAGGGGCACAAACAGTTTAATTAATGGTTTATCTTTGACCTATTAGCTTACAATTTCTAAATGAACTTTGGGAGGAGGAGGCTGGACACTGAAGAGATAGCTAGCTGAAACTTAGTTGTCAAGCGAGGCCAGAGAAAGGGCTGGACAGAAAAGACCCTGTCCTTTCCTTAGGACTGAGTCCTGCTCATGCAAAGATGGTTTCATTCACATCTGCACCAGGGGACCCAAAGGTCGTGTTAAATACAGACCACTTTCCAAGGACTCTCGGATTCCCAACAGTTGATACACAGCAATGCCATGGCATCGCATGGCAAGGAATTACTTATGTACCACAGAGACATCCATGGGCTCAGGGCTTGACCTAAAAACGCACAGCTTAACACAGACAAGACAGGTTAGTGCTTGTCCTGGAACGTCTGCCTGGATTGGGTAATCCAAGGACATCTTACACACCTTGCTTTTCCAACTTTTCAACATCCTGGCCCAATCCGCATCACTGAAGCTGCATCCACACACAACACATAGGGGCAGTCAAGACAACTACGGAACTGAGTAGCTGTTGTCTGCTCAAAGTGTAGCTGCATACCTGGAATGCTTTCTAACTTCCTTCTGAGCTCTTCATTTTCTTGTTGCAATGAGATAACCTCCTGCTCCAGCTCCTGGCATCGAGGACAGTAGCCTTCCTCTTCCTCCTCTTCTTCCTCCTCCGGCAGTGTAGAGGAGGATGGGTGACCGTGGGACTCAGACGTTGCCGGGGAGGTCCAGCCACCTAATGTATGCACCGGGGAGGTTGAGAGAGGGTCCACATCAGCCAGGTGGCCATACTCACTGACTGATGAGGTGTTTGGAGTAGGGAAGCTCCCCGAGAGCAGGTAATTTTGGAGCGAGTCAGTGAACACTCTCAAAAAGGCAGAAGTTTGTTGTTTTCTTTGCATATATTGCATTTCTATGTCTATGTTGTCAGGGGTCTGGCTCTGGACCCCTTTTGCAATGTGACACTGGTCCTGTCTTTCGTTATAACTAGAGCTTTCCTGCTTGACGCAAGAAATCATGGACTGAGAATGGTTGGAGTCCAGAAGTTTTCCTCCACAATTTAAGAGACTAAGAACACGACTGCACTGCTGGGCAAAGGCATCCAAGATCATACGGCTCTCTGGAATGAAACGAGAAAGAGACATCAGTGACCAACACCCAGGCATGAAAGAAGCAAGGCCCTCCATTTCCAGCTTAACCTTCCCACACAAAAGGCCCAGTGAACCCACCACAGAAAGGACACACAGCTCCCTATTGTTCTGTGACCAGTCCCCGGGCCACTCCAACCTCTAACTCTGAGAAAAGGCTGGGAACCGTATAGAGATGTCCCTCTCTGGCCTGCACAGGGCTGAGCTCACACCTTTGGCTTCATTAATATCCTCACTCTAATGAATTGAGCCAGCCACTGCAGACTCAGTGGCTCATTGATAGGAAGCCTTCCTGCAATCATTACTGCTATTTCTGGAGTGCCCTCTTGCCCTTGCGATTCATCAGCTGATACAATCCCTGCTACAACCACGCAGCTCAGGGACTCAAGCTGGAGAGGAGAGATTAGTCCTTGTGAAGAGCTCCCTAGAAACCTAAGGTAACACAGAGGGCTCTAGCAAGAGGATGAGTGTGACACAAACTGTCACCTGACACCTGCACTCAACAGTCTTTCTAATCTGGAGTTCTTGACAAGGCCAGGGTTTAGAGAGATGTGGCAGCACCATCTGAAAAGGGACTCCCTTTTCTCAGAGCCATTTGCACTGGACTGTCATGTCTCCTACAGGGGCAGAAAGTGTGGGTGCCATGAAGCCCCATACCTGATGTAAGCACACTGTCAAGTAGCGGAAAGTAAAAAGTAAAGAGAAACCAACCACCTTGCTAGAGACGAAGGAAAAATCTCTCCCAAATCCTGAAAGCATTATAATGTTGTCCAATGCATCTTAACGTGCGGAAACAGGTGGCTTCTCCTCCTGCTTGTCACCACAGAGATAGATCTCACTAGTACAGAGGGACACTGTTCAGGCCTTATTCAGCGGGAAGAGGATCTTTCAGATTTCTTCTTCCCCTTACCCAGATTAATGGTCACAAACAAAACACTGGATAATTATTCAGAGGCTAGAAATTCTTATTTATCATAAAAATGTAGCTTGCTACCAGCTTTATCTGAAGACACTGGCTAGATATTTTTGTTGTATTTGGTCGGGGAAAGAAAAATAAGGTTCTTTTAAGTGAAAAATAGTGAGATGTTTGAGATCTTTTTTGGGGTAGAGACAACAGATATAGTAGAAAGCCTCAAGAAACTCAGCACGTATGGTGAATGAAAACACAATTCTGTGTTGTCCATGAGCTGTGGTACAGATGCTGCCCCAGCTACTTGGGAGGCCAAACATTTAAACCCCGGAGTGGAAGATCAGCCTGGGTTGCACAGTGAGGTCCCTCTTCAGGAAAAATGGGGCGGGGGGGGGCAACACGGGATATGGACGACAGAGACTTCTGTCCAGTAGTCAATGTTCTACTATGTTTTTTTCTTCTTAGCACATTTTTATAAAGTAAGTAGGTATTGGGAAAGGGCGGTTCAAATGTCCTGTTTCAATTACTTAATTGGAAGACATAAAGAAACCCCAGCAGTGCCCCCAATATACATGAAGTATACCATCCCCCAAGTCTGAACAATGCTACCATTCTCGGGGAATTCTGGGCTAAAACTTTTCTGAACAGGAGACGATTATAGACTACACTGGGCTGGAAAGTCAGGCTATTAGTGCTTCAAATATATCCACTGAAGAATGGCTCAATATATACCCACCGATGAAACAGACCAGTAGGTGAAGTGGTTGTCATGCAAACACAAGGACCCAAGCTCCATCTCCAGCACCCATATAAAAAGATGGATGTGGGGGTATATGCTTGTAATCCCAGCACTGGGAGACTGAGACAGAGGGTTGCCCTGGGGCTCCCTGGCCTGCCCGCCAGCCAGCCTTATCTAAGGTCTAATCAGTGAGACCGTGTTCAAAAACAAGGGAAAGGGTGGGGTGCTAGCTCATGACTGAAGAGCTTGCTGCACAAGCACGAGGAGCTGGGTTCCATTTCGAGCACTTACATCAAAAGCCAGTGGGGCAGCAAATGTCTACAACCCCAGCCAGTAAGTGCCAGGTGAGGGGCCCTGCCTCAAGAAAATGGGGTGGCTGTCTGTATAGGAACTGCCTGACTCAAAAGCCCCATCCTTAACTGAGGAGCTATCGGCAGTTGATCGCTGACAGAATAATTTTGGGGGGTGGACAAGAGTACACTGCCCATTCTCCAGTGAGCTACGGTACCGCCATGCACATATGGACAGAGACATTTAGTGGGGATACACATGGGATCAGGATATAGGCAGAAGCTGGGAGGAGGTAATGGGGGGTAGATGTGATCGTATTTCATTGTATATACCCATAAGTTCTCGAAACAGAAAAATAGGAGGGGACAACTGAAGACACCCAACATTGACCTCTGTCCCCCACAAAGGTCAGAGGATATCTCAGGTGCCAGCACTTTTAGCATGTTTGAACACTGGCACTGCTCCATATACCAGCCTCACCCAACAGCACCTGGAAATTCTCCGGTTGCTGTCTATCTTGTTATATAGGGGTGCTGGGATTACAGACGGGTTACAGCACTTGGCTTCCCCGGGTTCTACAGATCTGAACTGAGGCCCTCCCACTTGCCACCCCATCAACCATCTCTCCAGTCTACTTCCTATTCCAGAGAGCAACACTACCCTGCCCTTCTTTAGATTCTCCTGTGACAAGGTCAAGACCCAGGAATCCTACCACAAACCTCTCACCTGAGTTATCCAGTCAAATACACACCGTGGTGCCAGAGCTCAGAAGTGTGGACCGTCTCAGCGAAGATACAAGAGAGTTGACAGAACACCATGGGTCAGTTTAAAACCCTGAACACAAACCTCGTCACTGATGAGGGTGTGGAATCGTGAGCTGTACCTAAGTCCTAGAGATCCCTGGGTGTCATTTCCTTACTGACCTACACCACACTAGGAAGTCAACCGCTGAACCACACAAGTGGAGAGGTGTCCGCTCTCGTTATTTTACTTCATTATTTTGTTCTTTCATCAGTGAAATCAAAGGATGGTATTGACTGGGAAAGCTCCATTCTAGCACAGGCGCGGTTGTCGTCAATTTAATCCTATAATCCACACAAGACCTCAAGTTGTATTTACTGTGTGCATTTTAATCATGCAGTCCCACCGATTTACAGCCCACACACCTTTAACATAACCTTGACAAAAGGCACGCGGCAAAAGGAAAGGCTTAAATGGAACTGTGTAGAAAGAGCTGCTCAAATACATTTGTTCAGTGTCCTACCAAACACTGAGCAGCTTTAATCATATTGATGAATCACATTACAGCATGGATTTCAAGAGGAAAGAATCTGACTTAGGGACAAGCGTGACTTGTTTTCTTAAATGAAGGATAAACTCATAACATGCTGAGAAAAAAATCATTATGTAATATACTACATTATGAAGATAATCTATTAAAGTGCACTCAGAATATCAGAGAATTGCAGTGATCACCAAACAGTTCTTGCCTGACTTGAAAAGGCATCTCTCTGAATTTGCTCTCAGAGCTGATCTATAGAAGAATGGCAACTGTAAACCTGTAAGGTTGAATTTTCCCTCTTTTCAAAACCTTGAAATATCTGGGCAGTATATTTTAACACCAAAATACAAAAGAGTGTGATAAAAATATCTCCACTGCACGGGGGGGGGGGGCGGCACAACTCTTTCGTTTTATATGCACCACAATCAGCAACACTTCAGCTTTCTGGACAGACTACATCCAGAAATGCAGGACTGTGCAAGCCCCTTTCCGCTAAGAAATGGAAAAATGTTCTGTTTCCTATAAATGCAACTGTCTTAACTGAGCAAAACGTAAACATGGATTTTTCTTAACTTTTTGTTTTAAAACCTCTTGTCATAGAGTGCCCCACACGCAGGGGATAACAGAAAAATACAAAATCTACAGCCTACAAAGGGACTGTAAAAACAACCTATCCCTAACTTCCCCACAAGTTAATAAATCACAATTCCAAAGCCCTCTGAATGACCACTAACTTAGTATGCTTTATTGTGCACCTACTGAGAGATGAAATCATGCTGTCTATTGTGCCCACCCTGCTTCAAGTCTAAACTCATGGCTATTACTATTTTTTTAATTAAGATTTTCATTTCTTGAAATTCTTCTGCACCTATGTGGTTTTAATCCATCCTCAATTTGATAAGTGACTAAGAGACGGGATAGGAAGCAGGCACTCAAACACTGCCTCCTCTCTACTCTGATGGCTTCTGCGTAGGGCAAGCTGTGCTCAGAATGTGCGTATCACAGCTGACCTATTATGTTACCCACCCATTACATCTACCAAAGGACTTCCAACTAGTTCAAAATAGAGGCTCCCCTTAAAAGATTAACTTCTTCTTAAGAGGCCTACATGGTATGGTACAGGAGACAGAAGTTAGAAAATTAAAGCGTCTTGGAAAACAGCACCCTTGTCTTAAATCAATGAAGGATGCCTTAAAAAAAAATGCCAGCCAATTTTTTTTTCATGATGGCAAACGTCAACACAGCAAAACAGGATGCAATTTTTCTAAATAAATAAATCAATGATGTGTCAAAAATTAACAGATGAGTTAATATACTTGGTGCTATCAAAAGCAGGTGGCGCTTCCTAATATTCATCCTGCTCAGTCAATCCCTGAATATTTTCTGGACCATCGGTATATAAAATAGGATGCTGCTATTTGTGATGGCAAACAAAAGCAATCATGCCTGCCAAGCACATACTATAACAGGCAGCATTTCAGCTCTGCTAGACAGAAAGTAATTAGAATGCTTTTAATGTCCAAAAGAATGATGCTGATAGGCTGCCACAGATGTGTAGATTTATGAATATTTATATGGTGGTTTATGGCTGACACTTTTATCAGTTGAAGAAGATAAAATATCTGCCTGACTCAAAAGCTTGACAGTCAGGTTAATAAAATCTCATTAAAGAGAATGACCTATGCAATTATATAGGATTTATTGTAATTCATTTTTGATTGTACTCTGCTTAAAGATGCAATTTCCCATTTCCTGATGCCAAATTTAGGCTGCATATCAAGATCTACGTGGATTTTAACTCTAAGCCTCCCACAGAGGAAAAATATGCTTTTAAAACCATGGTGTATTACCCCTTTTAAGGAAAATTATACTCTTCATGAGATTTTGTAAGAATTTCGAGAAATCTATTTTTAATCACGTATTTCTTTTCTCAATGGCTCGTAGCATCTAATGGCAAATAAGATTCACTTCAACCTTCCATCTTTTCACCACATTTACCGGGACAGCCAGTCGTACCTCTTCCACCCTGAGCTCACTCATCACACCGTTCATTGTCTGACGACTTTCAGCTGACAAGGTGGCCCTGAACACTCACCACAATCACACACACGGCTGTGAGAGCAACAGGCAAAGCCCCACCTGCCCCGCCCCATGTGTTTAGAAGGCCCTGGTGAGCACACAAGCTCATTGGTTCAAAGTGGCACCATTAGTCCCTCAAAGAACCAATCGGCTCTCCATGTGGCTGTCCCTCTGATGGCCACACACATTACTGTGCCTGTTGAGAGATGGTTTGTCCACTATTACCTTAATTCTGTGGCTCCCCCTCTGCATCCAGAACGTTCTGTGACACATAGAAGAAACCTACCATCCAGTTCTCAGCTTTCCCATACCACTAGGTAGGCATCCTGCACACACTCCCATCCTAGCGACCTTACCCTGGAGCCCACACTAACAAACAAAAAACAACACTGAACCCCCCCCCCAGAAAAACCCTGACCAGAACAGCCTTAAGAAAACTAGTAATATGGGAAAGTTTGCAAGAAGAAAGAAAAGCCTCTTCCTATCTTTAGATTCGGTGACAATGGCCTCTAATTTGAGATAGAGACAAACTTAAAATAGGATAAAAGAAAAAAATACTGAGGGGAGGAAAAAACCAAAACCAAAAACTCCAAATGAAGATGACAGAGAAACTCCCAGAACAAAAGCGTAGAAAGGAGGATAAGAGACGGAGGCTGAAAGAAAGAGTGGAAGAGCAATAAGCGGATGAAAATGGTAAGGAAGGAGCAGGTGTATGGGTGTATGGGGTTCTGGAGGAAGCAGAGACTGAAGTACAACAGTCTCAAGAAAGCGCTCGTCCAAGGACTGGACCAGGCAGATAAGGGCTTCAACCCCAAAGATGTGGTTGGAACCAACATTATACAAGAGTGTGAACTATGGGCAATGGAGAAAGGACCCAAACTGCAGAAAAACAGCATAAAGAAAACGCTGAGCTGGGGTAATGGGCGCACTCAAACAGTATAGAGACTGAGGCAAGAGAGCCCCTAAATGAGTTCCAAGCCAGTCTGAGATAAGGCAAGCCCCTGATTCCAAAACAAAACCCAAACAGGACACGAAAGCTGGGGAGAGCCTAACGATGAATATAAAAACACAATGGGGTATAAAGGCAAGGGCAACGGGGTAAAAAAAAAATCACCTCAGAAACAGTAAGGAAGCCATGTAAGAACCCTAACACAGAATCTCTAACATCTCCAAGGCATTGGGGGACATGGCAGGAACAAGTCTTCACTATAACCTGTAATTAGATTTTCTTTCTCCAAACCAATCCTTCACATGTCAAAATATTGACAAACGGCAGGGCTCTTAGCATGAGCATCTATAACTCCTTCAAAGACAATGCCCGTCTACTGTCACCAGGAACACACACACACACACACACACACTCTTAGATTCGCTGACATTCGGAATCTGGGAGGCTCTTAAGTGCCCTGAGAGGCCTGAGCAGGGACTCTGATGAACCATAAACGTGGCTGCATGTCCTTCCTCTGGGGACAGAGAGGGTTCAGGCCCGGCTCAGAGCTCTCCCGCTCCCTGGTGAGATAGCAATCTCGATCTTCCGGTGGGCGATCCCCACGCGACTCAGCGACAGACAAACCACGGACCAGGTGGGTGGGGATTGTAACTCTGCTCCGTGGATGCCCTCGAATCCACGTCTGGAGGAGCGATCCCCCGCCCCTCCAAAAAAACTTCACCACCACCACCCCCCACCCAGTTGAGCACCAGGTCCACGGCTGACTCGGAGTGGAAGACCTACGTGTCTGCGCCACGAATAAAGTGAGGGTGCGCGCCATCAAAACTGGAGCGCACAGAGAAAAAGAAACGCAGAGACCCCCCCGGAGGAGCCCAGGTGGCCCGGGACCGCCGGACGGGGGCGGGGACCTTCAAGGGGCGAAGGCCAGGCCCTCCCGAGGCAGAGAAGCGCCTAGGAGGGCGAGCTGGCGGCGGGCGGGAAAGGGAAGTGTGGCGTGAGGAAAAAAGTGAAGTGGCGGGGAATAAAATGGGCGTCTCCTGGAGTGACCTCAGGGCGCTGCCCCGGGAACTGTCCCCTTACTCAGTACCCCACCCAGGGCCTGCAATCCCTGCACCCCCCTTCCCCGCCCTCCCAGCTTCTCGCCCTCCCGGAGCCACCTGTTAGGCGCGCGCGCCGTCGGAAGCCCGGGCCGCGGCGGCGCCGGGAATCTTCCAGAAGTTACTACTGCCCGAGCGCAGCACGCTCCCGAGGCCCCCCGGCCCCCGCGTGCACGGCCTCCCGGGATCCCTCCCCCGCCCCGCTCCGATCCCCCCAGTCCCCACGCCACCGCAAAGTTGCAGCCGGGGAGACGGTACCTGCACTGAGCTCCAAGCTGACGCCGTCGCTACCCGCGCTGCTGCTGCCCGCGCCGCTCGCCGGGCCCGGGCCGTACCTGACGACGGCGGCGAAGGACGACGACGACGAGGCGGCGGGGGCCGTGGGCGGCGGCGCCGGAGTCCTCGGGTGGCTGGGGGGCGCGGCGGGCGTGCAGGACGGCGACGACGACGAGGCGGCGGCGGCGGCGGGGGCCCGGCCTGCCCCGGCCGGGTAGGACGGCTGCGTCGGGAACGGCGGCGGCGGCTCGCTGCTGCTGATGGGCACGGCGGCGAGCGGCGCGAAGGGCGGCGGCGGCGGCGGCGGCAGCGGGGACGGCCGCGCGGGCGGCAGCTCCAGCAGCGTGGGTCTGTCGTAGCGCTTGGCCAGCGCCGGCCGCCGGCTGGGGAACGTCTTGAGGACGCTGTAGGGGCCGCGCTGCTTGTAGATGCGGGGCGCGCTGGGCCCCTCCTCCGCCGCCTGCATCTCGGGCTCCATGCCGAGCCGGAGGCCCTGCCCGCCCCGCGCGCGGCTCCAGGGGTGGCTCGGCCGCCCGGCCGCCCGCTCTACCCCGGCGCGCGCCGGCGGGAAGGCGTGTGTCTGAGCCGTGGTGGCCGCCGCCGCTGCCGCCGCCTGTCGCCGAGCCTGGCATCTCCGAGCCCCCGCGCGGGGGGCTGCCGCCCAGCGCTGATTGACAGCCCGCCTCGCCAATGCCTGGAGGGAGAAAGGAGGTAAGGAGCAAGTGTTTAGGGTAATATCTGCTAATGATGATGGGGGCGGGGCGGGGCCTGGCGCCGAGGCGGCCCGCGCGATCGGCGCCTCGGACAGGGTCGTGGGGGGAGGGGAGGGGAGGCCGCGACCCGAGGGGACCCGGTGGCGGGACGCGGGGGGAGGGGGGAAAGGGGTCGGGGACGGAACCTGGAGGGCGTCCTGGTGGGAGACAGGTGGAAGAGGTGGGCTCCCGGGTCTCTCTGCTGTGGACGAGAGGCGGCCGCTCCGGCCGGCCGGGTCCGAGCTTTGCAAATGAGTTCCCGACGCCCTCCTGCGTGACCTCCCAACTCTCGGAGAGCACGAAGGGGGTGGTACCTAGAAGTTAGGGCGGGGTCGCCGGAGTGCAAGGGTGGGACGGTAAGTTCTTCTAGAAGGAGACTACACCCCCACACACACACCTTCGTTAAAGAACGTCTTGCAGGACTTGGCTCGGGCTGCTGGGAGGCTTGTTCTACCTTAGGGTCTTGCTGTCCCAGGTTTGGCGGCTGAACCTGAAAGCGCTCAGGGCCCTGAGCTTGCACACCGTTTCACTTGTTCTCCATAGGGGGCTGGGAGAGAGCAGAGGGACGCCATTGCTTCTCTCCATTATACAGATTTGAAAACTGAGGCTCCGCAAGATTAAAGGGCATTATCCAAATTCACACAGAGGAGCTTCTGAGTGAGTTGCATGGATGCAGGCAGGTCTTCAGAATTTAAAATAGCTGGTAGACGGTGCAATTAAAGGGAACAAAATGACCTCACGCTTCCCTCGGGGCTGATGATTGCTTTGAACATTATTATTATTTATGTGTATACTTTGCAAGACCAAGGTGGCCTGGGATCTCACTTCCTGTGTTGTTCATTCCAGCTGGCGCAACCAAGCTAGGGGTTCTGGGGAGCATGGGGTCTCAATACTTGTTTGAAGGACGGAAGACCCCAGTAGTTTGCAGGAGGAGCCCCATAAGGTCCTTGAAACACAAGGAAGGGTTCTCGCGTCTGCCAGTCATTCCTTACTATCTCAAAGGAAGCATCCTTCATTTAGGCCTACTCCAGCCCCAGCATCCCCTCCCAAGCTTGGGTTCCAGCCTCGTTCATTATCCAGGTTCTTGATGGATGACCCTCATCTATCCAATCTGGAGTTACTTTCTTATTCAGAGCTATCGTTCTAGTCTTGGCAAAGTGACCCATTTTCTTCTGGGGTCCAAGTCTTTGACCTCCCATTTCCCAGGTCTCCCTTCCTTCAGAAGAGTTCCTCCTTGCTGTTTCAGAGCCTGTCCCCCCCCCCATTGTCCTCCTCTCCTCTGTAAGCTCTTCGGATGGTTCTGTGCCCCTCCTCCATTTATTAGAGATGAAATAAATAATGCCATAAATAAAAGTATTTGGGAGTCCAGGAACTGTCAGGGCTGATTAGGGCATAGAGGACATTTTCTTTCTCATTATGCAAAAGCATTTCATGGGGAAATAAAAGAGGTTTCATTGTAACTCATGCATGTCATATTTCAAGGAATTCAAGATATTAATCATATTTAACATTATTTGCAACGTTTCTTCTCCCTGGCTTCTGAAAACTGCTAAATGAGGACATGTGGATCACCAGGAAGAAAGGGAGAGGGGCGTGAGAGGGGCAGTTGAGAAATAATGAAAGGCTGGTGAAGGAGACCGAGTGAGATGCCAGGGAGACGTTTCTCAGGCGCAGAAGTGAGGAATGGGGGAGTGACTTCTGGGACGGGAGACAGATGAAACCGAATGATACGTGGAGGAAATAAATGATAGCAAGCCTCCCCGCACGTTCCCGTCTAGAGAGCAGTTCTAAATTTTGCATTGAAACCTTTCCTTCCCACTTTACTCCCCGATAATTTGCCAGGAACTCCTAGCTTTTGAAAAGAAGTTAGGGTGGGGCTGGGAGAAAACCTTCAACCCTCTGGTAAAAAAATGATTTCTTGTACCTGGGGGTGATGAAGCTATCTCTTTTACGCAGATTTATTTAATTATTTTAAATTCATTAATTTTATTTGTATGAGTGTGTTGCCTGCATGTGCACTGCATGGATGCCTGTGGCCCGAGGACCTGGAACTGGTATCACCGATGGTTGTGAGTCATCACGTGGGTGCTGGGACTCGAACCTGAGTCCTCTGCGAGAACAGCAAGCGCTCTTCACCACTCAGCCATCCCTCCAGCCTCTAAGTATGTATTTTATATTTAATGTCATCCTTTCCACTCAAACGCCTTGAGAGACTAGCAGCCATACTCCATGTTTTCCTGACTGAAGGGACCATCTATCATTTTTGTCCCAAAGTGGCCATTTCTACAAATGCAAACACTCAAATGAGAGGTTGCTATGGTTGGGATCATCTCTAAACATCCATGCTTGAAACTTAGTCCCCAGTGCAGCAGTGTAGTGGGGAGGGGCCTACGGTCAGGCATTTACCACATGAGGGCTGTGTCCTCAAGCTTGGGTTGATGCCTGTTATACAAGAGCACAGGAATGTGAGTTTGAATTCTTGGGTGTTCCTGTGGGTGACGCCTCTGCCACACTGTGTTGCATGTTACAGCAAAAAGGCTCTAAGCGGTTGATACCCATCAACCCTGGACGTCTCGGCCTCTGGAATGGCAAAAACAAAACAAAACAAAACAAAAAAACCCTCTCAATTTCCATTCTTAACAAATTGCTTAGTTTCTGGTACTCTGTCATACCTTGTATGGGTAAACAGAAGACGGTCATTGCAACAGCAATTCCTTTACAAAGTACTCAAGAATTTGGGAGAATGAACCTGAAAGGCCTAGGTTGCTATGAATGCTATTAATGGTGATTCTGGTGAGAACTCGGAACTGTAGAGAAAGAGTGCAATGCTGGCAGTAGTTAAGCGGTTTTGATCTATGGTAGAAAAGTGGGGTTTGGTGGCTTGCACCTGTATTTCCAGTACTATCCCCCTAATCTGGCACTCATTTGGGAGGGACAGTCAAGAGGCCTGACCTGTAATACATATCCATACACCCTATTTAAAAAAAAAAAAAAGAGGAGAGAAGGAAGGAGGGCCAGGCTGATGGTTAAGGACATTCTAATGAGTCTCCAGCTGGAATGAGGATCAGAGCTTTAGAAGCTGGAGTAAAGGCCATCTTGGCTCTCCAGAACTCTGCCTTAGGAGTGCGGGGAAGGCAAAACTTCTCCATAAAGAACAATGAAGTACAATATCTGGCAGAATAAATATCTACGCAGTTGCAAAGCCTTCAGAGGGCTGCACAGCTTCTTTTGGCCGAGAGACTAGAGAAATGATTTAAAGATGGAATTTATAATTAAAGGGGATGCAGAGCAGAAAGATGGGGAGATTTGCAGCCTGGCATGGTACGAGTGAAGAAGCACGCCCAGGAGAGAGTACTGTGGGGATAGCCAGTGACCCTTTGCTTAGGAGATTATTCAGGTTCCGGTGCTCCGGATCTATTCATCAGGATAATGAGACAGTGGCCTTAACTGTCTGGAATCTTTGGGACAAGCCAGGACTTTGAAGGCAAGGTTTAAAGAAAGGCGTGTGCTGCCCAGAGCCACCTTGGAAGGCTTCTTCATTCTGGCGCAGCATTCCTGGGCTACTCCGGGTGTGTCTCAAGCTGGACTAAGTTAGCTCAGAAGGGTGGAAGCCATTAAGCTTTGCAAATAGCTGTGTGTGCTGACTCAGCGTGCAAGCTATGGGACCAACTGTCAAAGGTATGTTGGATAGTTTGAGACTTCAGGCAGAGACTGGTCAGAGGGGCAGGGTTACCACGGAGAACCCCAACTAGGGCAGTACCTACTGCAGGTCTAGGAATAAGGTGCTTTTAAAGCCCCCCAAATTGTAGAGTCATTGGTGTCCAGTCTCATCCTTGGAAAGCTGAATAAGCTAATCCCAGCAGAGGCTGAGGAGTGGGTACCTAATACTTTGGGGCCCAAACCCTAAAGGACATCTAGGAGGTGGTAGGTGGCTATTCTGGAGTCTTCAGATTTAAATGTTCACCCCTTTGGGTTTGGATTTACCAATCCCCATCCCATCATATTAGTGATTTTGAAATAGGGTCTCACCGTAGCCTAGAGTGGCTCTGAAGTCCCCGTGTAGCAGGGTCTTGGCTAAAATTTGAAGTGATGCCCTGCCTCAGCCTCCCAAGTACTAGGCTTACTGAGGGCTGGCTTTACAGATATTAGCCACCAATCTTGGCCCATAATTGCATTTTGGAAGTCAATAATATGTTTGAGTCCACTGACTCCAAGCTGGAGAAGTAGCTCAGGATGAATTAAAGTAGCTGATTTAGATGCCACTCTTGGACTTTGGGCTTGGCACTGGAATGAGTTTAGACTTTGGGGGGCTTTTGAGGTGGACAGTTGTAATTTGTATATGAAGATAACGTGCATTGTGGAAGACAGGGGCAGAATATTAATGGCATGAGTGTGTCTCCCAATATCATGTCGTGGAAACAATCCCCAGTGTGACGCTATTAAGAAGTAGGACGCAATGAGAGGTGGCTAGATTCTCAGGGCTGCCCCTCATGGCTGGCATAAGTGTGGAGGGCTTGAAGTTTCCAGGACATCTGTGACTCTCCCTTACCCACGCCATGCTGTCTGCCGTGTTATAACATAGGAGGGAAGTTCTAATCAGACCTGCACCCTTGAATTCCCCAGTCTCCGAGCTATAAGCCTAACAAACTTACAGTGTTATTAAACTACTGCATCTCTGGAATCCTATTATAGCATCATAGGAATGAATTAAGGCAGTGGCTTAGCTTTGTTTTTTATGAAAGGTCTTGAAGAAGAAAAATGTCAGGAATTTGAAGTGGTCACCTTTCCTATCCTCACATATCCGTTCTCTAGCCTGCATCGCGGGAAATGGTGTTCGCAGTTTAGAGAGAGCACCTGTAATCCAGATGCTTAGGACACAGAGATGAGAGAGTCATGACAGGCCCTCCCGAGTCCAGTCCTCAGTAATCAGGAGAAAAGGAGGGAAAGAAAAAAAAGTAACGTTCTAATTAATTATCCCTTAGAAAATAGAATGGATGCTGACTCCCAAGTGTGGAGCTATATACTCATTCAGACTTAGGACCACTCCTCCCACTGAACTCAGAACTGTGTGTGCATGTGTGGAGCAGAGCTCCCTGAAGAGAAAGCATCTACTGAGTTAAAGATCCTCAGACAGCTTGACCTTGGCTGATTAGAACGCTGTGATTGTGGACTGATGGGCAGTCAGGGCCGAAAGTACTCTGAGCCTCCTAGGCTCTTCAACAGCCGTTTACTTTCAACCTCTGTATCTGGCCTAACATCCTTGTGACCAGGTTAAGCTCTCACAGTATCTCACTAACCTTCATGGACCTTTGGCTTCCGCACACTCTTAAGCTAAGAACATCCTAACATCTCAACCTGTAGAGAAGACTTCCGGCCTTGCAGTAACTTCTCCACAGTTGTCTAGTGCTTTTGAAGATGTAACTGTTTATCACCTTCCTGGTTCTGTGGCTGTGCAGAAGGCCTCTTCTACCGTGGGACATGTTGTTCAGAGAAGCCCGAGTCTACGTCCTGGACCATGGTCACTTGTCTTTGGTTAAGAATAAGCTGTTTCCCTTTTCCTTTGAACGTCGAGTTGCTGCTTTACAACTCTTTGATACAAACGTAATAGATCCAAGTGTTTGCAAAGTCCTTTGTAAGTAGCACTCAGTAAACGTCTTGCTCCACTCTGTTGTCTAACTCATCAGACAGTGACTTGGCTGCTGTCTGTCTGCTCTTGGGGGCTGTACAGAGACTGATAGGATGGCAGCTACAGTCATGCTTTAAATCTTTTCAGATGTTTACTCTTAACTCAAAAAGAAGAGATGGTGAAAGCCAAGGGGCTATCTATGGACAGGGTAAATTTTTGATTGGCAGCATCTCAATTCCTTGTGCCATCCAGAATATAGCTTTTAAATAATAACTCAGCCATGGGAAATGCTTTTTATTGCACCAATTTCAATGATATTTAATGAGCTTCTGATTGACTGTTTGATCTCCCAATGTTTTGTGCTACTTTTAATTCATTTCGTATAATAGAAAAAAAAAGTAATTGGAATAAAATTTTGTGACAAGATAATGACCTTCCACTTTGAAATTAAATGTCTGATTAGCTTCAACATTTTAATGCTGAGATGCTGCTGCAGCAGGCACAGGAATGTGTGTACTGTCATTCCATGGAAAGTGACTGAGGAATATGCCCTCGCTTTGCTTATCACATAGCCAAAGGGCATGGTGACTGTAGAATCATAGACACACAGGCCTAGAAGGGAATGACGTAGTCACCTGAACAACGTGGATATGTGGTTGTACGAACCAGTGACGGAGATCTCACTATTTCTGAATTCATCAGCCATTCACCAGTATTAGCCCAAGATATTGATTGTGTGTCTACTATGTGTTAGGTGTCTTTATGGGTCCTGAGGGATATAATAGTGCAACAGATTCCAGGGTATTCTGGGAAAACAAGGAGCAGATAATAAATTAGTCACTGTTGTAGGGAGGCTGCCCAGACTCCCAAAATAATCACACAGAAACTCTATTATTTGAAACACTGCTTGGCCAATGACTCTAGTGTATTCCTAGCAAGCTGTTACATATTAAATTAACCCTATTATTTTATATTTTATCATGAGGCTCCTGGCCCACCAGCAAGGTTCCGGCTGGCGGCTCATATCTTTCTTCTCTGGCGGCTCCATGACTCCTCTTTGACTCTGCCTTCTTTCTTCCAGCATTCAGTTTAGTCCCCCTCCACCTAGCTCTGCTCTACCCTATCATAGGCGCAAAACAGCTTGTTTATTAACCAATGGTATTCACAGCATACAGATGGAAATCCCACATCACCTCCCCTTTTCTGTCTAAATAAAAAGGAAGGTTTCAACTTTAACATAGTAAAATTACGTATAACAAAACAGGTATCAAGCAAGAATTATAGTTACAATATTTACATCTACTTTATCTTTTATCATAAGTAAGGAAAACTATAATTATAACAATCTATTCTTCAATTCCATCAAAGACTCCAGAGGATATAATATTACCTAAGTAAACAGGAAGTGCATTGTAAGAAATTTCCAAAACTCTAGAATTGACAGAGACATCTCCCTGCCTGGATAGTCACCCAAAGTTCTTCTGTAATGTTTGGATATCCATCTTCAGCCTACAGGCCCATAGTATCTGGCAGACTTTTCCATGAAGCAGGAAATTTCAAAGACAGTTCCGCCTGTATTGGCAGTTTGTCAGTCACTTTCTTTTGGGCCTGCAGAATGTCTGGCAGTCTCTTTAATGAAGCAGCAACCCTGAAGGACTGTCTCACCTTCTTTGGGGAACTTTAGCAGTCATTTGGTCATGTGGGTCCTGCATGTCCAGCTCATACAGCATAACATCAAGCAGTCCAGGAAAGAACAGTTTCTTGCCCAAATGGCTGACTAACTCCATAAGAAGCCTCTTTGATGCCCATCATCCTCTTGAAATAATTGGTGCTGCCAACAGCAGATGTGTTTCATTGTCATGAAAAGTCTTAAGCTCTTAAAACATTTTAAATGCCATATTCTGAAGATCTCTGAAAGATTTGAAGAATACCTATCTAACAAATATATCTCTGTATATCTAGAAAACCTAACTAACATGACTACAAGCTTGACTATTACAGATGACTCTCTATTAACCTATATTTCTTAATTATACATTACATTTTTTAATTAGCTGCACAAACATAATACCTTAATCAAGAGCAGAAATATACATATAACAAAATTGATCTTAAATTTGCATCAATAGACCAAGATCCATATCAATGCAAAATATTCATCTCTATATTATGTCCCCCTTCAAATATAAACAAACATTTATAAACAATATTTGGGAATTTGGGTGTTGTTCTCTCCAAATTGCTTCCTGCTTTTTATTGGGCAGAGTTATTTATTGGGGGTGTTCGTGGCAATCTTTTGGGGGGGTCTTGGCCCATCAACCCACATTCCTCTAGAAGAAATCCATAGGTTCTCATATTCTGTGGAAACAAAATAAGAACCTCTTTTCCAAAGCAACATATCCTTAGACCCATATTTTGAAGTCAAGAATATATATATATATATATATATATATATATATATATATATATATATATGGGTTTAGCTTAGCAGCCTGTACAATGAAATGTCTCACTGTCCTTAGCGACTTCACAGTCAAAAATTCAAAGAAAACACAATAATATTCACAATTTGGACTTTCTGTGTATATTCCGTTTTTATGTGGCTTATTTTTCTTTATTCTTACTACTTTTTCTGCAAGTTTACTGTCTCTTTAAAGACTTTGTTTTTTTTTTTAAAAAAAACATTTACTTCTTTTTATAACTCTCCATACTCTTTTTCTTCTCTCCCAAGCCTATGTACGTACATTTATCCAACACTGTGACCCACTTAAAAGGTCTTTTTTATCTAAATCTGTCTTTATTATGTATCTGTAATTATTTTCTGACCAGAAGCACTCCCATTTTTTTAAGTTAAGTGGGCGTGGCTAGGGCCAACATGGCCATGCCTGCTTGCTCTGCTCAGTCCAACATGTTGGAGGCATGTTCACTGCCTCTGCAAGCCATGCACACCGTCCAAATTCCAGGTATACAACAGGTCTATGTTGTGCCATTAAGCAGTTTATAATACACTATTGCTCATACCATTTTAAGTGCTCGGCCTCCTGAAAGAGCCAGCGTTCATGCTGGCAGCACGGACCTAGAAGCTGCAGTTTTTCTGTTACTGCTGAATCAGGAAGACCTCTCTTAAAGGAGCTGTGGCACACTGCTCACAAACAGAGCAAGAAATTGTGTTAAGCTCTGGTTTTTTTGTGTGTGTGTCTAGAATTTCTAACCAAACTCTCTCAGGTTTTAAGTGGATATAGTTGGCCACATGGGGCACCAGTTAATTGTAGGGAGGCCACTTGTTCATTTCTGAATCAAACTCCCAAAATAATCACACAGAAACTATATTATTTGAAACACTGCTTGGCCAATGACTCCAGTGTATTCCTAGCAAGTCCTTACATATTAAATTAACCTGTTTTGTATTATTTTATATTTTACCATGAGGCTCGTGGCCTAACAGCAAGGTTCCAGCTGGCGGCTCATGTCTTTCTCCTCTGGCAGCTCCATGGCTTCTCTCTGACTCTGCCTTCTTTCTCCCAGCATTCAGTTGAGTTCTCCCCCAACCCCCAACCTAGCTCTGCTCTACCCTATCACAGGCCCAAAATAGCTTCTTTATTAACCAGTGGTATTCACAGCATACAGAGAAGAATTCCACATCAAGTCACCAACTTAAAAATATTTATTTAGAGACATAATTATTGAGAAAATTGGGTAAGAGTATTCTCATTCACAGTCTCTGTCTCTGTCTCTCTCTCATGTAGTCAAGGGAGCCTCAGACTTCCTTTGTGGTAGAGGATGACCTTGAACATCTGACTCTCCTGCCTGTACCTCTCAAGTGCTGGGATTGTGGCTCTGGGTTTTTGTAGTGGTGGGCAATCAAACTCAGGGCCTTGTGTTTGCTAGGTAAGTACTCTATCACCTGAGCTACACCCCAGACCTGTTTGCTGGTTAGTTTTATGTCAGCTCAACACAAGATAGAGGAGTAGTTTTGAAGGAGGGAGCCCCAACTGAGAAAATGCTCCTATAAGATGCATTTCCTAGATTATAGATTGATGTTGAATGGCCCAGTTCACTGGGCACTGCCACACCCCTAGGCTTGTGGTTCTTGGTAATGTAAGAAAGCAGGCTGAGCAAACCAGTAAGCAGCACCCTTCCATGGCTTTTGCATAAGTTCCTGCCTCCAGATTCCTGTCCGAAATTCCTGCCCAACTTCTTTAATAATGGAATATGATGTGGAAGTATAAGCCAAATAAACCCTTTCCTCTCAAGGTTATGTTTGGTCATGGTGTTACATCACAGCAATGGGATCCCTAACTAAGACAACCGATGTTACTTTGATAAATGGCTGATAGCTCATATGGGAGAAAACCAGTTCATAGGAACAATCTAGGGTAAAGGACAACAGGTACAACAGCCGTTAGGTGGGGTGATTTAAGGAGCAGAAGGAAACGCAAGAAAGAGGTCAGGCAAATGCAGGGGCGTTGAGAGCAGATGGAGGCTGAGCAGAATACCAGGACTCATTCTAACTGCAGTGGGATCCTGAGAACTCAGGAGAGAGTTAAGCTGGGGAGCGACATGACCATCAGGTTAATGTTTTTAAAAGCTAATTTACAGGAAAGGTACAACTGTAATTCTTATACAGACACACAAAGAAACGTGTTAAAGATTTTATCTGGCTTACTTAGTAGTGTGGACTATGTCAAATTCCACCTCATGATTTCAAAGGAAATTACATACTTGTATAGAATAAAGGAAGGTTAATGAATGTGTAGTAGATTCACTTTCCAGGGGACGTGGGCAAAGGAGGAAACCTTTTCTGATGTCTAGCAGTTATCCAAGCTTGAAAAGTTAAAAACAAAACAGTGAAAGACATTGAGAGAGTACCAACAGGTAACTACAAAAATGAGTGTCATTACACACGACAGTGTCCCAGTGAAACACAGTATTTTTTTCTGTAATGTTTTAAAAAAGCACAAGAAACTAAATGGAGAGAAACTCCCAGTGATTCCACTGAAATCAGGAACAAGACAAGGTTGTCCACTCTCACCATACCTATTCAATATAGTTCTTGAGGTCCTAGCTAGAGCAATAAGACACCAAAGAGAGATCAAGGGGATACAAATTGGAAAAGAAGAAGTCAAACTCTCACTGTTTGCTGATGATATGATAGTTTACATAAGTGATCCCAAAAATTCTACCAAGGAACTTCTACAACTCATAAACACATCTAGCAAGGTAGCAGGATACAAGATTAACTCAAAAAAAAAATCAGTAGCCCTCCTGTACACAGATGATAAAAGGACTGAGGAAGAAATCAGAGAATCAACACCCTTCACAATAGCCACAAATGGCATAAAATACCTCGGAGTAACTCTAACCAAACAAGTGGAAGACTTGTATGACAAGAACTTTAAATCTCTGAAGAAA
>PVIU01000422.1:138845-327325 GCA_004026605.1 Ondatra zibethicus | reverse complement strand
GGATGAAATTTCTCCCACCTCTATCCCCGCCCCTGGCTTCCAACTTTTGCTTGATGATCCTGTTTGCTTCCAATTTCCAGGAGGTTCTGTGTATGCTTTCCTTGGGTTCACCTAGGTATTCAGCTTCTCTGGGCTTGCGAGCTAAGTGCTTGGTGACCTTTATTTTATAGCTAGGGTCCACTAATGAGTGAGTACATTCTTATAACAACAAATGTCCATTGTAATCATGGCTATCAGTATAGGACTTTTTGTTAAAAAATAATATTAATTGTGCTTTAGGGAGAGTTTTAAATGAAATTAAATGATACAGAACTAATTAATAATATATGTTTACCATTGTTTACATACTGCAAAACCACTGCTTGGGGGACTGGAGAGATAACTCAGCAGCTGAGGGTACTGGCTGCTTTTCCAGAGGACCTGGGTCTAATTCCCAGCTCCACAGAGAGACACTCCATCTCACTCTCCAGTTCCAAAGCATCTAATGCCCTCTCTGGCCTCCATGGGCACAGGTGGTAGACATACATATGGGCAAAATGCTCATACTCATAAAATAAAAACAGATAAATCAAAAATATTAGGAAGGGAACATTGCTTTTGTGAATACTAATCTCTGTACCAAAACTATTTTGAAGCATTTGCTAGTTATATGAGTTTGACATATATTAGTAACCTAATTATTAAACTTACTGCTACCTCATATTTAAGAAAATACCTGACATTTCACATTATTTTTAAACATAGGAAGAATATAAACTTCCACTTGAGGGTAGCAATAAAGCTATGATATGTTCTATGGCCTTTTACTACCAATGACATGTGGCGTGTTTTATCTAGTGTCTCCTTGGTGGCAAGAAGTTGTCAAAGAATTTCCTGGATCAACACCCCCCACCGTGTGTGTGTGTGTGGGTGTGTGTGGGGTGTGTGTGTGGGGGGGGGTGTAAGGTTAAAGGACAACCTCTAGTGTTGGTCCTTGCCCTATACTTGGTTTTGAACAGGGTCACATGACTTTCTGCTGAGTTTGCCAAGCTAGCTGGCCTGTGAGCTTGTGGGGATTCTGTTCTCTCTCTCTCTCTCTCTCTCTCTCTCTCTCTCTCTGCAGGAGTAGCATGATTGTAGATGCTTGCACTGCTTGTCTGGCTTTTGCACATGGGTTTTGGGGATTTAAACTTGGGTCGTAATTATTACGTGACGACATTTTTATCCCCTGAGCCCTCTCCCTATCCCAAATCCCTGACTCTAAAAAAAAAAAAGGGAAGACTATAAAACTCTCTATATTACTGATTATAATTTTATATTAATCTGACACATACCATTTTTACATTATTTCTAATAATAAGATAAAACATAAACTCCCATTTGGGGTGACAGATAAAGCTGTGGGGTGCTCCATTGTTCTTTTACCATCGATGACATGTGACACGTATCTGTCTTTGTACATGTGCATACATTCCCCTCATCCATGTCATTTCTCTGTCCACCACAGAACATCTTAAATGCCACTAGTATGCATTACCCTGTCCTCTCCAATTTGTGGGTTTGTGGGCGAGTCCAGTAACATGCCTTGGAGAAGTTACTTGCCACCTTATTATAACATACTTAAACTCAATAGCAATTTAAGCCTTAGTGGGTATTTACCTAATTTATTGTGGAAATGTGGTATTTAGACTATTGATTAAGTGAAGTTTGTCAGTATAGTTAAAATAAATTAGAGACACTATCATTGCTAAATCACTTTACAATTAAAAGAAGTATTGTAAACATATGAATCCATTTAATTATGATAGTGCCAATTATAAGAGAAATTGTAACGCGGAGAACAGTGGCTTTTATGTAATCATAATAATGGCATGTATTTATCTTGGTTTGGCAAGTTAGGCCTTTCTTTAATACTTGGCTTTGCCTAAATAGACTGTGGTTTGCTGAAACCCACAATAACCCCCACACCCTCCAATTTCTTATTTCAAAAAATACTGAACAATAATCACAGGTTACGAACGGTTGATGTATGCATGGCTACAAAGTATCTGTGAGGTTTAAAAGTGTTTTCACTTACATTCTTCTGTTGGCTTCAAATATAAAACAAATAAATACAAATTGATATGTTAAAGAGTCCCATCTTTTTCCACACAAGTGCCTGCAGTGTGAATATAGTCATTTGATTCATTATTTTCTGTGTTTCTTGTTTTTATTTATTAAATATATTTACTTAAGTGTATCTCAGTTGTAGCATTTGATATGTGAGCTATTAAAACTTACTGAGGACTTTGAATATGTCTTCTGTAAAACATAATAATGATAAATTTAATATTATTTGAGGGTTGGCAAATTTCATTTGTAATGTTGAGTTCAAATACTACCTGTTAGAATAACAGTTTGAAAAGCATGTGTGAAAAGAATTACATTCTCTACTTAATAAAATTACTTAATAAAATTACTATTATTACTGGGGAAAAGGTGCTATCTAGTGGTATAAACCGAATCACCCTGTGGTTGGAACCTTGCTGCACACTAATGCCAGCCTTTCTCTTGCTTCCCACCTGCTTCCAGGGATATGATTTGCTTGCAAGCCACACTGCAGGCATGAGGGGAAGGGACGCCCATTGCTGAGCGAATGAGAGGAGGACTCTGATTAAAACCTTACTGCAAAAACTTCTAACCGTTTCGTATCTTAAGAATCATTTCTCACTGACACTTAGAACTTATTTATCCCAAAATTAAGCTTTAAAAAACAGTGTGATAAAAATTAGCAGTCTGAAAGGGTTAATATTTTTATTACTTGAAATTTGATATAAAATTGTGGGCAACCCATGACATGGCTCGGAGTACTTGATTATTCTTTTCTCAATAAATAAGAGTGGCATACAGTTAATTTCAGCACTGTAATTGAGCAATGCATTCTGGGAAGCTGAAAAGCACTGTAAGATGAGGAAATGTTTTAGGGACTAATCATGAGAAGAAAGGAGCCTTTCATAGCCCGTATGATGGTGTTGTCAGAGCGAAAGGCAGATAATGATTCGGTAATAATGGCACATTGTGAATATTTAAGCTGAAAAGATTTGGGCAAAATGAACAGACATTGTTGGCTTGTTAAAACTGAACATTTGGTCTTTAGGCTTCAAGCATTCTGAAAGCAGTATAACATTTTTATTCAAAATATTCCCTAAAACAAGATACTTCCTTTAAACTTAGATCAAACACCACCACTAGAAGAAGTTTTAAAATGATAATTTGTTTTATTCTTTTACTGTAAAAATCTGGTAGCATGGGCTCTTTTTTGTTACAGAAAAGCTAAAAAGTCCCCTGTGTTCCCTATACGTCTTTTTAAAAATTTAGCTATGGGAAGCAACACCTTGAAAGAACATTCTCACAGGAATGCTGTGAGACACTGAAGCAGTTCCAGTGGTGGAAAAGCAAAGTGGTTTACATAGTGTTTTTAAGTCTCTACTGTGCAATTAGTTGGGCTCTTGCAGCTCCGCGGCTCTGTCTCTTGTCTTTTCTCCTCAATAGGGTATTTTCAACCTGTTTGTTTTCATTCTAGAAACATCTGTGAAACACAGGTTTATACAATTTCGTTTCCCATTTGGGGTGAGAGTTACCAGGAACGTGTTCTGGTGGCTTCCTTTGACTTTGGAGAAGAGCCTTGAGCCGGAGCACAGCCCATCTTTTTTAAGTGTGCTACCTACCAAAGCCGGCACGTACATTGTATGGATTAAAACACCATTATGTTAATAACATTTTCTTAAGACTTTAAAATGTGGTTCAGTTAGACAAGAAAACTTTTAGAGTCAGTCATTGGACACAATTCATCCTCCACTGTGCCCAGTGATTCCTCACTTATTCTATACATGCTTCAATGACAGAGAGAATTTCAATTCTGGTATTTCTTTTATGAATATACTTTTCATGTGTAGTGTCACACACACACACTGAAACAAAACAGATTTCTGAGGCTACGCAAATATTTTTCTTATGTAAAAGATGATTGCTTATTAAAAGATGGGCTCACAATTTAAACCCAAATAACTTTTTTTAATGTTTCTGTTCTGAGATTTTTTTTCCATGAAGGGGAAAAAAAAAAGATGTTGCTGTGTGTTTACTCTAGCATTAGCTTTTGCCCATATGCCTTAAATCTGTGTATTTGCTTAAGCAAATAGTGTTTATTTTTAGAACAGTTTAATTTTTCTTTGTATCTGGAATTTTTTAGCAGTCGGACTTTTAAAACTGAGTTAAATGAAATTGCCCTACTTAAAGGACATTTTCTTCAGGCATTTGAATTGAGAACTAAATCCTTTATTACCATTAGGTGAGACTAGTTTGGGGGCAGGAAATACTCAGAGCCCAAAGGCAAAAATAAAACAGAACGAGTGTTTACCAGGAAAATCTGCTAGGATTCAAGCGTATGCTTGCATTATTTTTAAAAAAGTATTTTTATGAAAGGTACCATCTACAGCTCTCACAGAATGACCATTCCTTGTCCTTCTAGAAGGAGACAGAAACTCGGATTTTGACCACTTACCTGTACAAATGTATAGTTTTTCATGTTTGGCAAAGGGAATTGGTAATATAAAATGAGGTTACTTGCAGATCTGCCCATTCTAATTTTTAGAACATGAGGTGGGCATTTCAGATTGTATCAAGAAACTTTCCCAGGGTTACTTCTGACTTTTGAAGTCCATAGAACACTGTCGTTATTTGCTCACATTTTCCTTGTGAAATTATGTGATTCGTACTTGACCTTAAGTGCTAATTTCATTCAGTCACTTCACCCTATCCCCCTCCACCTCTGGCCCTCAGATTCGCCGTTGCTGCCCTGTCCACGTCCAGGACAAGGTTCTCTTAGCTGTTCTGAGGATGGAGCACGGAAACTGCTCCAGAATAATGAAGCTCACATTTTATCTCAAGCAGTTCAAAGCCCTGAATTTCAGAAGGCCTCCTGGTTGAAATCTGGGACTGCACTTCCAAGTTACCAGATGGTTCCTGCCTACCATGAAGAGAGAAGCATGAGGTGGAGCCAGTGTGGGGGGGAAGGAGCTTTCGGTGCTGAGAAAATCGCATTTTCCTCACTGAGAGATAAAACAGTAACGGCAATTAGACACTGTGTTTAGAACAGGGAAATTAGAGGCCTCAATTAAAATTTTTAAATGATACTCAATGAGTTGCCTTGAACTTTCCTTTTCGATGTCTTAAACAATTTCATTTAAATTTAACTTTTAATTAACATTTACTTAAATCTAACCTTTAAGTAAATATTAACCAAAATATTTTTCTCATGCTTTTGTCTTTTGTTATGCTCAGTGGGAAAAAGAGATGCTTTTGCTGTTGTTGTGAAATAAATTTAAAAGACATGCTTACAAGTGTCCCTCTTGCACAGTCTTGACACAGTCTGTGTCAAGGGGTCTGACACCCTGCTTTAACTGGCAGAAGTTGCATTTATTTGTGCATGGAGCTCTTTCTGGCTTGTAACCCCTATTAACCTCCCAAGCCACACTTTGAAAAATTATGCCCTTTGGTCTTTCATCTTCATTTCGGTGATGAAACACTGTTTTGGCCTCTGTGGTGAAAATCCTCTCCCTGCTGACTGCTCCCCATCCTATTCCCACCCCTAAGTCAGCTCAGGCTCTATTTGGGCACCAGGTATGCGGAGCGGGGCTGGCCTCGGAGCCAGGGTTCTTGCCTTGCCTTGCCTTGGCTCCTCTGCCCCTCCATACAGCCCACTGTGACTTACTCTCAGGACTTCACACCGTGTCCTTGGAGACAGCAGTGCCTGGAATGCTGCCAAGTTGGTGAAAGGGTGTTCTAATAAAGCACCAAGTGGCACCACTTGCTGATCAAGAGGACAGGGTGACGGTGTTGAAAGTGTGACCTGCATAGGTCATTTCATATGACTCTGAAGCCCCCTGATAAGTTCTGTATTCCCTTCCCTGTTAATTCTCAGGATGGGGAGATTTAGTCCTGAACTTCTCTATTATGTTGTTGTTCTTATCAAGAAACAGACTTTTTAAAAAGTTCATGACACAGAACTTCACTGAACTCTTCTGACTTAAGTTTGCACTGTTTCTCCAAATGTTGCAAAGTTGAGTATTATGTTATGTCTGTCATCCCAGCTCTTGGGAGACTGACCTAGGAAGGTCATTAGTGTGAGGCAAACTTCAGCTGTGGAGAGTGGAAAGAACTGTTGTTCCTGAAATAAGAAACAAACAAACAACAATGGGGAAGGATTGATTGGAAGGCTTTAACCCAAAATAAGTATTTGCAACAATGGCATTGTCTAATTTTTTATGCACTTAGTTTTTTTTAAAAAAAAATTGGGGGCATAAGAAAAAGATGGTCAACTTTAGCAAATTTTGTGTATAAGTATTTTCTTCTTCATCAAAAGCAGGTTGCTTGTTTCTGTCTAAGGCTGACATCATTAGTAACTGAAGAAACACAATGGTTCTTTTTTACCAGATATGTTTGTTTGTATCTTTGTAAAAGTTTTAGACTTGAGAGTGCGTGTAGTCTTCACTGGTTAAAGAGAGAAAGTTTTGTTAGTGCTTGAGCTGTGCTCTGCTAAAAATCTTTTTTAAAAACATCGTCAGTGCAACATCAAGTCTATCTAATCTTCTTACCAAGTAGACTGTAGTGATTCCAGAAGATTCAGCGCAGTTCATTAGATAAATGGCTTGCAATTTTAACAGACCACAAACATATATTTGCAAATTATTAAAAGTGAAACAAGGTCTTGGTGGTAATTCATGCAATCAAATTAACTAATGCATTAATTGGCAGTATGATTTGGAGGTGGGAGCTGCGTATTAAACCTGGGCAAGTGCTCTACCATAGAACTACTCATCCCCAAGCTATGAATGCTTTTAGTATACCCAGCAAAAGAAACGAAACGTTAGACATCCAACAAATATGATTAGTAGAGAAAAATCCAACTCTGGCAGAAACTGTTATTTGTGGAATATTTAATGTGGTGTATAGTATTGCTAGAAGAGTGTGTTGGGCTGGACTTCTGAAGCCTAACTCCTGCCTCATGCTATGGACCATTAGCATCACTTGGGAAGTAACATGTGCCTCAGTAGTTAGCACTTAGGCTGTGTTTTAACAAGTCTCCAGATATGTATTTACATGATAGACTATACTGACACCTTTCAGTGCTATCTGTCAATCATGATTTAATAATGCTCCTTGATACAGTGTTCATTTTTAGTCTCTCAATTTATTTTATATTTTGAGAAATTCATGATCACCTGACCCCTGGCAGCCTTCTGAAAGCCCACACAAACCTTGCTTCCTAGGGATTTGAAGGGGTGATTTAACCCTGGGGAAAGCGAAAGGGCGGAAGACGTGAGGGCAAAGCCAGTTGGAAGGGATCGGCAAAGGCGCCTCTTCTCACTAGACGCTTTCATTATGTGCTTGGCAGCCACCTGCCTCCATCTTTTTATTTTTGTTTTTAGTGAAAGGATTTTACATCAGACAGATATTATTAAAAAGATTTTATTTAACATGCAGACGCATTTTGTGCGCAAGCGAATGCTTGCTCAAGAGTCTAGGAAGGCTTCGTGGGAAGAGCGTAGCAATCTGAGCCATATGCATCGGGCAGGTTGCCAGTTGTTGCCAATATGCCCAAGCCACCTGGCCGCGCACTCAGCCAAGTGTGCCACTGTGACCAGCCTGCTCGAACCTCGCAGCCTTTCAGGGCTTAGGAGCTCTGAAGGCCCGAGCCGCGCTAGTTTGCCCCGCTGCCAGCGGTTCCCACTCCCACGAACTGCGCAGCCACACTGACCGGTGACTCACAAATGCCCATTTTCAACGAGCTCTCCCTTTGTTTAAGGCCCATTCACTGGTGTTGAACCCGTGCCATCAGATGAGCCTGGAGATACTGCCTGGAACCTTCCCCCATATGCCGTAGACAGACACAGCCTGGCTGGCTGCTCTGGTTCCCAGCCTGTAGCGACAGGGCTTGGGATTCTGCTTCGCCAAGATTTGGGTTAGTTTTATTTGCCGCTGGTTTCAATTTTTATTTTGAGTGGTTCTGACTTTTAAATGTTTGGAAACGTTTGTTCATTTGCTTTTCCTTTTTTTGTTTAGCATAGAAATTGGTCGAGTTGTTTCCCAATTTATTTATCAAGCCTGATTTCATAATCTTTGGCAATCTAGGTCAGGCACAGCCAGGGACAGGCAGGATCTGGGCATACAAACTTGAAGGCTGATTCGTGCTTTTTAAAAGCACAGTAGAAAAAAGTTTATGCTAAAGGTGGCCTGCCCTCTGTGATTAGAACGTGAGAATTGCATAAACTCTTGTTTTCTCTTTTTGCCTTGGCCTCCAAGAAACTCAGAGATAAATTCAGTTCTTAACCTCAGTAGCTGCTTCAGCATGCTTCTGCCCCTTTATATCTCTTCCTGCACATCTGCAGTTTGTGTTCCTATTTCCCCACTTTTGTTCATATCTCGTGCCTATGACTTGAGTATATGTATGTTTAATACAATTGTGAGCCACCAGTTACCATTTCTTTTTGGAAGGTAGATAAGTAAATAAAACTTTGGCCTACCTAGCCCTGATTGCTATGTTTGGTGAGCCATTCTAGGATGAGCAGGTGCTGAAGAGATCTGTGATGAAGGTCATAAATTCTGCACTAGCCTTTGCCCTAGACATACGGTTTCCTGTTCACTCTGTGGCGCGTAGGTCCTCTGAGTCTAGGCTACCTCTCCTCAGCTCAATGGCCACCATCTCCTGGATCTTGAAGATCTGCTTTGGCTGCAATTCAATGAGCCCGAGTGGCTCTTACTGAGTAACTTGACTCACTCACCCTGCTAGAGAGAGAGGCTTCAAACAACTCACTGTTTCTGAGGATTTAAAAAAATATTGTTACGATGTCCTTTTTGATTAAAATTATCAGTCATTTCAGGAAGAACGCGATCATTGTCGATGTGCATTTTGGGAGCCCATTTTTCATTGCATTAATACGGCCTGTTCAGATTGTAACATTTTGGCCCAGGTCCTGTGACACGCTCAACAAAGGCTGGAGCAAGGTGGACTTGTACCAGCAAACAAGATGGATCGATGGTGCTGAGGGAAGTGTCCCCAAGGGTTTGCACAGCCTGTCAGAGGGGCTGCAGCTGTAACCACCCATCTGTGCATGCTTGGCTTGGACCACGCATCAGTGTTGAGCACTTACCCCGAGGAAGGATGTTCAAAAGTATCCGTGGTACGGCTCAGATAGCCATGCCCTACCTGTGACGGGGCTCATGTTTGTAAAGAAAGGCTGCCGTGGCCCACAAACAGTTTCCCCTTTGACAGAGCTAAAATTCTGAAAGCTGCTTGTTTCAGAGTATTCAACCGCTTGTTTCTCTTGATTCTGGGGCAAAGGAGTAGCAAGCACTTTGTGTCTCCATCCATGGGTAGCACTCAGCATCTCTGCCCTCAGATGCCTAAGATGTATCAGATATGAAACCCAGAGGAGCATCTCAGAGGGTCTTCCCTGTCCACATCCTGACCCTGTGATGGACGCTTCCTGCGTATATCTGCTCCTCAGTAGTATTACCTTGACTATTTGAGGATATATTTTTCCTTGAAAAATATTCGTGTGTAGCAATAAGCTCTATGATTCTGGACAATGAAAGGCAGTTAAGTATTACCACTTTGATACAAATTATTTGAACTTTAAAAAGACCTGATAAGAATCCATTTATAACCAAAAGTGGAGCTATCCTTCACAAATGATGCAAAATTGCCTTCTGTTAAATATAGAAGAAAAAATAAATATATTTAATCAAAATTTGACCAAATCATTGAGGGAATGAGTTAGAAATGGTATTTCAAAAGGTTATGTGTTTTTTCTCTGTTTTCAGATTTTCTTAAATTTGTAAGAAATTTTATAGAAATTTCTGTAGCAATCAGCTTTACTGATCTGACTGAACTAAACAACTTAGAGATATTCTTGGGAAAATGCTGTGCAATTTCCTTCTGTATAATCTCCCATTAACTTTATCATATATTCTTGAAAAAAAAATAAATACTTTTGTACTTATTCTTGAAGTTTTGTGAGACATTTACAGTGCAGGGAAATTTATCTCTCTATCTTCAGCATTTGCCCAAGCACAGAGGCCCTGCAACCACCATTGCTATCCCAGACAAGATCCTTATTTTTAATAAAAATCACTGTTGGTCTTGCTAAATGACATTAGTCTACTCGCCATAAATGGACCATCCAACTACATATTGTGTCAATGAGGCCCATTGTTGATTCCTTTACTGAGCACCTAGAAGCCCCAACCAAGCCTGCCAAATGAGAGCAGCCATGATCAGGAGCCCCATGCCTTTCCTTCCTGGGCAGCATTCATTTGTCAGCTTTGCAATCTCATTTTCTGGAAGGAAACAAAAAGCTTTAAATGTTGCGTTTTCTACCCAAACCAAGAATACTGGCACAAAAAACTTGTTATAAATAATTTCAGGCAAAATGGATTTGATCAAATTTGACTCTGATTCCAAACTTGCAAAAATTCTTTGAAAGCCAGCCACAAAGAAGTACAGTATTCAGACCGTGATGCTGCCGTCTACATCCCTCAACTGTATAGTGTGCTATTGCAGTCACCCCACTAAAATCCAGAGTGAGGCCAAGATGACTGTTCGTGTTTAATGTGCTTCTAGAACATTGACTAAGAGAGAGTGAGTCTCAGTAACTAGCACAGCATTAGGAAAAAGCACACAGTTATTAATGATAGCAAACCAGAGACACAAATGTCTCAACCTGTTGGAGTTTGTTTTATACATACATATATATATATATCAGAATACCATATATATATATATATATATATATATATATATATATATATATATATATCAGAATACCAAGTTAGAAAGCAAATATCCCAACAGTAAATTTTAATCAGATAAAAATCATCTCCACTAAGAAGCTGTGGTAGAAAAACCAATGTGAACCAGGACTGTAGTAAAAACACAGGTTATTCAAGAAAACCTTCAAGTAATCTGGAAGAGACTTGAAAGGCCAGCTGTGAAGTGGGTGTTCTGAGCTTAGGGGGTCACATGAATGGACACAAGTGATATCTAATGATACTACCTACAGTGTGCCTCACTCAGATCACAGACGGAAAGTTATCTCTTACTCCTGCTTCAAGTTTCATATCAAATCATCGTGGAGTTCTGCCAAGCTTCCCTCTCGCAGCATGTAAACCCACCCCCACCTTTGTAAGTCCTTTGTTTATGTCTTTTCCAGCCTAGACCATTTCTAGACTCCTCTGTTTGCCCCATTCTTTCCATGCCATTCATCCTTTCATTACACTCTTGCCAAAATGATCTTTCCAAAAAGGAATTATCACTTCCTACTGGCACTCTCCATTGGCTTCTCATCGTCTACTGTAGAGAGTCCAACCTGGTGCTCCAATGCCACCGTTGAGAATTGTGTGTTCCAGCTGTCTGATCTAGTACTGTTGGAACGCTTCTCTTTTCCCAAGGTGCTATGGGTATCAGAGCCGAGCACTGCTGAATCAACGTGGCACCTGCTTGTGTTCCTGCTCTTCTACTTAGAAAGATCTCCCTTGAGATGGATCCACAGCCTGGAAGCCTCCAGCCCCTTACAGCTGGAAGACTCCAGCCCTCTAGCTTAAGCCGTGTGTCGTCTGAAAAAAACCATACCAGATGCTTGGCAAAGCTAGGGGCCCTTTAGGTACCTCTATCATGATCTTTATCACACTGCTCTGTAGCTATTTCTGATCTTCACTGGAATATGAAACTCCCTGCGTCCCTAGCATGTGACTCAGAGACTGGAAGACACTTGGTATTTAAGCTTATTTGTTGAAATGTATACCTAAAAATCCCTTTCTAAACAAAATTGCTTTTTTGAGAAAATTTTGCAGTTATCTAATCATTTCAGGACAACTGCTTTATAATTCCTTGGTTTTTGTGTCCTGTTGGCACCTACACAGTGGCTGGAGACAAAACTTAGTATCACACATTTTTGCATCCCTGCTTTAGCCTGACAAATGTTTAATGCTTTTCAGTGAGAAAGTTTTATTCATTAAGGTATGGTTTGTGTTGCTATGGTCTCTGCTCATCATGTCTTTATGAGATGATGTCTTTGTTGAGGGCATCAGTTTATTTGCTGATATTTGCAATCATATAACAAGATTTTACCTCAGCTAATGAATGATACAAAGTCATAAATACATAAACTTCAGATCCATTAAAATATTTACTCAAGTTCTCTTATATATTTACGGCTCAAGTGGTACAACTGTATTTCAGAACGTTATAAAATGTCTCAACCTCCAAGGAGATTGTCTAGGGTAAAGGCCTGGGGTAGCATCCCATCTGTGTACATAAGGAAACAGAGTTTTAGTGTTTGAGAATTCTGCCAACATTGCTCAGCTATCAGTGATGGTTTGATGCCAGGGTCTAGGTTTTCAGTCTCCTCACCATGCCTTGGAGTTTCATTATACTAAGAACAAATTTCAGGAATTGGAGCACTGAGATAATTTCTTTAATTGTCCCCTCACTTTATTAAGTAGATTAAAATTGAATGATAAAACATGCATTGGGTGGCTCTTACATTTTGTAGGCATTCCACAACCAATAATTAGTTCAAGTTCACAAATATGTCTGAGTGGTTACGTTATACTCACTTAAACTAAAAGGGGAGAAATACGTCATATCTTATATATGTACATATTCATGTAAAGCAAAGTAGAGAAATGTTGCATACAAGTTTTATTTCCATATGTTTGGGATGACATGTTAGAAGTGGCAAAGCCACAGTGAATTATGCAGATCATCCCAACTAAATGCCAATAAAGTGCTTTCACTGTGCCACCATCCAGTATTCTGCTGTGCCACACATTTAAAGAGAACCAAGCTTAACATTTTCCAGAGTGGTAAAAGTTTTTATTGGTGCTATATTTCCAACTTGCTGGCCTGTAAATATTTATCCTATTAATCATGGCAAATTAAAGAAATTCACAATAGGGGGACACCTTCAGAAAACAGCTTTCTTTAAAATTTAGTCCATTTTTTATGCCCCTAAGTATAGACATTTAGTTTTTATGTAATTTTCTTTCCTTTTCAAAACCAAACTTGTGGCTTGTCTCATCCCCCAAGCCCTTTGTGGGGATGTGCAGAAGTCAATGTGGATTTGATGTTGTTCTAAACTCTTGCCTTTTCCCATAAATCCCTCAGACTCTTTCCAATGCTGTGCTGAGTGTGTAAACCCAGGATGTTACACTTGCTGTGCAGGCACATTACCATGGAGCTAACCACCCTTCTACTTCTGGTGTGTCATTAAACTCTGTTGCTAAACTTTTAATTGAGTGCATATCATCTTCTCTAAATAAGCTCAAGGCTCCTACAGCATACATTCAGTGCCTTTGTATTATGTCTGGGTTTTTTGTTTTTGTTTGGTTTGGTTTGGTTTTTCTTTTTTTTTCTCTCCTTCCTCCCTGGCTCCCACAGATACTGAAAGAGTTCCCACCCTGGCTTTTTAGGGTACTCATTGGATATTGGCGATGACAGACCAGGAAAGATCCCACGCTATTCTCAAATGACCGTGTGCACACAAATCACTTGGAAGAAGTTGTTTAGGAAGCAAATTTTCAAATCTGTAAAGCAGGAGAAGCAGAGTTTACCCCTGAGTGCAAAACAACTCAGATGTGGGATCGCAGACCTGTATTGAGAAAGTCGGTTTACAGGGGACAGAGGAAGCAACCACACATTGGACATCGTTATGACATACTATTGGAGAAGCCACATGCTCCAGGTGTTTAAGGACCCCAGTGTAGTGGCAGGTACAGAGACCAGGAAAGCCATAGGAGTGATTTGCTGAGTACTTGATCTGAACAGAAGAATGAATATTTGAATCTAGAATTGTACTAAAGTGGTTCCCATGATGAGCTTTATTCTCTGGAGCCAGTTCTTGGAGTAGCTTTTCTTCCTCTGTAATATCAGGGTGACATCCCAAAGACTTTGTGCCATCCCAAGAGAATTCTGGTGTAATTGGGATTTTGGAATCTACTCAAGGGTAGACATAAGCATGGGGCAGTGGAGTCCCAAACCAGTTCCATTGAATTGACCTCAGTCATTGCTTAGCATGATGTATCATTTCCTCTGAGAATCCATAGGTGAACATACAGAGAGGAGTGCAGTAGTCTCTGAACTTGTCTTTCTCATTTAAAACGGTCTGGGCAGGGCCAAGGAACATGATGCCCTTCCTTTCCTGCACTTCTGAAAGTCTGCCATGCAGCTTTGAGCACCTGGTGCTGGCCCGCCCTGCATCCAGTGGGTGTGTAGGCTCCGCCTCTCATCAACTCTTCTGTGAGTTGAATGCCTGCCCTTGTCTCTGTCTTTCTCCCTCCCAGGCCACTTCGCCTTTAGTAGCCTATAGATAGTGCCATGTAAAAGAAATTAATCCCTCAGACAGGCCCAGTGGCTAGCTGCAGCCTCAGCAGCAGATGGGGTATTTGAGGCAAAAATAGAAAAGTCCACGCCTTCTGTTTAAGTATTTTGTGAGGCTGTCAGGATCCCCACAGTCTTGTCAGGTTGCTTTACTGATCAGAGAGCTAAGGACTCAAATAACTCAAGACTGACCCCAGCCATTCCAGATGAGCTTTTTCTTTAAGGGCACAAAGAAATGTGTTTTCTATCATGTATTTTAATGCTTTGCTTGTTTGTAAAGGTGGTTAGGAGTCAGTTCTTTTCTCAAAATACAATAGTTGTGATGCCCATGTCGTGAGATGTCTGGCTTTGCGCTGCTCTGGGCAGGTCCTGTCTTGATCCTGATTATCGCATTCATCATTCCCCTTTCAAGACTCTGCTCCAAAGAAAGAAGGTACAGTTGCTGATACAGAGTGGGTAGAAACCAAGAGTCACGTTTGTTGAGGGAGCAAAGGAATATGATCACAAGCAATTAAGAAAAAAATTAGGCAAACAAGTCGATGGGCTCATCATTGGTTTTTAAAGATTGGGTCAGCTCTGTTTGCACCCTTGACTCCTTGCTTTTTCAGAACTGAACCTGATGGTGACATTTTGTTTCCGTTACTGCTCCATTTTTCCAGTGCTGAGGAGAGAACCCAGGCCCCATTCATGCCAGGCGGGTTCTTTAGAGCCACATCCCAGCCCTGATGGGTAAGATTGCAGATCAGTGGGAGTGATGTTCTCTCCTTGCATGGTATCTGGATCTCCTTCCCTTCCTTAGCCCTCGTCTCATGAGCGGCTATTAGGACTGCTGGTATAGTACAGTCTACCATGGATGCAGAGACCATCTCATGAGGGGCTATTAGGACTGCTGGTATAGTGCAGTCTACCATGGATGCAGAGACCATTGAAGACATCTGGTAATGAGCAGACAATTGAAATCCAACTCAGGGTACACTCATCATTTCATTTTTAAAAATAACCCATCATAAAGACAATGGTGGGAAGAAAGGGCAGAGATAGCTCAGTTTCTCTAGGTGAGAGTTCGCATGAGAAAACTGAAGTATGGAGTATGGAGAACTGACCAGTGCCAGTCATCTGAGAGAACTCCTCGCCTCAGGGGCACAAAGCAGAGCTTAAATCAGAGAGTGCCACTTCTTTACCTCACAGCGTATGGCTCTAATGACTGTGTGCTTTGCATCCTTAGGAGAGGTGTTTGGTATAATCTGTACATTATTTCTTGGATATGATTCTCTTAAGTGCCTTTCTCTGTACCCAGACCCCAGATGATGACTGCCACCAACAAGAAGATAGATTTAAAATAAAATAAAATAAAAAAAGGAAAGAAGAGAAAAAGCATCATCTGAGACAACAAGGAAGTTATTTTTTGTTGTTTCCTTCATCCGATTTATTTTTGTTTATGTTTGGGGACAGGGCTTCCTTCCCTATATAGCCCACAATGACCTCAGACTTGTGACCGCCTCAACTCCTGAATCTGGGATCACAGTGTATCAGCATCACTGCCAGTCTTGGTGCATAAGATGAACCATGGTTCCTGAGGGAATCAGTGCATGCTCACCTAGAAGCTCACTTCTCCACAGCAGTCTAACCTAAGCTGGCCTGGGGATTTTCATCTGACAGACATTCCCCATAGTGCTGAGGGAGTGAATGAAACCAAGCATCCCTTCACCTGAAACAGTCAGTGTCATGGCTGTTGCTGGTCTGTGTCAGCGAACCCCGACTTCATGCGGTGTCTGGAGGCAAAGCTTTCTCACAGCTCTGTAGATGAGCACTTATTATAAGTTTCAGATAGTTTTATTAGAACAAAGATAGTAAAGGAATCAGTTGGACAATTGACTGATCAATAAATATTTTCGTATGCATAGGGGGGGAATATTTTCTTAACTATATTAAAATGTGAATTCAGAACCCTGTCTCAAAAAAACAAAAAAAATGTGAATTCAGAAAATTAATAAACTGTTTTTCTTCTTCTAGGCAGAATGAATAAACATGAACTAGGAAAAAAATCTTTTTTAGAAAAAAGATTTGATCAGAAATAAGTAAACTTGTATTTTGTTTTTGTATTAGTTGTATAATTTTTCTTTGTTTACTGCATTTAATAAACTTTTCAAATGGTGAAACATCCAGAAAGTTACACGTACAATTATTTTTTTCCTGTGACTGCCCTAAAGATCTTGATTTCCTGGGACCCACTGGTAGTGCTGGGATTTCCCAGATGTAAAATTGGACTAACAGTACTTATATACCTAGCAAGCAGGCATGAGACTTAATTAGTGAGCACTGGTAAAACCCCTCAAGAGAGTTCTGAGTCAGAATGGAAGTGCATTGTTATTAATCATTATTACTATTGTTATTATTTTTAAATGGCTTGGAGCCATCTCTGAATTTAGCAATAAAATAAATGTATCTAATAATTCTTTCTATGTGCATGCTCTGTGGTCATGGGTTTCACAAATTAAATGGTGGAATTCTTGTAGGATATGATTATAATGATCCAAGTAAATGATCCTCAACCAATTCAAAATTATGTGATTAAGACCCCAAGGAGCTATAGCAAGCAGTCTGCCTTACTTCTTTTCAGTTTGCTTTTGACCCTCTCTGTGTTAATTTATGTGAAAGGTTAAAAAGTGAACTCTTGACAAACTAATGGGACTGTGTGTGTGTGTGTGTGTGTGTGTGTGTGTGTGTGTGTGTGTGTGTGTGTGGTGTGTGTGTGTGTGTGTGTGTGTGTGTGAGAGAGAGAGAGAGAGAGAGAGAGAGAGAGAGAGAGATTGATTGGGTTAGAATTTGGGAGTATCTGTGACCCCTTGTCTGAGACACAGGGAAACCATCTCAGGTCCGATTGGCTTCACTTTCTGTTAGTGGTAGAGTCAAGCATTTTTTTTTAATTCTCAGTGAAATGTGGTCAGATATCACCTGGACAGTCATGTGTCCCCTTCTGTCAAGTAGCTGCATTCTGTGTATGCAAGGATGTGCTGCAAGTCCCTGGAGAAGCAACTTCCACTGCCAACTGTCTGCTTTCAGCTTGAATTATCTCAGGCAGACATCCTGGCTAGCTGCAATGCAAGACGCAGGACTCAGGCCTGGGAAGACCTAAGTTTGGCAGCCCTAAGTTGGGGAGCGAAAAGAAAGAGGAAATTCTATCTTTTCTGGTGCTTTTCCCCTCTTGGTTTCCCTAGTCAAAATCAATGGTGTGGTCGATAGCTGGCTTTGAGTCATTCCCTGCATGCTGCGTTTTCCTGCTGTAAACCTTCAGTGTCTGGGCTTCAGACTTTGTGTGCCAGGGAAGGTTTGATGCTGTCGCAGCCCTCCTGGGTTACATTTTATTCCCATGGTAGCCTTTGTCATCCAAGAAGGGAAGCAGAGATCAATTTTTACACCATTTAGTTGTTGAGGAAATCTTTTTTACTGCCAGTTGCTTGTTCGTATACAACTCTGCCATATTTATGTATTTTTCTCTAAACAGCAAAAGCAAATAAAATGAGATCTTTTCATTAGTGAATATTTTGAAATGAAAAACAATTCAAGTCATTCCCTGAGTTGTTCAGATGCATTAGGAATTTTCTACTTTCTTTGCACATGTCAAAGAATGATACGTTTAATTTAAATGTATCCATTTGGGGAAACACTGTATATTTTCTACAATGGCAGGATCAGGTGGTATGTAAGTCTCTGCTCATGTGGTTTTAATGCAGATCTGACTTTTTCTGACACTGCATGTCAGCTTTTGTGCATATTGGACAATTAGGAATAAGGAATAATCATATATGATGTCTGTTAAGAAGTTTCTATTTTCATTTGAGTTCATTCTAGGGGATCTCTTATTGTCTGAATTAATAATTGCTTACTTTCTCTTCTCAGACTTGTTTCAGTCACCTGAATCCTTCCATTCCATTATTACCTCTTTAATATAATACCTAAAACCCCATACTGTAATTTTTCTTTAAATGATTTTAGTGTGGTCAGTGAAGATAAGATGATAATATTGTGCTTGTAAAGTTTATTCAAGTTTTGAAAGATATTTCTTTGTGGTGTAAAAATGGTTTGCAAAATTATTAGGAACCATGGAGATGGAGATGTGACCTAATGGTTAAGAGCACACACTGCTCTTGCGGAGGACCCAAGTTTGGTTCCCAGCACCCGTGATGGACAGCTAACAACTATGTATAACCCCATCTCTGTCTCTAAGAGAACCAGGTGCTTCTGGCCTCCACCTGCACTCATGTGAACATACCGATCACACACACACACTCACTCACACACACACACACACACAGTTGAAAATAATGAAAAATAAATTCTTAAATTAGGAAACAGCATCCTACAAATTTTATTTCTTTAAAATACATTTATTTGAAATAACTCAAGTATTTGAATAGTAATACCTTAGAAAGAACATTAGAATCAGGCCTCATCCTCAGTGTTACATATCAATCATGTTGTATTAATTGAAAGGATTTGATATAATCTCATAAAGAAACAGGCATCTCTGGGCTTTCCTCTGTACTGAAAATCTATCATTCATGTCTTCCATTACTGTGCTATAATTATGGTAAGTGAAGCAGAACAGGATCAATAGAGCAATTTATCAATGCATTCCAAGCCATCCTAGTATGGTTTACGTCATATCACTGCAGATACTGTCACTCAGCAGAGAGACATTGAGTAGTATAACGACATTAGGCTGACCCATTTCAGCATAATGTCTTCCTATGTAATGTTCCAGTTCTGAGCCTGATTTAATGAATTGTTTCACTTTGGATGGTATTATATGAATTAAAATATTTCCTGAATTGAAATAGGTTCAGGCTTCAGGTTTAAGAGCCCTGCACTAATGTGAGCACTGTTGCTGATGCTGTTTTTCTGTCTTTCTCCTCTCTCAGTACCTTTCTATCGTAGCTCAGTTGGAGCTAGGGGATAAGCCAGGTGTCCACTATACCCCAAGGAGGAACAGTGTTTAAATAGATTTGTAGCCATTTTGTTTAATTTTACTTAGAAACTCTAGTCTTTATCTTTGAACATCACAAAATTTAGAATTCTTTAGGCTTTATTATCATATTTATAATTTGACAATAATAGTAGGCTAATAAAAGATTGGTTTGTTATTTTTTTCTCCCAAAGTATGAACAATTTGGTATTTTTTTATCATAAAGCTTTTCCCCCATGTTGACATGGAATTATTAAATATTCATAACATTAAAAGGAAGTTACTGAATCGTGCCATAAAGTGTTATTTATTCCAGTATGAAAAGAGATATTTTCGGATTATTGGATTGTCATTTTCTTTTTCCATATGTTGTAAAATTTCACTCACTGTCATTTCAGTGTTCCTAAAAATTATATAGGTCTTGAAATGATGTCAGTCTCAACCATGCAAAATTATTTATATTTTAGGATTTTAGACATCAAGAAATATTTTAAATGACAATGTATTTTTTTTAATTAGAAACTTCGAAATTCAAGGTGAAAGAATAAAGTTGAAGATAGCATGGTGTTTTTGGAAAATACCAACATCAATAAGTTTTTCTTTTTTCCTTTAAGATGATTTTTACATAGAGTTATATTATCGGAGTGGGGTTGCCCATAATTTCCTCACCTAAGGAAAATTTTGTAGTACATGTCTGAGACTTTCCTAGGGTTCCTGAGATAAGACTAGGGGTACAGTCTGACAGATTCTCTGACCATTTTCTACAATCTAGTTCACGAACAAACTCTGGAACATTCTGCTATTAATTGTGGTTTTGGAGGGCCATCTCTGTCTTCCTTTACTTCTCTGCTCATGGTGACCCTCCAGTATAATTCAACAGCTTGTCTGCTAAGGACTGAAGGACTCAGACTTGCAACTTATACAGTGTATTTAAGTTAAGGAATTTGGGATGTCAGTACCCCAATGAACATGTAAATCGTTTTGCTGGCAAGGCTTATCGGAGGTTATTTTACCTGATATCACATTGTATTGGTTAGCATGGGCTATTTTTAACTAGCATTCTATTTAAACAGTGTCAGCGAATTCTGAGAGCTTGCCAAACAAATTCTCAAAATGGTTGCCAAGCTGTAAGATGGCTGCCAAAATCTAAGCACACTGAACAGGTTCAAAATAGTGACCAACTTCTCAGAATTTGTTGGTCAGGTTCCCCCTCTGCCAGTCCCTTTCCCCACATAGCTAACACCCAGAAAGAAAGGTGGAGGGGGGATCCCGAAGATGCAAGACTTGGCACCAGCTCCTTGGCACGAGTGCTTACAGTGTCATCCAGAGATTCGAGTAGTCACCGTGTACTTCTTGTTTCACGTGCTTGGCAGGAGATGATTCAAGGGACACTGAGGTGAAAAACCATCGTAAAATAACATGGCCGTTTCCTCTCCCTGATCTACTGCGTACCAAATAATTCTTTAGAAGGGATGCGGGGAGACCAGACAAGGCAATGCTTTCAAAGAGCTTTCTACGTGAGAGCAAAAAGCACCGACTAAGACTTTGGGCTGTGCCTTTTTGTACTGCTTGTGTGAAGTGGCACAAACTTTATATACAACAGGTTTAAGATTTATTTTAGTTTTGCATTTGTTTACTTAAGTTTATAGCAATTGCATTCTGGCAGTTGTGCTGCTTAGCAGATTGAAATAAAATCATAGGGTGAATTAAAACATACTGCTGTTAGTACTGATTAGAATTTTAGCTTAGTGTAAATACCGGATGCAGGGTCCAACTTTTCAGACACTTGGCATGAGCTCAATAGGGATCTCCAGGCTACACAGGAGACAGTGTGTGTGCTTGGATGCTTTAAAAATTCTTGGATAGGTGCAGCAGACTGCTACTGCTGGCACGGTGGCTCATTGTGCTGGCTGCATAATGCGCTTGGATTCCAAGGTAGACAGAAGAAGCTGGGAACACGATAATAAGGCAGAGTAGTTTGAACTTAAAGCACAAAACCTGGAGAAAAGAATTTTGGCTTTAACTGCGCAGCTGTTACTGTGTGCACTTTGGCCAAGGATACAAACAATGACTCCTAAACCAAGGTGGAAATACAGGACTTGTAGCAATTTGAAGGCTGATCTAGTAGCAAATAGATTTCTACAACTTGTTGAAATTTCTATGAGATACGTTGAACATACAGATGAATTAACCTCTCCCAGAACTTAAATATAGTAAATTAATTCCTTAAAAAGGGCCTGTGTTTAGTACCACCAGGGGCTAGCTTTTGTTCTGCTTGAGACTGGATTCTTGAAGGTAGTTTTTAATTGGCACAGCAGTTTGGTTGATATTCGGGTAGCTTTTCAAAGACACCATTGGTTCTAGCAGGTAGTGGAACGTTGCTGATAACAGTGTAGAAGTGGAAGTTACCTAGTGTGAGCTTTTTGAACTCTGGATTTGGGGTGGTTCAGCATGGAGCCTGTTCGTGGCTCTAACTCAGCAGACATCTCTGAAATCTGGCTCTCAGTAGATTGAAACTCCTTTTTTCTCACAAGGCAGCAGATCGTATTTGTGACCACTTAAGCTTTCTGCCTGACCAGTTCTGTCTTTTCTCTCATAGTAAGCAGTTGTTGATAAAGACACAACTGTTCAATAGGAGAATCCAAATGTCACCAAGAATGCAGAGATCTGAACTCAGGCACCTTTCAGGGAGGAAAGTTAGCTCCTATTTAGATTCCTTGAGTATAAGTTCAGGCAGGGGCTGTGGAGGTGGCTGGCATCGGCTTGGCAAAGTGTCTGAGAGTTTTAGGCAGATCTCTCAATGTGTTTTTATGGTCTGTTTATGCGGTTCTGTGATATTACACTGTTGGATAGCTTAAAGCCCTTTGGTGATGGGAGCACAGGAGGTTGCTGAAGAGATGTCTCAGTGGCTTCCCATGCAAGCATGCAGACCTGCTTATAGATCCCAGCCTCTGCCACCCCCTAAAAGCTAGGCATGTTGGTATGTACTAACCATAGCTTTAGGGGACAGAGATGGGCAGATTCTGGGACCTCCATGACTAACAGCCTAGCTGAAGTGGCAACCTTCTGGTTTAGTGAGAAAGCCTGTCTCAAGGCAATAAGGCAAGGAGCAGTGTACCTAACAGCTTCCTAGGATCTCTACATGAACACATATGGGCATATTCACCATGTACACAGACATCTTTCTTTCTCCTCTCTCTCTCACACACACTCACACATGCACATGCACACACACGTGCACATACACATGTATGCATATGCACCAAAATTCTTTGTGATAATTCTTAGCCACTGTACTGCCACTTCATGGAAACCTTTGTTTTCAAATTAAAAATCACAAGTTCAGACCACAAAAAAAAATCACACATTTTTAAGTTTCAAGTATATAATCCTGGTTAAAAGTCTGCATTTTTCTTTTTATTTCTAGTACACCCTAACTGATATTTTAGTTCATATTTAGGTGGATAGTGTTGTGTGGCAGTGGGAATAAAACAGTTAAAATATGAAATTTTTCTTTTTTCATACATATCCATCCATGAGTATGTAAGCAAGTAGGATTTTTTTCACATTGCTTGGAGCATGAGATAATTCTAAATTTTAGAGTATAAAATGCCAGCGGGGTAATGTTTATGGAGGTAGGCTAAGGCCTATTTTTACAAATTGGCAAAGAATTCATCAGCATTCATACTTATGTAAAAAAAAGCACGTTGCTTTTCAGGGGAAACTTTATTCATTCTTCTCATAGTCTTTAGTTTGGTGAAATTACAGAATCTTTTCTTCAGGGTATTTTTCGATTATCCCTTCCAAAATAAGTGTTTTTATTTGAAAGGGCTTGTTTGTACTTACAGCTGATGGTGCTGTGTGTTTAGCCCTTTCCGTACAGCCCACATGCATAATTGGTACATGTGGTATGTTTCTGCTTGTGTCTGTCCAAGTATGTATAGAGATATAAAATCTACTTTCTATATAGCTCTCTGTATAGGGCAACCCAAACAGCTGTTACTCCTTTTTATAGCTTCTTTAATCTATGTGCCAACAAGTCAGTTTACAAAATCTGTTTTGTTGATGACTGCTGCGATAATAATTGTGGTGTTTTGTGGCTTGGCAAAAGGCTGGGGTCTCCTCTGAGGACTCTTGCCAAAGGCTTTGAAGGGGTTGAGGTGGATCCACTGCCAAAATGAGTCACCACTCTCTATTTTATTTAATGTCCTTCTGCCAAGACCTTAGACATTTTCTGTTTTCATTCTTTTGTAGGCTTTCCTCCCCACATTGTGGTTTTCTTCACAGCCAGAGGCCTGGGTCTGCCAGGATAGGTGAGAGAGACTAGCTCCCCTGTACCCAATGCCAGTGTGTACTGAAGTGGAAGGCTTTGCTGTTGTGTACCATGAATGAATATGTGAGCTTAGTTATGCAGTTATGAATTTCAGATAAAATGATGGATTTAGATAATCAAGTCCTCTATAGTCACCTGGATCTGGGTCAGGAATTCTCAGAAGCATTCCTATTGTTTTCTTTAAGTGGCATTCAAATAATATGACAGTATTTTAATGGTTTTCATAATTGTTTAAAGCCTCTAGATTATTCATGAGTTCTGGCTAAAGGCCCAAATCTTGAAATTCTCCTCAAACAAAAGAGTCCCATCCCCCTCCTTTGAAGTGCCATAATATTTGGCTTCATGTAAGTATTTTCCACATATGCCTAATAGACTTCAGAGATTAATCCCAACATTTATTTCTACCTGTCTAGATTTAAATTGTTACTCAGGAGTAGACTAAGAGATATGAATTGCTGATGTGCTGAATGAAATATATTAGAGACATAAACATTTCCTTTATTCAGTATTTTAGTAATTGAAATGCAGTGAACAAAATGTCCGCTTGCTGGGCTTTGCAGCTCCCATTGTATGTAACTCAGTGGTAAAAGTGCTGTCCCACCTGCTAGTATGAACAAGCACAGCTGGGTCTTTGAGGACCCTGAACCCAGATATTTTGTTGTTTTTTTACTTAACTATAGTTACAACACCGTTCTAAAGTCTAATAAACCATGTATTTGATTGTAAATTGAGGTTGTAGTTTTTGTTTTCTAAGTATGCACTCATTGTGTTAAATATTGAAATATGGTACACATAGTAAAAATTCATTATAGCATCCCCTGAAAACATTTCCATAAAAATAAAATAAAAATTTCAAAGTTCAAAGTCCTAACTGTAGGCACCAAAATATTTTCCATTTATTATGGTCCAAGCTTTTGTTCTTCAGGGGGAATACTGTAAAGATAGGCTCATTTAACACTTTGTTTGCAAGATCAAGGCTATTAAAAATGGGTTATTATTCTCATAAATATTTCAGTTACAAAATATAATTACAAAGATGAAGAGTATGAGAAAATATTGAGATAGATGCTGATCTGATCATACCATACAGGTCAGAAGTCATCGTTCAAAGAAGTCAGATGATGTGTGGAAATACTTTGTAAACTATTCTGTAAATATCAAGGAGTTTAATTACATTTAAAATTTCTTTTTTTGTATCCTAAAACTTTAGATGGTCAGATCCTCCTCTGCGTGTATCACCTTTATGATTTTCACTGAAAATAGTAAGAAAATGGAAACAGTCATTGATAAGCTATACCACTCTAAGGTATAAATTCATTTAGAACTTAAATAGTCTAAGTTCTCTTTAAGAAAGAGTACGGCAAGATTCCAAGCAGAAATTCTTTTGAATGATCTATAAACCGCTCACACCTTAGTTAAGACCCAAGCTGTGTAAAAAGCTCCAGGTTCAATTGAGCCTTGTATGAACCCCATAAACTAAGTGAAGTCCTGTAAACCTTGTGTGTACCCTGAAGAGCCAAAATAACTAAACCCAGCACAGCTAATTAAAAATGCTTTCTAGCAGATGCTTTATGTGTTCACAATTTAAAGTCAGAACCTGCGTTTGGAAGTGAATTGCTTTCTTTTGGAAGGTATGAACAATAAATCCTAAGCCTTAAATTATAGCTATCCTTTATAGCACCTAACACATACTGCTTAAGAAGAGGAGTTGGATTCCTTTGGAAGTATTAATAGTTAGCATGAAGTAAAGATTGTGGTAGGAAAGTGTAGACCCTCCTACACCAGGAAAGGGTGTGGCTTTGCTAGTGGTATTAATAGTAGGTGTCCTGGTCAATATTATCTGGAAATAGTAATGCTATCTTAATTTATACCAAACCTTCTGCCACATTTGCTACATCATTGTTTTGATCCTGTGAGTTGATGGAAACTAGGAACTGTTGGTCTGTTTAGGCAAAAAGAGAAACAGAGTTGCCAATCAGGTAAATCATCTGGCTTCAGATACAAATATAGAAACCTTTTGAAGTTACTAGCTTTCTCTGTGAATGTTGAAAGGATAAAACTACAGTAATTTCTCCTATTCTCTCCAACTAAAACTCTGGAAGAAACTGTCTCCATATTATTGTTCATTATAGTCCTCTTGAAAGTGAGTGACTAGTTCAAGCAAGGTATGATATGTTTCACAGGTCTAACTTCCATATTGATCACTGTAATGAGAAGTCCCACCATGGGGATAATGTCATCATGAGGACAACCTCATCAATCCCTCTGTAATTCTTCATGCATAGGCATGGTATGCTGTTATAGCAATCATTTTATTGTGACTAAACATTTTGTATGATTTTTCATACACCGGTATCTTAGATACTCAGGAATCCTGAAATCCCTCTGCTTGCAAATAATGGTAGTTAACCAAAATGAGAATTGTCAGTCTTTTACCTACTTTAATGTTTAGACTCTTTGTGTTGCTCTGGCTAAGTTCTGTATGGATTGATTGGTAATCATATACTGTCTGTCTGTTCATCCTTCTCTGGGCACTTGGAAGACCTTGTCATCAAGATTACTAAAATTTCAGGTCCTCAATGAAAGAATGCCATTGCCGTTCCTGAAGTTCATCACAAAGATGACACTAAAATATCTCCAGGTGGCCACATTCCTGATCTGATATTGGTGAAGTGTGCACTTCATCCACTTTCATGCCCTACTCCTAGCTACTAGGTGGCACTCTGAAGGACTGGACTGTCACAGTATGTGCATTCTACCATTTTACCCAGTACTGAGTTCAGCAAGCAGCGTCTTCAGTGCATTGAAAACCCAAACCCTCATGTGAGGATTTGTTTGTTTCAGGGACAGCTTACTACAGCTACTATCTGCGTTCTTGTTAATGCCATACAGACTGCTGAAAGGTATTATAGCATCCTGCCTGGCACAGTACATGAGGGGCAAAGTGTAATTGGTTTCTGTATCACCCTTAACAGGTAAGGGAAGGAAGAAGCCTCAAGGGTGAGGGGAGGGAACAAAATGCACTTGGGCTGGCATTGACATCTGGTCACTACTGCTGTGCCAAATGAGTATGCGTTCTGCCGCTGGGTTGAGTTTGCCACAGCCACTGGATCCCTTGCAGTCATTGTTGTGTCATGGCTGGGCAGAGGGTTTATCTTGAAAAGGGCATGATTTCCTTTATCGTTTTTTGGTCTTGAACTTTTTTTTAAGGGAAAATCTTACCTTTCATCATTATTTCTGAACCTTCAATGAACTATTTCAGGACTCTGAAATTTTTCTTAGATGTATTCAATGTGATGAGCAAACATTAGTCTATTCAGCCATCTCTGAAGTAGATACAGGCAATAAATAAATAAACAAATAAACAAATAAATAAATAAATAAATAAATAAATAAATAAATAAATAAATAAATAAAGCGCCGACCTCACCTAACTCTCCTTCCAACTTACTACAGTTACTAGTTCATGGTTCAGTGGCAGAAATTAAGATGAAGTAAAATGTTCTCGTCTGTGAGAATGATTGTGGCTTGCGTGTACAGTGATGCAAGGCTTTGTACTTAAATGCCAGGGTTAGATCCATTCTGAAAAACTTCGTGCCCAGATTTCTTGATGCAACCCCCAGCCTTGAGTTGTCTCACAAACCCAAGTAAAGTCAAACCAGTTGCTCTTAGGAGCCTTTGTTCCTCTAGCAGCTCTGTCTTCCTCTGGCTCTGTGTTCGCTGCTGGCCTCAGTGCTACTGCTGTTGTGCTCGGGCTGCACAGAGGTTATTAAAGAAGCTAACTTAAGCTTCTCTTTAAAAATCATCAGGAGGTTTTCTGGTGGACAAGGTGGCCATACTGCAGCTCTAACTTAACCAAATTTGTCTCCTCTAATTATTCAGTGATCATTTCTAGTATTTAAAAAAAACTTTTAAGGCCCTTAATTCTATAGATATTTATATGTGAAAAATTGTCAGTTAGCTAGTCCCCTGCAGCCCCATACTTCCGTGTACACCCACTTCTGAATGCTCATGGAGAAGTCACATTTAGCTCTAGCCTGACCTTTGTGATTTTACAAACAGAAAGGCCGACTCACATGCCACCTGAAGTGACATATTATTGGAAGACCATGCATACAATTTAGTTTTAATTGATTCTCATTCCTAAGTATTCAGCCAATACAAGTATATCCCCTTTTAATTATTTATTTGAATCACATGAACAAAGCAGCAGAGTTGTTTGATGAGAGCCATGCAAATACCTTACAAGGAAGGCATCAATCTACCTTATAACCCTAAAGAAATAAAATAAGCCCTTACCTTACATTATTATTAGTATTACTTATAAGTTTAAAATGCAATTTATAAAGGATGCTTAGTACATATTTGTTGATGGGGGAAAATGTCAAGAATTAAATATATGTAATTAAGGGAAGAAAACACTTAAAACCTATAAACATGATAAACTAAGAAATTAGTTTCAAAGGAAAAATATCTCTAAAGGCCTGAAGGCTTACTAACCAAATGCTATAGCTAGGTCAAGCAAAGAAATGCTCTAAGAAAATTAATTCAGCCAAGACATTTATTAAGTTGTCCTTTGTAGTTAGCATGGGCATTTGTTACTGGACAGCAGCGTTGCGACTAGAGAGGTAGAAGGAGTAAATAAAGAAATGAATAACATTCATTTCCATGTCCTTGTGACAAGTTTGAATACACAAGATCCACGAGTTAGATAGTGAACTCAAGGAATAAAGCACAGTGGAGATTGGAATCATCATCGATGGGTTCTTACTGGAAGAGGCAGAAAAATATACACAATTCCTTTTCTAGGAAAATATTTGTAAATTATGTTTGGTTAGTTCAAGTACACAGAAAACATATGGAAGTTTTCAAACCTGTTTTCCACAGTTCTTGTAAGAAGTGATGAGTACAAGGTATAGCTCATCTGTGCTGAAAATAATCATTTTAATTGGATTGCTTCTTTGGAAACAAGACAAAGAGTACATTGCTAAAAGCTTCTGCGCCATTTTCAATATTTGTAATAATGTAAGTGCTAAAACTGCCTCCATTTATATGCAAAGGCAGTACTGCCTTCTATGGGCATGGAGACTGGGGAAGCCTCTAAGAAGAATGTCCACTTAAATGCAAGCAGACAAAAGTATTTTTAACTTTAGATTAGAGGACCAACTCTACCTTTCTTAACAGCTTTTTGACCCCCCAGAGTTCTGCTTTCAAGGTCAACTTACATGTAGCCTTTTGTTTATCTAAAAGGGGGCTGTGCCCACCAGTACCATGCCAGCTACAGATGAGCTGGAGGGGAGAGGGCATAAATGTAAAGTTCTGTGTGATGGGCTGAAATGTTCACTTTTTATTAGGGTTATAGATTAAAATCCACATTGCCAGTAAGCCAGGGGTTGACTTTGTGCATGTTAAAATGTACTTTAGACCCTGAAACACACTCTATGTCTTTCTTCTGACAGCAAGTCAAAGATTTGGGCTTTATAGTATGCCATTAAAAAATATCTTATAAAGTATTTGTTAAATCTTAGCTTGAAAGTTATTCCTTGTAAAGAATTATGCTTACTATTAAAGACTTTATTATAAGATAATGTCACTGTATTTAACTAACACAATAGAAAATTACTTTGGATCCTCCCAACTTTAACTACATTGAGGTTACTTCATTTATGGTATTCCATAAACCCCAAACGTCTTTTTCTTCTATATATGAGAGCTCCGTATGCACAAAGGAAGATGGGGAGCTTTTATGCCCTCATTTTCTTTCCTTCCATCCCTCTGTGCTTGCTCTTTGTTTAAGAAAACTTCTGTGGTATGTCTTTCACACATCATTGCTCTTTGCTTCAAAGGCCTCTTTTAGTAACTTCTCCCTGGCTTGATGTTCTTTTGCACTGATTTAGCTAAAGTGTGTGTGTGTGTGCATGTGTGTGTGTGCATGTGTGTGTGCGCATGTGTGTGTGTGCATGTGTGCAAAAGCCTACATGTACATGCTGTGTACAAATAAAACTTCAGTAGAAAGGGAAAGTCTGTGACCTCTAGTTTAAACACACACAAGGAGAGAGGGAGGGAACCTTGCTGACATGGAGACACTAGAGTTTGGGAGTCCCATACTTAAGTTCTGTCTCAAATTCTTCCATCTCAAATAAGGATGATAAGTATTTATTTGGCAAAAGTCTCTGAGAAAACTATGTGTGAAAATTCAGTCAGCTGACAGTGTTGACCACAGTTGTTACTTTGAGGCTGCCAGTAACTTCAGGGTGCTGGTATCACACCACCACCATCATATTTGCACAGTTATAAATTTTTGTTTGGTTGATAATAAATACTGATAATAAGCAAAGGGCTGAGAGTTAGGCTTTTTGGTGCTAAAAGATTTATCATAAGTATGATGACATGAAAAATGATAGTTACAGGAAACCAAAAGTCTTGAATGGCTAAAAACTCTGACAGTGTTATTTATATGATTGATTTAATTCTAAAATAAGTAATGATAGAATGGGAATTAATCTTTCAATAAAATAATACAAATTAAAATAAGAATATAAGTAATTGTAGTCTGATAATTATAAAAATAAAAAAGTAAGTATATATAGATATTAGATTAGAAAATACTGTAACAAGAGCTCATCTACATAATTATTTTTATTATTTTAAAAAATATACTGGAATCAACTTCACTAATAAGTTTTCCATTTGTGTGGATAAAAGTTTCAACTCAGTTGCTAAGCATAGTGGTATATTATTTGTGTTTTAATAAATAAAGCATGCCTGAAGATCAGAGGGTAAAGCAGCCATACTAGACAGCCATACAGGTCAAGGAGTGGTGGTACACATACCTTTAATCCCAGGACTCGGGAGACAGTGGCAGACGGATCTCTGTGAGTTCAAGCCCACCCTGAGCTACACAAGATTGAATCTGTCTAAAAGAGAAACAGAGCTCACACAAGGATGATCCCAGCATTTGGGATCACATGCCTTTAATCCCAGCACTAGGGAAGTGTAGACAGGAACAATATGGCTGGGTATAGAGAGGAATATAAAGGGGAAGAGATAGGAACTCAGTGTAGTGTGGAGTTTGAGGATTTGTGGAGACTGGATGTCACCACTTTGGCTGAGCCTTGAGAGAGGTAAGATCTCTCTAGTGGCTTGGCTGCTTTGCTTTTCTGATATTCAGGCTTTATTTACTAAAACACAAATAATATACCACTATGAGGATGATTCCAATATGGATTTCTCATAATTTTGTATTATTTCTTGCACCACTAGAAGTTGGAGGTTTGTCAGAGTGCCAGAATTTTTTTTGTCAACATTGAACCCCATTTCAAACAACATGCATTCAACACCAATTCCTTCTCATTTTATCAGCTAGCTCACTGAGTGTTTGGATGATATTGTCTTGGATAGACTCTCAGTGGAAGCAATATGAGCCATCTTGCAAGATAAATGAGTACTTGCTAGATGCCATAGAACTGTTGCTTTTATGTGTTTGCGTGCTTAAAGTCAGTTGTCTTATTCTCAGATGTATTCTCTAACTAATGGCTTTCAAGTTCAAAGTGGAGAAAAAGTTCAATTCATATGAAATAAGCCAGTGTTCTGGGAAAGACAGTAAAGGTGAGTTACAAAGTTTCTGTTAGATCAAGCATGGGTCAGACAGCTATAAAAGGCTGAGAAATTTATTCAAAAAAAAAAAAACAAGTGGGTCTAGCTTATTTTTAAAGTACTTTAAATTTGACCTCTATTTTGAATGAATGAAACTGGAGATGCTATGATTCCCTGTGGGCATGAGTGTGTCAGGGAAATGCTGTAGAAATGCAGCTAGTAAGTCTTCATAAATTCACATCTGCATAAACAGTTTGGCTGTGGGCTGTCCATGTGCACAAAGCTAAAATGTGTGCAGGTCTCATCTTAAAGGAACTCCTATTTATTAGTGTTTTGACAAACAGGTATCTGCTGGTTTCAACAGCCCTGGACAAAACTTCCCTCCACTCCATATACACATCCTTTACAGAGTGTTAAGAGGTTGTTTGATGCCCTTCCTGTTGAGGAAGGAAAAAGAGAGCTGGCAGATGGAGTTCATATCCAAGGACATGAGATCCGTAAAGGCCAAGACCTGAAATTACCAACTGTGGTTGACATTGCTGATTAAATCTATTTTGGGATTCCATAAAGTTTAGGCTAGTCAAGTGAGATTTCTTGTGATTGGTGTAAAGACATTTATTGCAAGCCCCATGGTGCAGTGTACCAAATGGATGCCTTACTGGAAAAAAGGTGAAGGCCCCAAAGGTGGGTAGAATCAAGAAATTAAGAGTAGACGAGTGGGTTACAACAACACAGGCAGTTAACATCAGTGAAGTCAGCCAGCATGTCATAGTGCTTTAGATGATGGCTTGGGTTCCAGGGTCAGAAAAGCAGCTAGGGAAATTCAAGTCAGTTTCTGGTTGCAAATGAGACTGGAGACTGTCCCAAACATAGCGAACACAGGTCTAGGAGCTGACACTCAAGGTAGACCATACCTGTTAGAGAATATGATACAAATTAGTGAACCAAAACTGAAGCACTGGCTGGAGGCCAGGAGTGGCTCACTACTGATTTAATGGTGTACTTGAGCTTCTCATGGTCCTCCTGACTGCTGTGACCAGCCGAGACAACAAACGGAGACAGTTACAGAACTAGAGGGCAAGTTGGGCAGTGGTGGTGCATGCCTTTAATACCAGAATGTGGGAGGTAGAGAGAGGCAGATCTTTGAGTTTGAGGCCAGCTGGTCTACATGGAGAGTTCCAAGACAGCCAGGGTTACACAGAGAAATCTTATCTCAAAAAAAGAAAGGAGAGAGAGAGAGAGAGAGAGTAGAAAGTAGAGGGCAAGTGGCTTTGAGGGGATGGCAGGGAGTCATATGAAGACTAAAACAGTTTAAATAATAAGGAATAAGGTTGTTTGGTGTGTCTGTATGAAGACAGAATCCAACAGCAGTCTAAATGTTTACCTAAAGAAACGCTGTTTTTAAAAGGCAAGTGTAAGGGGTACCTGCTCCTGGTACTGGGCTATCACATCCTAATAAAATAAGCCCTGTGTCTTATTTGTTGTTGGTTGTTTATACTGTTATCTACCACTTACTGAAGCCCCAGTAATTGTTGGCTGGCTTGGCCTGATTCAGTGACATTTTCTATTCTCTTACATCCTTTATTAAGGCAAGGATAGACATAATTCTTTTTTTTGAAAAGAAAAATCTGTCTAGCTATTTTGTGAGTGTCAGATTCTCCTTTGCTGGATTGCTCATTTTGTCAGTGTTGCTAGTAACATTTTAGAGCGAGGCATCCTGGGAGGGTGAATAAGCCTTTTGAATAAGACTTTAAACACAACTATACTTTGCACAGGCTCATTTCATGGGTTCCTTCTTATGTCATTTGAGGCACTGAAAATGAGATCACAATCCCCAGAGAACTGGGACAGTTCACTGGAAGGTTAGCCCACCTAAGTTTATAGGAGTTTTCTTTGCGATGGAATTAGAACTAATTTCCACTGTTGTTTTTGGAGAAAACTGTAGACTGTAATTATGCGTTGGCACTTTCTAAACAGCTCCCTGTATTGTCATATTATTTTAAATGAGCTCTGTTTTAAAATGACCTTTCATGTTTTGATTGCAATAATATAGCTTACACTGGTCTGTAGTTAGCAAAATACAAGGATCCAGTAAATGATAGAGTGTTGACACGGCTCTAGTTAAACTTTTGTTTAACTAGCACTTCCCTGGTTTAGAGAGGCGCTGGGGGTTGGAGGGAGTAGAAAGTCCTTATTCTGCAGCAATCCAACAATCTCGTTGGATGGAAACTGTTTTACCTAGAGTAGCTAAGACCCCCAGGTAGCAAAGATAATAGTTGTACAAATGTAAAAGTACCAAGGAAGCGTCTTGTGCAGTATTTATATAGCAGATTCGTCAGTCTGTCTGCAGAGGAAAGGGCAGCAATGCCTTCTTTCTATGTTGCGGAAATACTGCCCAGAGGCAGAATCTCCAGAGTGCCCTCCTGGACACACCCTTGCTCTGCTGCATTTCAGTCAGTGCCATATTAGTAATAGAATTTTAGTGTTGATTTAAAAGACAGTCTGCCTTAAAGCAGATTGAATAGTTTGCACACTGTGAATTGTAATTAAAGAGTAAGGGGTGCTTATTCTGTCAACAACTGGCATGAGAAACCCCGAGCAGCAGGTGACCCCAGCCATGTGATGTTTGTGACAGCTAGGACCCCTTTATACTGGCTTAGCAATCTGAAAGTCCAAATTGAAAGAAGCCCAGGGGCTGTGTATTTCATTAGATCCCAGGGGAAGTACAGGATACAGCTTCCTTCTGTTTTCCTGGGAGGTCGCCAGAAAGTTGGTAGAGAACTGTTTCTGTCAGAGGCTGAAGGAGAAAAGAGAGCGCATACAAAACAAAACAGAACAGAACACCATACACACCACAAACCCATCCACCAGTCACCCCCAGGACCATACATTTGACATTTCCCACAGTCTTTCCAAGACCATAGCGATCGCTGTGTCAGCACCGTGTTCCTTTCTTGGAATGGTTTGAAATGAGGCCTCAGTGTTCCAGCATTGGAAAAATATTTAATCTTCAATAGCCAGGGATTCTTTCGGTATACAATCATGAAAAATGATCAAGCACACATATCAGATTTGCCTGAAATCTGTTTGTATTATGCACTGCATTTGCCTGGCCTTCTGAAATGGGGGTAGATACCCAAATTTAGAAAGTTAAAACCACACTTATAATAAAGGAAACAGACCAAGGACACAGGCCATGTGTAGCCTCAGTTTTATGGTGATGAGTACACTATTTGAAATATGCTTGCATTGACAGGATGCCAGGGTTGAAAAGTGAGAACATTTAGGAGGTATATCATGAAAGCAGACAACCCACCCTAACCCAAACTCAGGCTTGGGTTTAGGCAGGTTTTGTTCTTTGCTGTCTTAAGAACCTGGTTGGAGTAGTACCTGTCCCGGTACCTCATAGAGCCTACTAGGTATCCATCCTGCTGTCCTGGAGTTTCTGTAGCCAAAAATAAAAGCTGTGTCTCTCTCCTGGGTAATATAGATATTTGGTAGGATTTTTATATTTATTTAATTATACATGTGGTATGCATGCATGCATATGGAGTAGGTTCATGTATATGCATATGGAAGCCAGAGATTGACATAAAGAATCTTCCTCAGTCATTTCCTGTTTAATTATTGAGGCAGGGTCTCTCACTAAACCTAGAGTTTGCTCCAGGGATCCTGTGTCCACCTTCCAAGTGCTGGGATTACATTGTCTGCAAAGATCTCCAGCAGCACCCCAGAACTTCTCCTGCTGGTCTCATTCTCCTTTGGGACCAGTGGCCCCACTTTCCCCATCCGTCTTGCTCATGTTGATTTAGAGTTTTGACTTCAGGTTTCTCAAATCAGCTGATATGGCTACTGCTAACCTGCCCTCAGGATGTGGAACCTGGAGGCAGTGAGCCCCATATAAACCTAGCATACTACTTAAGCCCAGAGTGTCATTCTGCGTAAAGTAGAAGGCAAGGAGTCTCTCAACACAGACCTACCGTCTTCCCTAAATAAAGAAAGGAGAGTTGGAACAGCTTCAGTCCATGAGCTATGGTTTGTAGTACTACTCCGGCCTGGAGGACAGCTACAGGACTGGGTGCCATCATGCTTCACACTTGCTGAATCAATAGAAACCTCTCCATCTCAGAAGTGCGTTCAAGTGCTATAACGGAAGGGCAACTAGTTGTGCATGTATGTGTGTGTTCGTGTGTGTGCATGAGTGTGTCCATGTTTCTGTGTGTGTGTGTGTCTGTGCACTGTATGTTTGTATTCATGCTATGTGTGTGCTAGTGCATGTGCATTTGTAAGCAGGTCATGTGGCGGCCAGTCGACAATGTCAGATGTCTTTCGATATCACTCTCTACTGTAATTTTTTTTTTTAGGCAGTCATTCACCAAACCTGCAGCTCACTGATTCTGCAAGACTAACTGGCCAGTGAGCTCTAGACAGCCACTGTCTCTGCCTTTACAGTGTTAGAATTACAGGGATGCACTTTTTAGCTGGGTGCTGGGGACCAGAACTCAGGTCCTCATGCTTGTATGCTGAGCACTTTGTCCTTGAAACATCTCTCCAGTCCCCCGTTGTTTTATTTGTGGTCTATTTTAAATTTGTAAGTAATTGCTTTTTAGTTTTATTTTTCAAAATCAGTTTCTTTACTTTGTCAGAGGGAAACAAAGTTTTTAAGTTAATTTTACTTCATTTATCCAGAAAGGATGACATATAAAAGTAATTTAGGAATCTGCTGATGAGTGCATTGTAGACCAGTGTCTGTAGGAATGTATGCAGGTTTTCGCAGGTCATATCTGTTCACACTTACTTTTCTCAGTAAAGCTTTTTCTCTCCCTCTCTTTGCATAATCTAAATATTATTTTCTTAATCTTTATTTGTATTAGATTTTCTTATATGTTCATTATTCTGTTTTGTGTTTATTATTTTATCATCTTAAAAATCATATTACTTCTTGAAAATCTAAATGCAGTCTGTTAATAAATACTATCATATAAAATGCAGATACATAAAAGTAGCTATTTTCAAAATTTTTAGTTAATTTTGAAAATGACATTCTTAACATCTAGTCAGGTTTCCAAAAACAGAATTTAAAAGCATTTGAGAGTGTGCCTTCCTCAAACTAAGGATGAAAGCAGTTCAGCTGAGAGACTAGGGCATGGCAAATAGGCTACACCTACTTGTAACTCACCCGCCTACCCTGCCAGCGCAATTCCCAGACCTGTGTTAATAAGTGCACTAGGAAGGAGAGAGTAAAACAAACTTTTCGTGTGGTTTGGGCCTGGTCTACAGAAACTTCCACATGCTGGCTTTTGTTGATATCCAGTCCACGCATCAATGAGCATGTCTGCCTGGCTACTAGTATGTCCTGGATCCCTGACATATATGGAAGGATTTCTGTGATGAGGAAGAAGACATAGTCACCTCATGTCACATGTTCTAACAGGGTCCTATAGAGACCTGAGAGGATGCACAATGAACCGTACTTGGCCAAATTTTACTGCTCTTCTGCCTCAAGCATAGAAAATGCTTTTTTTAAAGACCTGAATCCTAAATATTTGCCAAGAATTGTTAGAAATGTCTCCTGAGTCGAATACTTACTTCCCTTTTCAATTCTGTTTGTATGGGATCATGTCTGAAATATCACATTATCAAGTAGGATAATTGTGAACGTTAAATGAGACAGTGCCCAGCTCTGGTGGAGGAGCAGCTACCCCACTGTATTTGGCCATTTAAGGAATGTTATAGTCTTACCAGAAATACAGTTTAGTTATTGTTGTTGTTTTGTTTTTGTGTTTTTGTTTTTTTGTTTTTTGTTTTTTTTCTAGCTGAAATTTGTTTCTCCTAGGAGACAGAAAAGCCTGTGACCCATCTCAGGGATCACTCTGGCTTCATCACCTTGCCCAGGACTGGCCCCTCCCTTCTCTGTTCTTCAATTCCAGCCCCCACTCCCACCCCCAATTCGCTTGTACTGTGTGCAAGTGCTTATACAGGTGAGCAGGAGCCAGGCACCCTCTGGGGCTCATACCTTGTTGGGAAGACAGATGGGAATTACAGGCAGTGAGAAATGAAGCAGAGGTCCACCTCAGTCAGCAAGGTGCGGGGCCAGGAGAAGGACTGATTCATTCTGCCAAGAGTCTCCTCTTCTGCCCTGGCTAATCCTGGAGATTCAGAGCAGATATCTGTGCTGTGTTAACGTGACTGTCAGGTCCATGAAGGCGTGGAGCCACTTTTCTTGCCCAAGAATGTGAAAGCAAACACTGACCTGTGCAAATCCACCAAGATCCTTTCCAAGGCTTGATAGAGAGCTACGGAGTGAAGTGTTAAAAGTTTGAGCAAATGCATTTTAATGACTAGTCAGAGTTGGCCAATCCAATGGACAGTGTCCTTGAGATGAGTGATCACGTCACTGTTGCAGTAGGTGACAGAGTTATTCCTGCAGTACCAGTAGGTCTGTTAAACTTGGCTGGAGTCTCTCATTCCCCAAACTGAGGGGCTTTTGAGTTCACTATAGATCCATCCTGTAGTTCAGTGTGGGTTTAAAATTCAGCTGAGTTGGAGCCTGCAGAAAACCAACTCGGGAAGATGGGAGAGGGAAGGTTTGCTTTTGAGCCAATAAACTAGCTCATTAAGGGCAGAGGGTTGGTTTGAGCCAGTTAGCCCTCACATGACTTTCTGAAAAAGGAATGCCCATTTTCATTTTTTAGAAAATATTTTTACTTATTTATTTTATTTCTACATGGAATGATTGAAATGTGGTGAGCACCAGATCTGTGCCCTTCCCACCTATGTGGTACTGTTGCCCCCCCAGAGCTGCTCCCTCCCTTGGTGCTCCCCACCTCCCAATGCTGTCCAACCCTTTCCCTGGTTGTTATCTGCCCCCTCTAGTTTTATGACTCTTTTTCCTAGTGCTGTGCCCCCTCCTCTCCCTGGTGCCCCCCACCATCACACCCCTTGGTTGTAATCTACCTTCAGTTGTATTCCCTTTGTCCCCCGGTACTCTAAGTGGTCCCGTGTTGGAAGTAGGTGAACCAGGTCTTCAGAGGTGGGATGTTGGCCATGAGCAGGGAGGCCTTTGTTGAATACCGTATCTGTAGTGCTCACAGTAGACACGTCGCCCAGTAGGTGCTCATGAAAACCCAGTGGGAATGTTATGGCATTATAGAGTATATTCCAAGGAGTTCTCCTAGAGTTTTCATTTCCTTGATTGTTAAATAGTAACATTGGTTTTTATGATGTAAATGCTCATTTACCTGTTTACATCTTTAAAATACAGTAGAAAACCTCTACATGTCCAACAAGATAACAACTTGATAACAAGAGAGATTTTGATACACAACAGAATTGCTAGTTTTGTGTTTTTATTCATTTTTGTTGTTGTTATGTTTTTATTTATTCACTATTGAAAACAGATCTTTCATACAATATATTGTGATTCACCTCCCCCAACTTCTCCCAGATCCTTCCAATCTCCCAACCCACCCAAATTCACACCCTTTCTTTCTTTCTCACTCTTTAGAAAACAGAAAGGAATCTAGATAATAATAATAATAATGACAACAATAATAAACATTTAGTGTGTTGCTGTCACCTCAGTTTTTTCAGGTTGGTCAGAGAGACATTGCATGTTCTGCTTATTTTTTTTGATAACTAGTTTCTTGAGACTTGTAATTTGTAAGAAAGAAATTATTTGGGCTCAAAGAATTTAAGCATTTTAAGGGAAATCTCAAGTTAACTGGGGGCACTGCCTTCCCGTGAGGTTAACAAGCCCGGACTTTGAATGGTTCACTCTGGATCCCAGGTCTCCTGACTCTGAACCTGCTGTTCTCTGAGAAGGTGCTAAGCCAAATACCTCCGAGGTTTCCTGGAGGATGCTGTCTCTTCTGTGAGTCCTGCAGACTCCAAAGGATAATGAAGTGCTCTGGTGGAAGAGTGCTCAGAGGTTAGCTTCACATGCAATGTTACAGACCTTGTACCGTAAGGTGCAGCCAATAACAAGAGAAAAAGCGGCTGGCTCTCTGCCTTCCATGCAAAGGTTATTTTTCTTATTACAACAAAACTAATTAGTGGGTTTTATAATGTAAGAAACCGTGGCTGTGAGGAAAGTTTCCTCAGCGCCAGGAAGCAGATGGCGGCGGTGAACAGTGTTTTCTTTTGCCAGGGTTTGTATATGCTTCGAAACCTGCAAGAGATTTTGCTTTTCTGGATTCGTATTTCTGATCTTTTTTATTTTAAAACAGAAATAGAAACTTATATTTAAACGTGCTTGCATCATGTGGTCTGTTTGACATATCGTAGTTGCTTGAAAATGTTGAATAACATTTGATGTTCCTCATGAATTTCTTTTTTACCCGGGCTTTCTGCATTGTGTCCTTGGGGAAGGCAAGACGTTGCCCTCAGAGCACCACAACAGGGACTTCTGGTTGGTTAGGGAAAGCAGCCCATGAGATCTTTTTGCTTTGTTCCCTTACATACTAACTTTTGTAAAAGAAGTTTCTTAGCTCTTGCCTCTTTTCATTATGACATCAGTGTTAGCAGTGTCGATAATTTACTTCTGTGTCTGCTGGTGAAACATTACTCTGTTCATTTCAAATTTTCTTTTTAAACTGTTTTGTACACCTTAAGCGTGTCACTACACTACCACCACGGTGGTGGCATTAATAACAGAGTGTGGGCTGATTTTAAGATAGTTGCAAACCAAAATGCTTGCATTACTATGGTGTGAAGTTGCTTTTGTGATAAGGACTTAGCACTTTTTGACTAAGACCCTCACTTAAGCAAAAAAGAGGGATCATTAAATGTATAAAAACTAAAATATAAAACCAATTTGATGATTTTTAAATTTTTGAGTAAAAGTAAGAAGAAAAAATTGTTCACAAAATACTGCTTTAACCTATTTTCTGATAGAATAACAAAGCACCAGAGGCTGGATAACTTATAAAAACAGATTTTGATTTTGGAGGCTGAAAATCTAAACTTGGCCTTGCTCTGCCAAGGGTCTCATTAGCTTCATCTCCTCATGAAGGTTTTATACAAGATGGCAATCTCAACTGGCAAGGCAGAAGGACTATGCAGAAGTCAGAGTTCACCATGGTCTCAAAGGCACTGTGTCAGCTTCCCCGTTTTTCTCACTGGCATGACTACTTCCCACTAGGTCTCACCTTTCAGAGGTCCTGGCATCTCCCAGCACAGCTGCAATGTGGAGTGAGCTTCCAACAGACACACGACTCCTTTGGGGACATGCCATGTGGGGATCATAGCTGCTATTAGCATGAGAAGTCTCCTGTGGGACAGTGTGCTGTTTGAGTGGTGATGCCTTGTTAGTCAACAGGAAGGGAACAAACTCCCATGCCTTCCCACTATCCCCACGATGGACTGTGGAACGATGGTTCCTCCAATTCACCATCACCAACCTAGTCACTGACAGATGTGATGGGGGCACCAGGCCACCTTCATTCCTGGATAATTTTTAGCTTTTCCCATGTTGGCTGCAGTTGAACTTTTTATCTCGCTTAGAACTGTTGTTTCTGTCACTGCTCAACAGATACCTCTGCTTTGTTCCTGAAAAAAAATAAATAACAACAACAAAAACAAGATAAAAAACATTTATAATAGGATTTTGTCTTATTCTTTTTCTAATCCCCAAAATAATAGAAGACAGGATTGAAAAAGGTGTGTCAAACCTGATTACCTCACTGTCCTGGGTGCTGATACTGCCAGAGTCAAGAATCACTGCGTGGTCAGCGATGGAAACATGCTTGCTGCTCAAGTGACCTGAGTTTGAGTCCAAGTCCCATGAACAGGTGGAAGGAAGGAACCAAAGACTGCCCTTTGACCTTTATGAAGCACATTCTGTGGCACCCCCAACACACACACACACACACACACTCACACACACTCACACACACACACACACACACACACACTTTTTAAAGGGAGAGAATTGCTGCTGGAGGGATGACAGAGATGGCTCAGTATGTGCGAGGACTGGAGCTCAGCTCCCTAGCAGCCTCGTAACTGCCTGCAGGGTGGACGCCTGCCTGCCGTTCTTGCACTCAGGGGCAGAGAAAGGGCAGCCCAGAGCAAGCTGACTAGTTAGACTAGCTAAGTGTGTGAGCTCTTGGTTCAGCTAGACACCCTACATCAATAAGTGTAAGTGACAGAGGAAGACACTCCTACCAATCTCTGGCCTCTACATGCTTGTACCCATGATTGGAGACTGCATATCTAAACACTGTGACCCCAGCTCTGACAAGGGTCTCCTTGGCTGCATCACATCATGACATCACTATATATATATATAACATGTGTGTTATAGACATGAGTAACAACACACACATTCATGTAACTTCTTTAATTAAAAAGAATTGATCATGGAACCAAGTAGGGGTGGGAGGGGCTTTGTGAAAATGGGGTGGGATGGGCAGGTCGAATAGCCCACCCTTGTTTCTGCACGTTCTGAATGTTCACTTTTACCACAAGTAAACTACATGAAAAACTAGAGGCCAGAGATTTGTTGAATGTAAAACAAACAAATAAGCCCTTTCTGGTTTATAGAAATCTCCACCTCCTCCTTCTAACACTGGCACATGTTAGAAAGCCTTCGGACATCTAGAAACTCCATGAGGGGCTGACAGGAGTAGGCACTTAGAGGGCCAGAGGCAGTTTTATAAGGAATGAGCTGAACAGGTGGGTTCTGATGAGTCCTGGGCTGCTTGGGACTAAGTCTCCCAGCACTTTGCTCTTGGGATAAGAACTGACCCACTTCCTGCAACTGCCCACGGTAAAGAAGCTCTTCCTCCTGGAACGAGTGATGGGATCCATGCTGACTTTTGAAGAGCGAACCAGAATGTATGTTATTTGGTGTGATATGGACATAATTAAGAAGAAACCAGCAAGTAAATATAACTTCTCACTAAAATAAGTCTGGGTAATAATACTTTTAAAAAACAGCTTTTAAACACATATATCCTGAGAAATTTCACATGACTAATCCTACACAAACTTACCACGTGTTGTTTGGACACATTAAATTCGGGTTTTACCGAGCGAGTTGCTTTTCCGTTATGAGTTACTGGGTGGTGGTGGGAGTGGGGGTGGGGATGTTTTTACTTCTACCGGAAGTAAGAGAGGAGAAACATGGAGACTGTGTCCCACAGTGGAAACTGGCAGGAGCGTTAGTATGAAAAGTAGATGGAGGGAAAGGCTGTGCACGTGGCCCCTGTGACTACCGGTGGATTTGGGAAAGCCTTTCAGGATTTCAGAGCTAATTAAGTGAACTCATGGGTTTTCATTATCTTAAGTTTGTTCTCCGTATTCCTTGTTATGTGGGGGTGTTTGCAGTTTTCTACTTTGTACCAACTCACACATTTTTGAAATTCTATAATCCGGTGACGCTTCAGTGCTAGATTAAAGTTCATGCAGGACCACTGGTTAATCTTCTTAGGATGTTCAGCTGCTCCTTGCTAGAAGGATATGCAGAACTTGATGTCTTCCAACTATGGTTCAAACATCCAAAGCACTTGAGATTAGCACCATGTGAAGAAACTTTAAAATATTGTACTGCAATTAATTTTAAATAACTTAGCACTGCATATGTCGGGGGGGAAAAGCCATGATAGACTCCAAATGGAAACTCCAAAAAGTGGAATGATTCACTTAAATCATTTGCATCATTTATCATAAGGACACAGAAACTCAAAATATGACTATTTTCACTTGAAGGTGGGTGAAAATTGAAAGACTTACATTCCACCTGAACTCTACTGTGGTAATAATACTGGGGAGTCTGATGAAGGGACATTTTGGGTTAATCAAATGAATAGCTATATATTGAACGTTTGTATTATAGGGCCCAAAGACAAGGAGAAAACTGACTGTTAATGTGGGAATTGAGATCACATTATTTTGCAGATGTGTGTTAGAGAAAGTATTTCTGAAATATTTTTAATAGGGTTAGGGGTATAGCTCAGTGGCACACTGAGTATCTGGCATGCATGAGGCTCTATGTTCCAGTCTTCACACAATTTAAAATAATAGAAGTGTTGGGATTAGAAAGATGGCTCCATGGTTAAGAGCACATGTTGCTATTGCAAAGGACCTGGGTTCACTTTCCAGCACCCACATGATGGCTCAAAGGGATTCATCCATCTCTTCTGACTTCCACAGGTACCAGGCATGAACATGATGCATATACATACATATGCAAACCCCATAAAAATAAATAAACAAACCAAAATTTTTTAGAAAGTGGTGTTGTCCTAAATTCTAGGCTTACAACTTGCCTAAGTTCTTTATTCAGTAGATTTTTAAAACACAATGAATTTTGTTCTGTTTTGGTTTGGTTTAGATTTCTGGTGGCATAATGGGTCAAGATATAAAGAGAAAACATTGTTTAAGGGCTTAAGTGGTCAGGGGTTAGCCAAGTTACTAAAGATAAACACAACTCTTAGTAAGCTATTTTTGGTCATTGATAAAGTAAATAAAGAAGAGATGGCCTTTGATTTGCAAGGAGAACTGCATGCATTTTATTTTTAATTATACTTACTGTGAGCAACAGTGAACAGGTACCTTTGAGCCCCTTTGGAGAGACCGACTGCCCTGCCTTGACTGCAATCAAACTAGCAATGTAGTTTACTCAGGATCTGGTTCAAGTGCCGAACCTGAAAGCTGGGAAAACTTTCTGAAGGCAGATGACCTCCCTTGTTGTTAGCTTTTCCAGCATGTAAAGTGAGAATTTACATGTATAAGTGGGGGAAATATGGTTGATTTAGGACCATACAGTAGCCCTCTGGTTGGTCCTCAACAGGCAAAGCATTGGTCTTGCAGTAATGCAGTCCTCTCAACACCAGACAGTCTACCCCAAAGCATTTATGGCGCCGTCATCATCCAGGGTAGGACCAGTTGTAATTCATAGCCCAGAAAGCAATGTGTGTCCTAGCAGTGTGCTATCTGCCACCGGAGAGAAATCACATGAAAATAGCCCAAGTGATACACTTTGAAAATTGGCTCCATGCACTGTACAGTTAGAGCCTGATCACTTCCCATAACCAACACAGCACACCATGTCACACACTCCAACCTTCGTGGTCTTCAGAGTCCAGTTAGGATGAGTTAAGGGAGGCGAAGGGCTTCCCAACCCCACACAACTAGAAGAGATGCCAGGAAGGGTCTGGATCCCAAGTTTTCTTGTAGAGCACCCTCCGCCAAAATTACCATCTCTGTGCAAGGGAGGACCCAGGTTAGTAAATGGTTCTTCACTCTCTAACATGCATCCAAGTGTTACTGATATACACAGTCTGGTTTTTTGTCTGTTTGCTTGATTATTTAAATAGCTTACACCATTTCCAACCATACCAATTTTACAGTGATCACATAACGTTTCACCTATGATACCACTTTGCCTAACCCCCTCTCTATTTTACTAAAAATGGTCACCTCAGCCATGACGTGATAGTCAGGATCCAGAGTCCCATAAATAACATTACTAAGGTACGGTTAGTTGCCCAGAGTGCCACATCAGTAAAGAAAGAAACACAGCTGTAAACGTACACAGTTCCTCCTCTGCCTTAAGCACCAGGAGACAGGATTCCATTGCGAAGTGTTAACAGGATCTGTTTTGCTACCGTTGTCCTGGCAGACTCAGAGCTTCTTTACTTTTCCTCACTGTCTATCCCATGGAATAGAAAGTTGAAGTAGGTGCCGAATTCACAGACAGCTAGATGGTATGACCAGACCCAAAAACCAGAGAAAAGGAGCCAGTGTCATTTCAGGAAGATGGTCCATTCCCATTTCTTCTTTAGCAAGGAACAATGGGTATGAGCACAGTTACCCTGCAGATCTTTGGCTTGCCTCAACCTCTGCTTCCATCTCTCAGCAGTGTGGGAACTCCTCCACCTAGGGAGATGGAACCTTTGTGATTATCCCAACTGCAAAATCAGCAGTCTGCTCATTAAGTGCCTGCGCTCTTCAGACACCACTGCCCCTCCCTTCTCACTCACAGCTTGTCAGAGACTTATTTTCTGATCTGGATGTGTCGGGGACACAGTGACTTAAGATGAGGTGTCTCATCCCTGCCTGCCATGCTTTCTGCCTGACTCTGTTCATGACTTCTCAGCACCCCTTCCTTCATTATTCCTTGTTAGGAGAGAAAATGCCACAGTAACCCCTGCTATCTGGTCTCCCCAAATTCCTAGGGAGCCCTACCCTGGGGGCAGAACCCTCTTCAAACCTTAACCGGACTTTTAGACAGTTGTCATTATCTTTGTCTAAAGGTCATAGCTAAATTGAATAAGAGGAAAGCCGTGTTTTCCTGCCGATGCACAAAGGCAGTATTGACTTCCCTAATCCAGTTTGCTGAGGGGTGAGAGAATTAAATTAGATATCTAAGCACAGAAATTGAGAGCCTTTGAAAACAAAGATAAGGAGACAAGACTGTATTTTCCCTCTTCCTGGGAGCTCTGTGCTCAAGATTTTGCAGGTGTGTCATCTGAGCCATGGCTTGCATCGATCAAAACTGTGCCAATGCATATTTAATCAGCAAGGGGACCTGGGTGCATTATAGCCATCATCCCTATATTGAATGGACTGTCAGACTTTTCTGGATGCCCCACCCCCACCCTCCTCTCCTCCATCCCTCCCCTCCCTTGTTTGGGAAGCCTCTGCATCTTCTGAGCAGCTAAAAAGTTTCTTTGTTTTTAGCTGCTGATGCATACGTTGCCACTGAGGAGAATACAAACAAGTAGAGTCCTGATGGGTTTATTTTGTCTACCAGAACAAGCTGCACACCAGTCCAGTTCCTTCACAAAGAGTTTTAAACCCTGAAAACCAGAGGAGGGGGAATAAAAAGCAAAGGAAAATACTGTGTACCTCTTCTCATATAGCTGTTTTGAAGAATGGCTAAGTTAGAAGTAAAAGGGAAAAAAAGATTCCAATCTAAGTCGTAGATTAGGGAAGGAATCGTTTCTGTTATTTTGTTTGAACAGCTCCCTGCTTTTGAAAATCAGGCTGAGCATTGTTAGCTCCTCAGTTCGCTTTGGAGCTCAGGTTCACCACGGTGTCAGGAATCTGTCCAGCGAAAGGGGAAAAGGTTTTCTGCTTTTCGTTTTTCAAAGATGGACAAATGGTTAAAGCTGCCGTTTTGTTTTGTTTAGTTTCCAAGGTTTTGTGGTGGCCTCCATTGGCGGGCCTTCTTACATTGCAGAGGTTTGGGGTTTTGCCACTGACAGATTATTCCATGGGCTGATGGATACCACTGGTCTTCACATGGCCTGAGCACCCAGACCTCACTATCTGAAAGACAGAATTAACGCACCAGGTTGGCTCAGAGTACAAAGGCCACAGGCTGGGAGTGCATTCCTGAGCCCCCGAAACTCAGTAACATGATCTAGCTCAGTGTTCTTGACTTTTGAGGAAACTTCTGGCTGGTAAGGTAACAAAGATGTCGCTCCCTTGGTACAGTTTCCTGCAGAGGCTCATGGGAAGTCATTTGCATGCATCTTGTTACACAGACTTCTACAGCTACCACAGAGACTACTTACAGGCTCGGACGAAATGTTGCATGAGAAACAGACTTTACACACAAGAGTGTGTCTGGAGTAAGTGCCCACAAGGTGAGCCTGACACTTCCATCACTGAGGACAACCCCCGCCAGGTGCAAGTTCGAGACACTTTCTTTAGGACCAGGTTTATGACGCTGCTATACCAGAACGACATCATGTGTAAGTTGGGGTTGACATTTTAAAAGTGAAAAAGTTGCTTGAATGAGAAGACCTGCATGGCCAAAACACGCTGTTGCCTGTGATCTATAAATTTCAAAAGAAAAAGAAAGGTGTATGGGGGGGTGTGCTATATTGCTTAATCTATGCCATAGTCCTATTGAGTTAGATGATTAATAATGTACCCGTTTTATAGATGAGGAAATTAAGATACAGGAAGTTAAATTATGTAGCTGAGATCATTTTAGGATACTCTCTTCAATAGTGAAGTACAAATGCAAGAACTTGTCTTGCTCCCAAACTTGAATAGCATGCCCTCTGCAGAGAGTTCTTTGTTCCTAAGATGATTCACAAACATTACATGTATGAATAATGACACATAAGATTTTAATTTGGTTGCACACAGCGCTCACTGGCTGGGTACTTTTAGGACATGGTTGTACATGGAAACCCTTTCTGCTTTAGAGAACAGAGATGACGGATTGCTTTGTTTTCAAGTATATAGACAACTTTGCGAACATATTATAATGAGCGACAGGCAGAGTTGATTACAATTCTGATTTGACATAGTTTTATAACGACGCTTTTTACATAGACCTTTGTTTACTTGGGAGGGAGTGGGTGGCCAGGTTGACTCAGTGATGGGAATTCTGAATTAAATCATAGGTCACCATTGCATGCCAATATGCTCCTCTCATGGGGAAAAAAAAACATGATTCAAGTGTTTGTGTAAATGTTAAAGTGATTTTTAGGAATAAATCCTTGTCAAAGGAAATTTGAGAAATTCCTTCTACCTTTTCTGATCACTAGCTTCCTATCACTGACTTCACTTACAGCATCCCAGGAAAACGTTCCTCGAAGCCCACCTGTTATGAAGACTGGCACCTTAGTGAGTTTCATTGTTATTGCTTCTAGAGTGAATGAATTCATGGCTTTTAAAGCTAAGACATGACTCACCCTAACTGTCAGTTCACAGGAGTTACTCCATTTAATTTTTTCTCAACATGTTAAAACTGCATCATTCTCCAGCCTCCTCAGGCACATGGAATTTAGCACATTGAGAGTAGGTGATGAGATAGTTACGCACTACTCACCCTCAACAGCCACATCATCACACACAATCCTGGCTCAACAGATGGGCTTTGAATACCAGCATTAATGCCCAAAGTCTAATTCCTGTAAAGTTAATGCTTCACAAGTTTCTTATTCAGAAAACTATCACAAAAAGAAGAAGTTTGGGGGAAGAAAATAACCCAGATTACACAGCAGTCTTATATAGCCTTTGAAAATGCCAGTCACGGGTGTGGCTCAAGAGCGGATCTCCAGAGCAGCTGGCAGCCCCGGGGTGGTCTGGTGGACCCCTTCCAAGTAGTTGCTGCACAAACACAGCCTTTGCTCTCTCTCCATCGAATACAACATGTGCAAACTAGCAGGCCCTTCTGGAGCGGGCTCTCCCCACCTCCCCTCCCCATTATGTAATCACTTCAGTTAGCACAAAACACATAGTTCTGGCCCACTAGGAAAAATTATAGCGATCAGATTCTGTGTCTTATTGTAAAGATAATACTTCCTATCCAAAGAATCGTGAAGTGTTTCCATTCTAATACTTAAGAAAACATACATGCCATGATTTACCCTACCATTTATCTATTTTAAGAACTAGGTCATTGCACGTTAATTTTTCATTAGGTGAGTCACAGTTGTGTACATGAATTGACCTGCAGTATCGGTTTGGTTATTTGTTGTGCATGAAGGATTCTGTACATTCTCTAGGAGTGTTAGTCATTTTTCTGTATTTTCTGTAGTTCATACTTAGCAATAATGTTACAAAATTGTTCATCCTTCACCAGGCCATTCTGCTTAGCATTCTTTGATGCTTACCTCTAAGCCGTGAGTATGTCTCTGCATGACCTGTGCAGTGACACTTTATATTCTCATGTAAGCTTTCACAAATAGTCCTTTTGTCTTTAAGATCTTGATCCTGTAAGAAAAAAACACAGACAGTATTTCTTTTTTATTGTTTTTATTGAGCTATATATTGTTCTCTGCTCCCCTCTCTTTCTCACCCCTCCCCTTCTGCCCTCTCTCATGATCCCCACGCTCCCAATTTACTCAGGAGATCTTGTCATTTTCTACTTCCCATGTAGAGTAGATCCATGTATGTCTCTCTTAGGATCCTCATTGTTGTCTAGGTTCTTTGAGATTGTGAATTGTGGGCCGGTTTTTCTTTGCTTTATGTCTAAAAGTCACTTATAAGTGAGTATATATTATATTTGTCTTTCTGGGTCTGGGTTACTTCATTCAATATGATGTTTTCTAGATCTGTCCATTGCCTGCAAATTTCAAGATGTCAGTATTTTTTTCTGCTGTGTAGTACTTCATGGTGTAAATGTACCACATTTTCCTTTCCATTCTTCAGTCGAGGGGCATTTCTCCTCTCTCTCTCTCTCTCTCTCTCTCTCTCTCTCTCTCTCTCTCTCTCTCTGGTTTTTCGAGACAGAGTTTATCTGTGTAGCTCTGGAGCCTGTCCTGGTGCTTGCTTTGTAGCCCAGGCTGGCCTCAAACTCACTGAGATCCACCTGCCTCTGCCTCCCAAGTGTGCTGGGATTAAAGGCGTCCGCCACTACCACCTGACTCTGACACTATTTCTAAATATAGTGTTCCAACAATGATTTCTTTAATAACAGCAACTGTGAGACCCAATAAGCAAATTGTGACTGTCATAACCGTTTCATCTTCTAGATTCCCTTACTGTAAATATGTGGGAATAGATCAGAGCATAGTAATTTTTGACCTTGTGCTGTTAGTGACAGGTCTTTTTCATATTCTAACTATGCAGATATAGGTGAATTATTTAACCTGACTCTATTACAAAGGACTCACCTTCTCACACCGTAAAGACAGAAACTTCCCTGAAGTTTTAAAGTTGTTATTGGCTACAATTGCAGAAAGCCTTTGTTGATTACAGTCCAAGCAAGCTCTCATCTCCTTTCTTTCACCCAGGGAATTTCTTGAACCCTTCACTTATTTTCAGGACAGTATCCATTCTGCTCTTTGAGTCTCTTTCATCCAGGTAATAGAGAACTGTGATTCTTTGGTACAAAAATTTTACCTTCTTCCACTGGACTGGCTCTTGTTTTTGTGTGTCTGGATGCCTTCTAGCGTCTCCTTACTGTCTTTCAGTTTGGGAGATTAAGAACTAAAGAGCAAATTCTAGCAAAGGCTTTGCAGGCTCAGCCTTAGGCAAATCACGTGTGTGTTGATAGCATGAAACTTAGACTGAATTGTCTTTCTAGAGACCAATATTTGTGCTTTCATGGTTCATAGACTTGTGTGAATGTTGCCCTGGCTGAGTGGGGATTCTGCTGGAACATTTAGAGAAGGGAGACCTGCTCTGCTGTGCTCAGTTCTCGGTAGCAATCTTAAGGCCTGCAAGGTACTCTGCGGCCATTGGAGAACACACGGATTTTCTCCCCTTGGACTTCTGAGTATGTGAAATGTTCCTGCCAGTGGTGAGCTTTTATAGCCTGTGTATACTTAGGGCCTTCTGAGTGTTGGACGGTGTCCCCAGCTCAGCCTGTGTTCCGTGCTATCAGGTCACCAAGGTACTTGTCTCCAGCCTACTTCCATTATGCAGTTTCCAGAGAAACCCATGTCAGAGGGGTGTGCCTCACCTCCCCTTACTAGCCCCCAGCAAGGGGGATACACAGTAGAGACAATGACCGTCCTGCCCTTTGTTTTCAGTGTCTAAGTCCCACTCCCTTTCTGGGTGACTATATGTGCTGTCACTGGCAGCTGTCCAGTCTTAAGGAGCTGAACAAGAACTGGGAGTTCATATCTTGAGCAGTCACTGAACTCTGTGCCCTGGGCCAGGCAGCCCATCAAAGGGCCTGGACACAAGAGAGGAAGTGACTCTCTGCAGGAGCTTGAGTCTCCACCACACAGCTTCCATCAGCTGTACCAAGAGAGATGTGTACCCAGTGAAAGACGGATCAGAGGGAAAGGGATTAGTTCTAGGTCAAGGACAGGGAAGACTGGCAATATGTCATCTTTTCAAGAAGCTTAATTAATATGAAATATAGGGATGTGACACCTATATTCTTCCCCCATCACTTTACACATTAACGTTTTTGTCATCCTTTGCATTCCGCTAAGGGATGGGACTTAAGTTTGCAGGGATTGGGTATGTATATAAGTTACAAACTCAAGACAAGTTACAGGAGCAGAGATCAATATGTCGACATTAGGACTTATTTTATTCTTTCTCTGCCAATTATATTGATAGTGGACTATCTTTGAGTACTGCAGCAATATAGCTGTAGAAGCCATAAAAATGCACAGAAAGATGGCTATCAGTTCACTTAAGAGAGCTTAACCTAGCTTTCAATATGCAAACCCTGACTATTGTAGTCTTAAATGTTATGCTCATAAATTGTTTAAAACCAAAGGAAGTATCACTTTTCAAGGTTAGATTGATGTTTAAAGTTCATTAAACAAACAACAAAAACAAACAGATCCGCAGCTATGGAGAGAAATAAGTATCTCTTACTATCCTGCAACAGCGTTCCAACCCCATCACTTAGATACCCTTTAAGTAATATTCTTTGTAAAATTTAAGTAATATTCATTGTAAAATGCAAATCCTGTGGGTTTTAACCAAGGAACCATAAAGGAAAGTCGTTGATCTGGTGCATGAGGATTGGGGGGTTCCTGTGTGAGCAAACCACCCCACTCTGTGCAAGGGAATTTGTTTTGAGGGATTCTAATTATTTCAAGTCATCAGAAATCAAGCCACCACACAATAAGTGCCCCTAACAGAAATACATAAAGTCTGGTCCCACTTCTCTAAAAAGTATATAAAAGAGAAAGGTAAAATAAGTGTTTTGATATTATTTCGATGCAAATGCTTAAGAGGTCTTTCATTTGTATCAGTTGTGTGTGGGTAGAAATTAATTTGGAATTCTGATCATAAGGTTGGCTTTGTGCTTAACAGCATCTGTGACCTTTTACGTTCGAGAAAGGGGCTGTGTCTCCTCCTCGTGGAACAGCACCAGGACGGGTAGAGAATAATTATCGAAAGATTTAGGGCACTTGGGTTTTCATGTGGAGCCTTGGCTCTGCTTGAGTCTTCCTGGGATAGAATAGTTTAGCTTGACGGCCTCGGGTGGTAACGTTCTCCGGATTTTGAATAAAACTGGGAATTCATGCTCAGATCCCGGTTTGGCTAGCCGCGTTTTCCAGTGTTTGTGTCTCAGTATTCAGGGCAGGGCAGGGCTGGGACCCTTGTAGAGGGAGCCTGAGCATGTCCAACTCAGCTCTTTGATGCTCGTCTGCTTGCTTGTCCGTGGCTTGGAATTTTAAACTAGCTTCGAACACACCTCATATTCAGCTCGCATTGCTCTTGTTTACTGTTTCTCTACATGTTTTATTATTATTTTTATTATTTTTTTATTATTATTCTCTGCATGTTTTAAACAAAAAGTGAACATAAAGATATTTACTATCAGATTAAAAAAATGTTTGGGGCTCATTATCCCTATTTTCTTTAATATAAATAGTTTAGTCCCTTTGTCTATTGTGTATCTAAATTAATTGCAGAAAAGATGTTTTCCACTGATTTTTGGAGAAGCTTTTAGTTATGAAGATATCACAGCTACAAGCACAACTTTAGCCAAGCTATCAAGAAGAGAATTATATTTGTTTGTATGATTTTAATGGAAATGTCATGTTTGGTAAAATTTTATCTGTTTGTTTTGTGTATGATCAGAAGGAATTTCCCTAAAATAAATTTAGATACTTTGCTTTAATTTTATGTAACTGATGGTTTGAGATTTTTCTAAAATAAAAGTGATGATGGTATGAGTCATTTGAAACACACTTGAATAGTTTTGAAATGCTTACCTTTTGATTTTTAATGAAAAAAATCATAGGATTGTAGAAAAAGAAAAAAGTAATTAACTATCTTTTACATTGTCTATTATAATACTAGTTTCTGTCATTAGGATTTCAAATATGATCTCACTATAAGTTTACTTGAATTTCCAACTTTAGGGACAGGCTTGATATCTGTTGCAGTTTACTCTGAAAGGCTTCCTCTACTGACTTTTGATACATTACGATTTCTGGTTTTGTCTGTCGTAACAAATGACAAATGGCAATTGTTATGATATATAAAAGCTCTTAAGCTAGATTTAAATTTTTTAAATCAACCTTTTTTATCACTTCTGTTCTTTTCATTTTTGATCCAACAGAATTTTTTGTTGTATTTACCAGGTTAGTATTGTCTGAGAATTCTAAAGTAGACATGCCCCTTCTGGCACTCTCTTACAATGAAGATATTTGTTGCCTGGAAGTGGGGAACCCTTCAACACCACAGGTTAGCATTTCTAGGTGAAAGGTCCCTGGGAGTCCCACTTCGTGGTCCAGTTTCTCCAGGAAAGAGAAGGGATGCTGTGGCTAGGTCCTGATGTCATGACACTTCCGGTTTGGCCATTCTGTAACTCTTGATTGAATATTGGCTTCTTGCTGAAACACAGATTAAAGATAACTGATTGTAAAGCTGTGGCATCAAGGTAAAGATAGGGTCTATCCTTTCCACAGATATAGAGGCTTTTAATATATTTACTTCAAATAATTATTTGTGTTTGTTGGCCTAGATGTCTGAAAATGCTTTATTCCCTTTGAGATGTGCATCTCAGTTTCCCTCTTTTCTCCCAAACATATCACTAACTACACTTGCTTCTAATTCTGTGCAATTAGAAATGCACTTTTGAAAGTTCATTTTGTCTCATTCTGAAAAAAAAATGTATTTTAAACTATCTTACTTAGAAGTTAACTTAATAGAAAAAATTTTAAGTTCAAAAATTATGATTTTTTTAAAAGAAGAAATAATTAACCTTGCAAAGGTTTAGCAGATCCTGCTTTTATTAACAAACCCTTCTGAGGTTCGCAGATAGATACCTCCCACTGCAGGAAAGCATTTGTGCTGCGGGGGAAGCTTGAGCCCTCAGGAAGCATTGCCTGGGCACTGGTTACTTCTAGCACATGAGCTAGAACTTTGGAATTGAGTGGCATGAGTCTGCAGTCTGTGCTGCTGTCTGGACTTTTCAGTACCAGCCTCAAAATATGCCCTTTATTATGGTCAGAATCAAGCTTCAGAGGTAATGTGATGGAGGATGAAGCCATTACCAGATACCAATATATAAGTAATGAGGAAGTGAGTTTGGGACCACCTTTCCTTTGGAGATTGGTTCTGAAGAGCTTCAATTACTGATAGAGCACAGAGGAACTACAGGACACGTCAGCAAAACTGGGTGTTTGTGCTAAAGGCTCATGCATCTGCCCCCTCCTGCATTTCCTTTACCATCTCTTCATTCATCACGTCATTTTTCTGACATCCTGACTCTTGGTTTCTAGGCTGAACCTTTTGAGAAAGTCTGGCACCTCTGATCCACTTTCTCTCACAGATCCTGTAATTTTGGCTGTATTTTTTATGTTTTTCAGATTCAAGTCAGTCTGAAAGTCCCAGCCAGCCAAGTGACGCTGACATTAAGGACCAGCCAGAAAATGGTAAGTTTAGCATGGGACTCTGGCTGCTGTATCAGAGTCCACAGGAGCCAGCAGCTGCCCTATGAGCACTTACAGCAAGAGCTCTGAGGATTCAAAGAGAAAACTCAAGGGGCATCCCAGCAGCCTCAGCCCCGACCCCAGTCTTTCTCTGCAAGGCTCCTCACTAGGATATTTAATTTTCTAGACAAATGTGAGGAGGGTTGGATTTGCCAAGGCACTTTCTAGGACAACATGTAAGAAGTACCATGGACTTCTCATGTCATTTTGTAACAGTTCTCTTCAAAATGAGAAGTGTCCAAAGGTGTTTATTGAAGATCATGGAAGGACAATTAGTCTTCAGGATAATTTAGATCTTAGCCCTTTGCAAATGGCCTTAAGAAAGCGCCATATCTTTGAAAGAGTTTTTGCTTTAAATTGTCTAAAATAAAATAGTAAGAGAACATGAAATCCCTCAGTTGTGTAAACAGAGCAATCTTATCATTCACTGTCCTTCCCTTCTCTCTTCCCCTGCTGTCAGGACTGGGGATTGAACCTATAGTCCCTGCATGCTAGGCAGGTCCTCTGCCACTGAGCCTCATCTCAGAGTCCATGTGAAGTTACTGCTGCAGAGACCTTCCTAAGATAGAAAGCACACTTTACATATAATAATATCTTGTGAATTGTTCAAACTTTGTGATACACACTGCAAGGATGAGAAACATAGTCGTAGATTGGAATATTGGATTGAACAGAACCACTCATTTAATAAAATGGGAGCTATACACTAGCAGTCTATCATAGGTCAATATATAGGTACCTTTTAAATTCCTCAAATGTGAGACTAATGTCTGTAATATTAAAATGATGACTTAACCTCTCATGGTATTCATTTATTTATCCAGAATAAGATAGTATCACCCTAGTGAAAATTAAGTAAGGTAATATACTTAATATACTTACTGCAGTCTTTTCAGTGATACTGTATTAAATAAATAAAGATGCTAATAATGGTTCAGGACTTTTATTCCATTTTCCTTGTCCATATAATCCTGTCATTCTTTGCTTTTCATCTCCCGCTTCCTGAATAAGAATTCCTCTCCTCTTCCTTCTTCTCTTCTTCATTTTTCCCATTTTGATCTCCAGTTGATTATCCAGAAACTGAACTATTTGGTATGCTGCGATGGAGGGCTCACCTTAACACTAGAAATCCTATCACTAATTGTTCAGAACACTTTCTATTCTGTCCATTCTGGAAGCTCTGTTATAATTCTCCACTGCGACCTTAAATGTGAACTGATGATTCCCTAGCCTCATTCTGGTATTTTGGTGAATTTTTCTTCATCAAAGGTTCCCCTTCCTGCCCCCGCCCAGACGCAGTTAAAAAAATTAAATAAATAAAATTAAATTAAAAAGGAGAGACCTCTGAAGAGTTTTTTTAGTGTCAAACAGCTGCATATTATCTTTTGTTGGCAATCTATGCAGCAATATTTATAGACTTGTTTCTTTATTTTTGGCCTGGCTGGTGATGCCTTAAATGTCCCATTTTTCATAAAATACATTTGTACTCATCTTTCTGAAGATGTGTCCAGAGATGACTTTATTTTTAACTTAAAAACTGATAAGCTGTAGGGTGTGTAGCTCACATATTTAGGTCTGGATACCCCTCCAGCAGGTCTGCGATGCATCTGCCTTCATAAAATGGCCGGCAAGCTGTTCACTTGCAAATATAAACTGAGCCGGGAGAGGCCTGGCACACCTCTCTGGAGCTGCCTGCAATACCGATATTGTGCATTTCCCAGCCAAAAATCATCCCACGACTCACCCAGGGTTTTGGCCAAAGGCATGGTATTACTGGCCAAGTCCACTTTTAACCAGGATGACTTGGTGCTACCTCTAGCATCCGTGAATATGAGTTCAAAGAGAGGGAGAGTTTGTATCCAAGAGATAGCGTAAAAACTGTTCACCTTCTAAGCTTCGGTGTATTTTTGTTAAAGAAGAAGCCCTTGTGTCTTAGACCTCTCCCCTGGAAAAGGTCAGCCCACTCCTTTCCTCCATCTGCCCTTTGTCAGTCTCAGGTGACCTTACTGGAAGAAAAATATCACATTTTCTTTGTTAAAGACACAGAATCACAAAGGGAGTAAATGAAGATCTTAGGGCAAGGTATTCGCACGCACTAGGGAGCCTGTTCTCTGTGCCGCCTTGATTGACTGTTAAGTCCTTGCCGTTGCCCCAGACTATGAGCATGGACATGAGTTTCTGAATGGTGTCTGGTTTTGTTTTGAAAGAATAAACTCTCCTAGGTATATCAGCTAAGCTCTGTGAAGTTTTGGAATCTTGCTGTGTGATGGCGTGACAAAAATCCATTCTTCGGATGAAGTGAGAACACACTGTTCCTTCGATATAAATACACACACACACACACACACACACCAGGGAAAACAATCCTTTTCTCATAGCTCTTGAGGAAGGTAATGGGAAGCAAATGCTGTTTCCCAAGTAAACCATAGAGACTGAACGGCCAAATGGTAACTTGCTACTTCATCTCCAGCCATCAGCTAGGCCATGCAACTCTACCTAAAGTGGATGCAGCTGCCTTCACCCTCTGCAGCCAGTCTGCTGGGTTCTGTAGAATTCTGCTTTCTTTACTCCTCTTCCCTTAAGACTTGACTGTGAGAAAACACAAATCTTTGTACAATTAGAGCAGTAGATGGAAAATTTTTAAGGAATTATCTGGAGCCCAGAAATAAAATACCAACATTTCTGAAACTCAAAATTGATATAATCTAATGGTTAAAACTGCCTCTGGAGCCAGACAGACCTGTGTTCAAATTAAATAGTAGCTGGGTGAGTAAATGAGCTTCTTCTGTAAACTTAATTTTCTTGTAAGCATACTAGAAATACTGAAAGGAACCTACCACATGAATATTGAAATGAGAGCATGGGTAGGGACAGTATAATGCCTCATTCACAGGAAGAGTCCAAAGGTTCTTCAGGTAAGGCTTGCCATGAACACCAGACACTATTCAAGGTTCCCAAGCTGGAGTCCTGGAACAGAAGGAATATGGTCAGAAACAACCCAGAACTGCAGGGCCATTCTCTGTAGATGATCTCTAAGACGTTTGGCAGGAAGTTCCTTAAGTCCTAGAGTGTACATCTACTTTGCTGTTTAGCTCTGTCCCCGTTCTGTTTATTTCCCATGAGCTTAAGGACTAGTGAATGGAAGAGGAGATTCAGAGTTACCGGGATGTGTATTCAGGGGGTGTGTATTCCTAGAAAGAAGGGACTCTGCTTAAATTTCTTTGATATTAGCTAAGTTCCCCTGCCCTGGGCATAAAACAAGTAGAACCTGTAATACGTTGTTAATTGTGTTGGGAGTCTAGCTCAATGGCAGATCACTCACCTAGTGTAGAAGAGGCCCCATGTTCAATCCCAGAACCATAATTAAAAGAATAAAGAAAAGAAAGCAAAAGAAGCAGACCAAAATTAAAGAAAATAACACCCCCCCCCCAAAAAGCAAACCAATAAAAGCTTGTAAACTGACTAAGGTAGAATTCGTGACAGATTCATTTTAAAACGATCTTGCACATAGCCTAACTCTTCACCTTAAACATAGAGGATAAGGGTATTTATTTGCTTAATAAATAAAATTAGTATGTTGATAAAGGTGTTGCTGTTACCTATCTATTTTTGTATATTTCTTCACTGTTTAGTTATCATAAAGGTTTTAGGGAGGAGGATATTCTCTGGGGAAGTTGAATATCTAATTTGTGTGTGGGAAATGACACATAGACAAAATTATTTAGGTTTAACCAGTTGTTTCTAGAGCCAAAGCTAGGGTGAGTGAGTCAAGCTTAGCTCCCCCAAAGCATGTGAGGTTGGCATCGGGTATCTTTGGTTGCTTTAGGACATGCAGTGTAGATGAAGTTTGCAGCTCCAATGCATCAAGTCCATCACCAATGAGGGTAAAGCTTATGAGATACCGTTTCTGCTTAATCAAGGCCCTATTCAGTTGGGCCGCAGAGAATCAGAGTCAAGTCAGCACAGGCAATCCTCAGACACAGCATTCCCCACTGGGTCCTACCAATATCAGAGAAAGCGCACAGGAGTAAGAATGGGAGGGGCAAAATTCCACTGCCAAAAAGAGAGGATCTATGTCCGTCTCATTCACCTTGCCTTAGTGCTATAAATGGGTTTTTGTTTTTGTTGTTGTTGTTGCTTTAATAGTGAGCATCATGGAAGTATTGGGGTCACTGTCCTAGAGTTTAGTGGTGCTCGTTCCCGTACAGCAGCTACGCCATGCTGCCACATCAAGCCTCAGATGGGCTTGTGCAAGTGGGGAAGCCATTAATCATGACACTTGTCCCAGATTTTGAGATTATGCAACTCTACCTGCCAACAGTAATATTGACTCTGGCTGTTTTTTATGTGTTTGTTTTTTGACTCTGGCTTTTATGTTGATTAATTTTATTTATTCCAGTACCATCTTGAATTGTTAAACTCAGTATCACTGTTAAATGTTGCTAGATGAACAAAGAATCAGCTTGTCTTCGCCATAGTTGTTACTGTTTTATTAGTTATCATTCTCACTCATTTGTGTGTATATTTTGAATATTTTAATATTTTCCAAACAAGTTGCAAGGATACTGACTTCCTAGCTTAAGAATTTTATTCTGGATGCACTTTGTAAGTTGGGGGTGAGATAAGAAAACTATAAATTTCTTTTTCTCTGTTGGATGAACATTTTTTAAATCTGTTAAATGTTCTTTTAAAAAGTCAACTTAATATTTTCTTTTCTCTGCTTCGTCCACAAATATAATACTGTGCTGTGATATTAAATCACAATATTAATAACATTGAAAAGGCAGAAAAGTCAATTATTTCAAACTGAATAAACTGTGACCACTGGGTGGACTTCTTACATTAGAGGCTGGCTTTGATGAATGTGCCATTTTCAGGTCATTTCAAGAACTGTGAAGGCCACACACCCCTACAACTTGCATTTCATTGGCAAAGCAGGAGCAGTCTGGCACCATTGACTTGTAAAGACAATCTATCGATATTTCATAATTTGCATGACTTTCTTTGACAATTACCTAGCAACAATTATTCTCTGCAGTGTTCTTCAGAGAACTCTTCAGGGATAGACACAATAGAGTGACCACCAAAATAGCGGCAATAACGGTAATGATCAATATTCTAAAATATGTAAAGGCCCCAACTCGGGGAGACATTACAGCCTAAATGCCTGCTGGTTTTCAGCTCTATGTGATTCAGTTCCGACTGATGGCTTTTCAGGCACGCAATGGAGCTAGTCCCTCTTCTTTAAGAGACCTGGAAACTAAACCATGGTTTGCTCTGAAGTCAGAGTTTGAAACTTGATGAATTCTGACTTCTTATGTAACTTCAGCACGTGTGCCCCATCGTCGTCTCCTTAGAAGTTTCTCTAGACTTCTGGGTCTTGTCTTGAGAAAGATGAGTGAGGCAGCAGGATGGCTGAGCTTGCACAGCGTCCAGCGTGGAAAGCGGAGGAAGGACTGACTGTAAAGTAGTGGCTGCACCCTCACACACCGTGAGCAGTTCATTGTCCACACACAGGCTTTAGCTCTGATGGCTGATAGCCCATAGGGAGTGTTTTAGATCCCATTCCCTGATTTTCAGATTCTGAAGTGGACGAGTAGGTGATCTGTTTTAGATATTTCCCCTCCCCCATAGCTAACTTCTTACATAATTATTACGATTATTTAATTACAGAGGGAAGAAAAGAAAATGGGTTTTCTTTTTGCTTCTCCAATTCATTTGTTCCCATGTCTCATGAGAGACGCCTTTAGTGTAACATTCAAAATAGGAAAGTTTATAATTTGTACTCACAGATCTGGATTCTAGCATTTGAATTAAAGCGAGGAAGTCATTGTCAAGTTAGTGCTGTAGAAGGTTCGCCTGCTGCTCGGCCGCAGCTCTATCTGCTATTGATGTTCTCCCTGTGAGCTGAGCCTGGAGCTAGCACCACAGGACCCTTTGATGGAGATGCCATTAAAAGGACCATTTCTGATGGCCACTTTTCCCATACTTCCCCATCAATCAAAGATCAGCATGGTGAAGTATCAGGGGGCCTAGTTGGAGTCAGGAATTGTGTATGAGTCTTTCCTGACACAAAGAGATCATTTCTCATTTGTCGTTTGAATGAGAATTTGTTGTTTTGCAGCATGAAATGTTGTTTTTTGAAAGAAATAATCCATTTATGGGTAATATTAGTAAATGGAATGTGATATAAATAATGTATTTGGTGATTTAAGGGTCAGTAATCCAGATTGATTAGTTGTCTGCCTGAAAGATTCATAGAGCCACAAGGGTTTAGGCACTTTTCTCACTCCATCTTTCTTATTCTTTTCTCTTCCTTGGGTTTTTATCAGGTCCTGGAAACTCTGTTTCCCTGGCATGAATTTATTGTTCAGGAGATCTACTGGGATGACTCCAGCAAGGTGGGAGGAGGGATAGCATTTCCTACAGAGCACTCTGCTCCATCTTGGTTGTTAATTTTTATACTTGGTTGACTTGAACCCTAAGGTAGCCAAGAAGTCTCATATGCCTCATCCACAAGCATCATATGGCAAACATCCAAGAAGAGAAGAATAAAGAACACTGTGGCAAGTTTGAGCCAGAGAGTACTAGCCCTCCAACAACCTTTCCACACAGGAGGTAGTGTTTGCTTAGATGTCTGTAGGTATTTTACAACCAGAGAGCGAGCAAGTACTTGTGTGCTCAGAGATGAACAAGGGGAAACTTTTGAACAGGCCACATTAGCGAAGGAGAACTGTCTCTGAAAGCCAGACACAATCATCTGTGGGGGAAAGCTCAGCCAAGTGACTTGAAGGCTCGCTCTTCAGTTCTCAGAAGGCATTCAAGGGAGCATCTTCAGGGCACATTTAGGCCGTGTGCTTAGGAGTGCTGACCCAACACAGACGTGGTTCTGACATCCTCTTCTTGAGGACTTGACAGCCTAGAAAGGGGAGCAAAAGAGAAGATTCGTTAGCTCATGCCTCAGCTATTTGTTAGGTGGGTTCTAAGCGTCAGGGATGAGATGTTTAGCACTACACAGATCAACGCAAAGTCCAGCTCCTAACTATGCTTCCCTTCTTGGCTAAGAAGACTAGATAAACTGACTAACACACATGTAATATGACATGTAATGCTAAATGCTATGAAGAGAAGTAAAGTGGAATGAGGATGTGTTACTGTTGTACAAAGGCTCACAGGACGATCCATTTGGGGATGTTGCCATTTGAACTAAAACCCAAAGATTAAATAGTAAAATTTGGTATTATTAGTTACTTCTGTTTCAGCAGAATGCAACAGTAAGAAAGCTGGCTCTGGAGCAGGTAGTACATAGAATATACTTATATACAAAGTCGTCATTACTTAAGCCAAATTCTGTACTTTATCTGGCAACTAGTCCATATTCTCCACACAGTCTGTAGAAGTTGCCGAAGTAGCCATGATAATGGTGTGTGGGAAGGTTTGATTAGTCTGTGATGAGTTCACCGATCACCAAGGGTCAAACCACTGGAATTTGACTCACTGAAAATAAAACCCGAGGAGACTACTTCCAAGTTCTCGTGACTTCTGGTACCTTGCCCAGTAGTTGTTTTGAAACAATGAGCCAGTTGTCAAGGGCTGTCAATAGGTGCAGTAGAGATAGTTGAGAGTCATTCAACCTATGAAAGTAAGGGTTGAAGTTTAATCAGTGGGATATAAATTGAATAACCCATTGGGGCCTATGAGAGTCACCGTTGAAAGAAAAGGCAAAGAAAGTGTGTGTGTGTGTGTGTGTGTGTGTGTGTGTGTGTGTGTGTGTGTGTGTGTGTTTTATAACATCTTGTTATTGGCAGAATGCTTGCCTCATATAAGAAAACTGTCAAATAGTAGAGCTCTGGAAAATTCCACTTTCAGAGGTGGAGCCTAGAAAGGCATTTCAGGAAAGCTGGAAGGTAGAGGATTCCATCTTTCAAATAGGAAAAGCTAAATCTGAGTGTTCTGTTTAGAGTGCTAGTTTCTCAGGACTAGTTGCTTAGGTTAATAAATAAGCTGGTTTGAAGACGTTAGATTAACATAAAGTTGATGCTTTTAACTGTAAAAATGAATAATGGTCATAGGCTTAAGGGAAACAGTACTAGGAAATAGAATTAAATTCTTTGGGACTCCAGGGGTAAATAAGGCAAAAATTATCATTTTCGTTTTTATGATCAAAGCTCACATTCCTTGAGGGCTTTTTGTGTACCCGGGTGTTCATCTGAGTTCTCTAAGAATAACAGTTCTGATGGGGTTCAGTCTAAAAGACAGCATGGAGGACAAGAGAGAGAGCCTCCAAACTGTAATGTGACCCCAGTGCCAGGATGGGGAGAGGTGGTCCTACATGTAGGGATTTATCTAGGAAGAGTTCCAGATAGCAGCGGGTTCTAAGAAAACTTTGTCCAGGACAGTGAGAGCCCTTGAGCCAAAGTCACCAGTTGAATTGTTGTGTCCGTGATGGGTGAGGAATGGGCCTGCCTCAGTGTCTCCCCCGACCCCCCCCACCCCCCGCCGCCCACTGGAGTCATTGGCTGGGAGCAGCCAGAGGAAGTGCAGTCTCTAGATGCACTAGGTGTCCTAAGGAGCTGTGTGACTTGGTTGTCTGGGTGGGGGTGGAGATGAGGATGGTCTTTGTAGCAGTGCTCTGATTGGCTCATTTTACACAAAGTTCCAAGAGTTCTACATGTGCGAGTTTATTTAATCCTATTTCCAGAAGTGGGTGCTGTTGGTGTGTTCCTTTTACAGATGAGGACAGAGAATTTAAATTATTTGCCCATAGTCAAGTATTAAAAAGTCATTCCAACTCACTCCAGCTGCACTCTGATTGCTCAGCCATTATACATGCTGTTGTGGAAAGAATGGATTTTAAGTTTGGTTTTATAATGTATTGATTTATAATGTGGGATAAGTAATTTAAACTCTTAGACGTTTGGTTTTCTGTGTCAGAATTTTCCCCAAGATATATATTTTGTTGCTGGTTTTGCTTCTAACAGTGTTAGTGCCTTTTGCTTCTTGTTTGTTTCTTGGGATGCATAGTCATTTCCTCCTCTCCTCTCCTGTTCCCTTCCTCCTCTCCTCTCCCCTCCCCTCTCCTCCCTTCTCCTCCCCTCCCCTCTCATCTCCTCTGCGAGGATATCTGCCACAGTTTTACTCAACCAGCCACAGGCTTCATTATAGACTTAAGCTGCCAGGTCATTTCTTGTGAGTGTTGCATATATGAATGTTTGTGTATATGCGTATGTGTTGACAGTACCAGCACTTGCAACTGTTCCCAAGAGATAGTCAGCAAGTGGAGCCTACTGTCTCTCTTGCCACCTTATTGCCTCAAGGGTATGAAGAAGCATCTCTTAGTGGACAGCTTGATTTCATTTTTGGCAAATAATATTTTATGGAAAATGTATTCTTATATTTTAGGAACATTCTTCAGGCTTTTTGGAGGAAGTCAAATATTATGAATATAGGTTTCATTAGTGGATATTTTTAAGCAATGAACTAACTTTTCATTTGGTTTCCTTGCCAGAGTTAGATAGTATTTAAAATGAGATTTGTTTTAAATATTCAAATCAGGTGCTGCTATGTTTGTTGGATGGCATAAAACAATTATAGTTGCCAGTAAATGTGAAAGTGCTTCAATTGCAGAAGGTGGAAGAATGTAGTTTTATTGGAAACATAAAATGCATACTTCCAATCCCTATTTTTGAGCAGTACAATAAGAATTTTCACCTTACCTCTTTCATTTCAGATTTGTGAATTATTTAAAAGAATTGGTTAATTCTCCGTTCCCCGTGAGCAAGACAAAGTTCATTCGGATATCTGATTCCTGGCAGTTCCCACATTCACAGATCCTGTTAACCCCATGGAGCAGTTGACCTTCTTTGAAAATTGCAAATGTTTTCTAAACTGAAAGCTTTTCAATTGAATGCCTTGTTACAGCTTTGAACCCTAAGAAAGCCCCTAACACAGAAGGGGGATTGATACATCGCCCATTCTGAAATAGAAGCACAGAGCAGTGTGTATCCATTCAGCTGCAGGATTTGCAGAGTGATACTGCGGGAGTTCTCCCAGCCAACCTTGGTGAGACCAGTAGCTCACAACTGGTGGCCCTTGAAATAAGACAAGGGGAAAATAATCTAAGAAATGATGCTCAAACTTGTATTCACCCAGGAAGAGCTGCATGAGATGCAGTTTTTTGCTTGCGATTCTATTCCTGTGAACTCACTGGGTCTTTATTCAGAAGCCATAGTTTGGATTTATTCAAAGAAGTAAAGGAAAGATGAATTTTCAATTAAGAGAGATGATAAATAAAGTATTTTCAGAAATAGTCCACCAGAGAAATTAACCCAAGACGCCCCTCATCGTGAGAGACAGAGCAGTTCTGCACAGCCTTCGGGAAGAGCCAGAGAGGATGGGTTATGTGCAGACTGTCTATCTTCTATACTGTGTTACTCACCCTTTCCAAATATGTATTGGGTTAGGTTCCACCTGAGCAGACTTGTAGGAGGACTGTGTGCAAGTCGGGGAGCATTTCTCTGTGTAAAGGACCTGGACATTTAACTTTTAAGATAAAAGCAAAGCTTGGAACCTGATCATCCATCACATTGAATGTCAGAACTCAGCTCTCTTTCCATGTGTGGTTTCTGCACATCATCAGGGCAAGCAAGACTACTGACCACAGTCAGGCAAGGCTAGGAGTACATTATAGTAAATAGTATAGATCGTTTTGAGTATCCAATCTGATTTTGCCACAGCGGTTCTCAAGATAGACAGGGAGAGAAACAGGGTGGCTAAGGAGCATGTCCACAGTTGGTAGCCAGTAAGGGGCCAGGTTCTATTGCCATCTCCCTCCAGAGAGCCTTGAGACTAAAATGGTGGATAATAAGTTACTTTGGAGGTTTTCAAAAGGCTTGTACTTAGCAATGATAATGCTATCAAAAAAAAAGAGCTCATCTTCCTTCCAGCTGATCTTAATCACACCTACTTATTAATCTATGTGGTGCCAGGCAATACAGAGAGAAACAGAAATGAAAATCAGACCCAATCAAGTACTTATATGAGAAAAACAGAGTTGATCAGGTATTTACATAAAATGCAATTGTGTTCTCGTGGGTGTGTTTGGATAGTGCTTCGTATGTATGGTGAAGGTTTGAGGCTATGCAAGAGGCAGCAATGGTGGTGCACAAGTATGCACAGAAGAGGTGAGATCTTTGGTCTCCGTTCTGAAATGTGCACAGTCACTGGATTACTATTGGCATTCTTACCCATTAGGATTATCTCTAAATCTCCCTCCTATACATTGAGAAAATATGAAGTATACCTAGATATCTTCTTGCTGGGGAAACGTTCTCTTCTGGCTCTCAGTTGCTGCTCCTGCTGAGACAGTTCACCATATAAATCTCTCTCCTGTCCTATGGTTCTGTCTTCCATGCTCTGTGTCCCAGATGTTTTGATCCCCTGTTCTGTCTGTGTACTATGTACCTATGGAAATGACACATGTAACTGACTTTGGTGGGTGTAGAGAGAGCAAGGTGGGTGAGAAGCACTTGGGTAATGCCTCAGAAGATACAAGCATCTTCACATGGATTGTAAGCAATGTTGTTCTTAAAAGCACTGGCCTCTGCCCTGTGTCCCTTTGGCTCTCATCTCTCTTCCTGTCTTCTCTCACCCTCTCCTGCTTCCTCTTCTGTTCCAAATGCAGAGGAATCAACCTTGTGCTCTGTTGCATTTTTCAGTTAATATTCTTGGCAATCTCCCTTGTTAATTATGGGTGGAAATGCGCCATCAAGGTATTTTCCTAATTGGTAGATCTGGCACCCTTGATAAGGTACTAAGCAACACTTCCATCCTCTTGATGTGGAAGAGGGAATACACAAGGTTCTCCATAAGCAAAACGAGCATGCAGAGGAGAGGTCCTGGGTACAAAGCATGCAGCATAGGCACAGTGGTTTCTAGCCACTTCGTGTCTAGTGCCAGGATGGCCAGTCACCCCACCTGTTTCCCTGGGATAAAGCATGCTGAGTGCCTCGCTGACAGCCAGAAAGCATCTATGGACGAGAGATGGAGATGAAATTAAAATGTGACTTCTTTGGCATCCACCTTTCGAACCTAGGCCATCCCCACTTTACTCTAATTCAATTTAAGAGATGTTGGAAGGACACTAATACAGTTAAAAAGAACTCCATGTAATCTCGCTAGCATCCTTAGAACATCGGGCTCAAGGTTTTCTGGTCAAGGATATTTGCATTTATAGGACAGTTAGAGCCAGGGTTCTCTTCATGTGAAGTCCTTGCTTTGAGAATGACATTTCGAAGCTGTCAAAATCTAATGTCCTCAGAGCTCAAATCAAATGGCCTTTCACTCTGTAAATATTGAAGAGAAGGCTGCAAGCTTCACAGTGAGCTCACGAGCCTGCCGAGTCGGGCTCCGAAAAGGACATTTGTTGAGTCAGTTATAATAAAATTCAAGCCTGAGAGACGTAACGGGAAAGTACTGAAAGCGATCACATCCCCCGAGTCCCTCTGGCCACTAGCACTTTGGCACTGCTTGCTGGTGGGGTCTCCTTTAGAGGGAAGCTCATGGTGTGCCTCTTTGTCACGTGACTGTTCACGTCTCCAATTGCTTGCTGTTTACAGGGAACTATAAAAATCTTCACACTAAATCTTCAGATATCACAATTACTCATCCAGTAAATATTTATTTATTAAACATCTGCTGTCTTGCAGATACCATTCCAGGCCTTAGTTACAGAACTGTGGGAGATGAGAGTGGATGTGCCTGGAATGGCACAGACAGCAGGAGAAGGCAGACCCTTCGTGCTGTCTGGCCTTACCCGGCAATCTTTTCTGCCATGCAAATTCTCCGCTTTCCTTAGAGTTAGCAGCTTCTCCAGAAAGAATGGGCAGACATCAGAAAGTTATTTGAAATGCTATTGAAATCATTCTCTTTCTCCTCCACGAAGTTTGCTTGGAAATAGTCTGTTTAGAATTTACAGCCACTTTTGTAGTTGTAAGATTGTGTTTGTTGAGTGATTATTGAAATAATTGCCACTTTTGCCGTTGTATTATTGGGTTTGTCCAGTGATTATAGAAATAACTGCAAAGGGAGGTATCCAGGAATTATAAACCCCATGAAAGCAAGGATTTTGACTTTTGTTCTCCATTCTCTCCTGAGTGCAGTGCCTAGCTCCCACCAAGTATGAGTTCAATATATTTCTACTATAAATACAGAACCAAACAAGGCTGCTGTGTCCTTGTAGCCTGGTGCAGGAGCCGTTCCTAAAGGGCTGCTGTTTTTGAGGCTACTGATGATGGTCAGGTAGAGTGTGTACACATGGAATCCAGTCACTCTGGCGTCTGAGGCAAGAGAATACATTTGATGTCCCTCTGAATCTTCAGCAACACACCAAGACCTTTTCAGACAAACCAACAGAAACTATAAAGATCAAAAGCACATGGATGATGTCCACACTCGGTGGGCTTCTGTGGAGAGCGTGTGGTTCCCCACCCATCTCTTCTGTGCAGCCCTGTATCTAGAACTCAGATGGTTGGCCAAACAGCATATGTTTTTGTTTGCTGTATTGTGGTAGAGATATGTCTGAAGCCCTACAGCAATGCTGGCTGTCAGTCAAGGAGAAAAGGGTTGCCTTGGCCCGGCCTGGCAAGACTTCAGGCTTCTTATTTGAGAAAGCCTCATCATACCCACGCTTCTTGTCTGTCCACAGCCAGCAGCTTTCCTCCGAGCAGGGCCCTGACAGAAGAAAAATGTCTACTGAGGCTGAGCTGGTAGCACGAGTCCAAGCATAGGCGAAGAAGACAACTGACCCAGAAGGGTCCTTGTTCCCAGAGGGTTAAGGAAACCTAAAGGAGATGCCTTAAATGGGACAGCACTGGGCCCGAGGCAGGCCATATCCATCTTATTTCAGCATATGCTGAGTGGTGTTTCTCTGTTATTCTTCTTCCTGCCTTCCTGAGGTACAGAACATGGGTAGTTTGAAGACATGATGGGTCTAATAAGTTTTCTATTGGAGGAGAATGTGGAAGGAGTTACATCCTCCTCCAGTGAGATCTTTGCCAGAGTCCAGGCTGTGAAATGCCTGGGGAGCATTTACATGTGATCTTGTTCCTTTTTATAACTGACCTGGGGAAGGGGCTGAGTCTCTCTCTGCCTCAGTTTTGCCATCTGAAGAAATGTTCAATGATTATTCTTGTTCTTATAAGAATACAATATATAAAATACATGATGATGTATAAACCAATCAAGCCACATATAAATCTGGCTACTAAAATAATTCCTAGAAACAAGATCTTTTATTTCCATGTCTCTTTCAAAAAAATATTAGGAGTCTGCAGATATTATGGTTTTTTTTCAACACAACAATGCTATGTTTTAGGTTGAGCACAGTTACAGAGGTCTTACCTGTATGGCTGCTCCTTTCTAATGGGGAACACATTGTAGCATTTGGCACATAATTTGTCCTCCATGCCTGCAGAATCCTGAGGAAACCAAAAGCATCACTCCCATGTCCACCATGGTACCACACTACCTCTATTCTGAACTTATCTGATATTCTAAAATTTCTAAAGATAATTTTTGAAATGCAGACACCCCAAGTCACCTCAAATAGCCAAAAGAAATGCACAAATAAAGCCTTAATGTCTAACAATATTTTGGTTTATCCAGAACACATTTAGGGAACTTCAGAGTGTGTTTGTGTGTCGGTATGTGGCTTCACACTGGCTCAAGCTCATTTATTCTGAAACTCCCTGCAATCCTCAGACTGTTAAAATTCTTATTTGAATGAGGATATTCACACCAGGGGTGTCTGGGTCCACTTTCAAACAGCTTGTATTTGGCTTTTCTTTATAAGGAGAATAACCAGCTCAGGGAGAAAACAGGCTTGAGTTATATAACCCTGGTGTCTGTATGGCCACATTTTATTAGATGTTGAGGATCTCCCTCAAGCACAGTTATTTCCAGCAACTCCTGCCTGCATTTGGTGACATTAAAAGGAGCCATCAGTATCTGCCTTCTCGATATACTAGAGTGAAGACTCTACTAACTATAGAATTTAGATCCCTGACAAGTTATTTCCCAGATTTTAAAAGAATGTTTGAGTAGTAATTCCCACATCTGTTTTAAGCCTCATGCTTCTGTCCCATGACAACCCATGCTGATCACAAAACTATGCCTTATCCACATTCCCCGCTACCACATGTCTGTGCCTTCAGGATATCAATGCTTATTTTCAATAAGGAAAAAAAAATGGCCCAGTGTGGTGGCTCGTGCCTATAATCCCCGCAGAGCACTCGGGAGGCGAAATAGGACTGCAGCACATTGAGGGCTTTCTGGGCTTCATAGTGGTGATAGGCTATCTTGGGTACATAGTGAAACCCTGTCTCAAAACAATAATCACAGTAAATAGCAAATTTCATAGATGTACATGTTGGGAAGGCTACAGCATGTTTTCCTTGCCATACATTGTGTTGATTGCACTGAGTTCTGTCACTTCCTCTTCACATCAGTGTCTTCAGGCGTGCTCACACAAAGGCTCACGAGAGTGGGTATCCCAAACTGTTCCCAAGGCAGTGTTCTTTCTCTGCGGTATCTTCTGAGGATACTCCCTAGTCATCTCACGTGATGACACAACTTGGCGGAAAAGCCTTCCTTGGTTAAATGGTTCATTTATTTCATTGGCCTGATGAAAGCTATGTGAACCACAATGAATCACAACAATTATCAATTTAATTCTTTTTTTAAACCCCATATTCATTTAAAAGGTTTGCTCTATAAATATAGAGCCCATAGATAAAAGGTTTCCCTAAAAATCTCTTTCTTTTCAAGATGTTTTCATTAGTTGGTATTCATTTAAGTGGGTTCTACTCTGCATACCATTAAAGATGTGTGTAAATGTTTTTATTGGTTTCTTCCCTGTCTTCCACTTTTATATTTCCTCTATAAGAGGCAATGCCATTAACCTTAGCAGTGCTGAGTGTGATTGTCTTTCGATCAGCCCCATCATTGCAAACCACTGATCCATAGCTTACATTACTTAAACCACTGGTTCCTAAACAGAAAAATAGCTCCATTACCTACATGGAATGGAGATAGGCTGACTGGAAAATCCTTTCAGAGAGAAGACTGATCGCAATGCTCGCTAGCTCCTCTGGGGACAGCCCTTTCGTGGACATAAATGTTGCAGTATAGTACCTGCCTTTCTTCTTTTAACTCTGCATTAAACTTTTATTAAAGATACATACATGGGTGCCATGGAGCCATTTTGGATGTAGTCTTTAAGAGACATACTTTTCTCGAAGGCAGTGGGCATGCGTATATCTAATAATGTCGGGAGTATATGCTAATTCAGGGGAAACAGACAAGGAGGATGTAGCGGTTAGGACACTTCCATTCAGATTCCAGAGACATGGAGTAAAGAGTGAGATTTCAGTGACCTAGAAGGACATAGAGGAGCCAAGAGAAAGAAACACGTTTCCTATCAATACAGTAGCACTGCCGAGGACACCTCTTGGTCTGGAAGTTCACGGTGAGCTGGAAAACCATCAGTGTGATCCGTGTAAAGGAGAACAAACCCGTGATAGGAAGACATGGTAGCCACAAGACAGGGCTCACACTTTCGTCTCGTTCCTGAGTGTCTGCCAGCGGCACAGCCAGGTGGACATGTGTAGGGACTCGCTGCCTGCTGTGCCTCAGTTTTTGCCTCCTCTTGTCATTCAGTCAAAGGGTCTTGGGTCAGCTTTCATGGGGTCAGCCACAACTAGCTATGATCCTGGGGAAGAACTTCTTTCTAATCCGTGGTGACTCTTCCATAGATTGTAAATTAAAAACAGTACTTGGCACATAGCTATCAAGCATTTTAAATTCAATAATGAAAAAAAGCACAGTTCCCAGCATATACCTAGTGCCTAAGTAAATAAATAAATACAAAACCAAAAGACGAAAGAGTGGGGGCTCTTCTCATAAATGTTTTCAAGTGTGCTCATAGAAAGGCTTACTAACGTAAGCATGAGGACCTCAGTTCGGATCCCAGTCTCCCACCTAAAGGTCAGGTTCAATGTTGTATATCTAGAACTCCATCCAGTGCTTCAGAAGCAGAGACAAGTGTGTTTTGGAAAACTTACTGATCAGCTGGTCAAACCAAATTAGTGAGTGCCAGGTACAGTGAGAGGAAGTGTCTCAAAACATAAAGTGTATGGCCGTGCATGTGAACCTGCGTGCACACACATATCACATATATACATATACACACATATGCACAAACACAAGAATAAAAAAATGGACATATTTTGATACCTCAGTACCACATGAGATAAATTTGTCTTATTTTAATTATTGGCATCCAGGTCCTTTCAGCCATTCCTTGACAATGTAAGTTCAATCCCTGGGGCCCACAAAATGGAAGTAGAGAACCTATTCCCCAAGTTGTCCTCTGACCTCCACAGGTGTGCCATAGCATGCACCCATGCACACCCTGACACATGTATAAGTAAATGTAATAGTAAAGTAGCATTATTATGCCATCCTATTATTAGGATGACAGAGCGCTTCTGCGCTGCTTGGCATCTGTGCACAGGCATCCAGTAAATTTGCGGAAGCCCACAGGAGATGGTCCTCTCTGAATCTGTGTAGGTGCTGGAGCATCTCTCTCCCAGTAGGCTCTGTCACTGTAACTACAGACTCTCCAGTTTCCTCGAGTCACTGTTGACATTCACGGCCGTGACAGCGTCTCTGCTCTTGATCTTCGCATAGATTCATATTTTTACCTTCCTTCCCCATCTTTTGAACTTTCCTTTGAAGATTGTGAAGGCTCACTTGTCTGAAAACTTAGTCTGTCTTCAGATATGAACCAAGAATGTTAACCAGTGTTCGCCAAAAAAGGCCACTACCTCTTTAATTTTTTTTTTTAAATTTAATCTCAGTGCCTCGAAAAGAAAAGCTTTCACTTAAAGTCCAGCCTTTCAGAAGAGCATTTTTGTTCATGGGAAATCTTAATGGGGAAACCTGTAGATAATAAATTTAAGGAAAATATCTGGCAGCCCAGGCTTCTGCAAGTTTGAAGTGCTCAGTGAAATCTCAGACAGTCCAAATGGAAAATTACTCAGCCTGTTTCCTCAAGATAGACTTGTTTGTACAGCGACTCGGAGTTTAGATGGCAGAACAGGAGATACACATGCTGTTCTTATGAGCTGGGTTTTTAACCTCTTAGTTTGAAGCAGAAGCTGGTTAACATCTTCATGTGTGCTTCCTGGGTTGTTAGTAAACGGTGCTGTTCTAAGGAAATCAGAAAGGAGGGGCCTCCCATAAGAATATCTCTCGCCACTTAGGCATTCCTCCTGGTCCAGAGGAAGAGCAGTCTTAAAGGGATACTGAGTCCCATACTCTCAAGAGCAAAGCTTTCAAATGTCCTAAGATTTCTCATGTAGCCCCTTGCTGTGCAGAGTACTGCACAGGGTCTCTGGGCCTCCAAAACCCTCTGTTCCACAAAGACACTGAGTCCTCCCAAGAAGCATATGAACTAAGAATAACAGTCTGTAACTCACAGAGAGCTGGGGATATAGCTCAGTGGTAGATCTCTTAATGAAATATTTTAGGTCCTGGGTTCAATTTCTAGCAGCACACACACATCCCTTTATTTCCACAGTTGTTAATCTGTTTACTGGTGAAATACAGTTCATCTCTATGACCATATTTTATAGACTAAGGACAGTAGCAATAATAGATATCATTTATATTGTGCTTCCAAGTTTCCTATAGGGTACCTTACAGAAGTTCTTCCAAGTATAACAACTTGATATCCAAACAGATCTATATCTACTTTATATATGTGTGTTAATCATATTTATTTTTTTAAAATTTACATTAGTCTGAAACTTTTAAGAATTTACAAATTAGATTTCAATAATTCTAAATACACATTAATCAAAAATAATATAAAGTGCCATTAAACATGACTGTTTCTGAATAGATACCATCAGAGAGTCATTGAACTTATTAAAATAATTCTCTACATTATACTCTATATTATAGAGTCTATAAAGAATAATCCAGTAAAACCAATTTCATTTCTGTTAATGTAACAATGCTTTCTCATGAAGATATACTACTAAAATTATTTTTCTAGTCACCAACCTAACATATGCACAAATAAGACAGAGAAACATACAAAATGTATATGTATACATGCACAATATACATATCCTAAATATATGTATATGCTTATGCAAAGATCGGTGGCTCACAAAAATATGTACAGTAAAATGGGAAAACAAGTAAACCATGATAATTGACAAATAAAATAATTTAAGTAGACAGGTAAAATCAGAGAAGAGCTTTGAACAAAAACTCTGCCATGTAGTAACATGATTAATTACATTAAGCTATGAATTTGGTTCTGAATTTCCTGGCAGCCAAAGCAAAAAGAGAAACATACATGATTAATTGTGTGCTTCTATTACCTGTGAGAAAATAAACACCGGTACATTGGGGACAGAAGCTTTCATTGGAACTCTGTTCCAATGTGAATTTCTCATGGGACTCTGGCACGAGGACCCTGAGGACCACAGGAGCAGCCCATGCTTCTGAGGGAGATGGAGGAGACCGGATCAGGAGGCTTCTCTTAGGCCCCACAAACTGGGCACTGAGAAACCAATACAATCGTCTCCAGATCCATAATCCTGGCTGAGCCATGAAAGTATCTTGTTTCTGATCCATCAGGAAATTTACAAAGCCTAGCAAAGGTAGGTAGGCTTCGAGAGGTCATATAGTCTTCAGAGATTCTCAGTATTTCTCACAGCTAGATCTTAATTAAAGTCAACAACTGCTTTTCAAAGAGATACTACTCATTTGCCTGATAAAACTGCTCCTTAAGGACTTAAAAATGCTTGCATGGGTGTAACAGGCTTTTGTCCTGTACCTACCTGCAGAGCATTACAGAAACCCCTCTGGTATCTTTCCAGTGGCTTGAGGACCCCTTGGTCAGAGGATTGCCTGCTGTTTACTGGAAGATGAGGTTTAGATGGCAGAGCCGAGAGAGAGAGAGAGAGAGAGAGAGAGAGAGAGAGAGAGAGAGAGAGAGAATGTTTTAATCCTTCACCCCAAAATAGCTAGTATCAGAGTCTTGTCTGAGGGCGTGGATTTTTGTTTGGTTGTTTGGTTCGTTTGGTTTGGAATTGATAGCTCTGGCTATCATGGAACTCACTATGTAGACCAGGCTGGCCTCAAGCTCAGAGAGATCTGCCTGCCGAGTGCTGGGATTAGGCCTACACCACTACTGAGCTTTGGGTTCTTGAAGCAGAGCAGAAGACTAGACATTATCCTCACCAGGTACTTCCAAAGGAAGCAACACGTGTTTCCGAAGGGCTCTCAGTCGCTGTTAACCTGGGCATCTTTCCTTTGATTCTCATTATTAGCATTTGTCTGAGAAGGATTTTTTTCTCACATATGGCACAGCATGGATGGGCTGCAGCTGCTTAGAACCAAGATGGTTTTTGATGCAGAAGGAAGTACTAGGTGGGAAAGTGAGTTTTGACAATTGCAGTCTCCCCATGCAACGAGTAGAGGTTCTCATCTGCCCTCTTTCACTTGTTGTAGAGAAGTGTGACCTGGCACCTGGAATCCTCACCCAGTCCCATGTGCTCTCGACAAATACCCTGGGCAGTGGGGGTGGGGGAGTGACCCTTACCCATAGCAGAAGCCATATGGAACATAATAATGTCAACAAATTGGTATGCTATTTCTTGTGTTACACTGTTCCGCTCAGCAGTATGAAGAGCATCGTATTTTCCAAATGCCTCATTTCTAGCTGCAGCTCTTGTTGTTGTGTGCCACCTCAGGTTGATTTCATCAGGTAGAGCAACTGGGAGGCTCCAGGACAGTGACTAAGTGGGAAGTTGAAGCGACGATGAGGGAAAGTGTAGTTTCTAAGAATCTCGTTTTTCTGGAAACCCCCTTAGGCTCACGACAGAAAAGAAAACATGTGGTACGCCTTGGGTAAACCCGTCCTTAACAGGATGTTTGAGTCTTTGTGTTTAGTCTTCACCCATAGTAACAATTAGAATGAACGCATCAAAAATAAAGCATGCAGACCTTGTGACCTATCTTGTAATCAGCACAAGTTGGTTTAGGCAGGGGAACCCAGCTGCATATTAGTTTTATTAGCTGTTCCAAAACATTTTATTGCAATATTGTAGGGCAGGGAGTCAACAAACCTAACTTTCCAATGTGTTTTCTATTCAATATGTATTTTATTTGGGGAATATAACTAAGCAATATGTTTATAATTTCTTTGTTCTTAGTTCATCAAAATAATGCCTTGTGGGAAAATGATTGCAGCATAGGGGACTATCCCTGTTCTAACAACCTGTCCTTCAAAAGAAGAATGTCTTTCATGCCCCTTCAGGTATTCCAAGCTATGCAATGCCTTTAAAAGTTCAAATCATTGCTCTTCATTTGTTTCTAATGATATTGAAATTATTTTTTTCTATTCTGATGGTCACATTTTGAACTGTTAATTGAATAGTTAAATGAGCCGTGAACTGTGTCTGATTTTTAATCTTTTATCATTATTTCTTTTGTTGGTGAAGAAACTGAGGCTCAGAAAGATTACATACCTTGCACAGGCCAGATGGCTTCTGAAGTGGTGGGTAATAATGGCTCCTCCTTCAACTTGGAGCAGATGTTTCTTAAGCACCTACTTTGTACGCATAGCTTCCTGTCCCGCATAGAACATGCATTCTAGTTGCTGGAGACAGAGGATTAAATTACAAGTCAAAAGAACAAGTAGTGGCCAGTGCTGTGGAGAAAAATTAAAGCAAGAACCATGGAGTGGCGGGAATCAGGCATCAATGTCTCACTTGAAGTTGATCATTCTAGCAGAGACCTGAAGGCAATGGTGGAGTGGGGCTGAAGGCTGGTGTCTGAGGGAGACTAGTGCAGAGGGACTGAAAATAGTAAAAGAGGAGGAGAGAGACTCAGGAAACAGGAGCCGGGATGGGTCAGTTCAGACCAGAGCAGGATCTGAAGCCTTTGCAAGACTTGTGAATCCTTCTCCTGGGTACCAGTCCCCAGATTCCTAGTCAGAAGTTCCTTATCACACTTTACACCACAGAAACTGGTGTGAGACTGGCTTGTGCCCTCAGTGGCACTGAGGATATTTCCAGGATTTGAACCTAGAAGAAACAGGATCTCCTGCTGCCACTGGAGATACACTGTAGAGACCATGCATAATCATTCAATTTTGTTTCTGTGCTGTGTTTATTTGATGAAAGCATGGGGGCTATAGAGCAAACATCTAGCATATTCAGGGTCCTGAGTTAGATTCCTGCCACCGCCATCATCGCCACCGTCATCATCCCCGCCACCACCACAACATACCCATACACAGCATGACTGCCTAAATGTTAACTGTGTTAACCTAAAATCCCTGTGGCTAACACTTTCCCTAAAGAGATTCTAGTTTAAAGAAAACGTGAAAGGCAGAGAGAGTTCAGAGTCAGCATATTTTCTTTGCCAACGGAACTTGAAGTATCTGCCTAGGAATGCAGGCCCTCATGGTATATTCCCAAGATGGTGGAGGGTGAGAGGGAAGCGGGTTGGGAAGGGCAGCCGTTGTCACACGTGAAGAGACTGCCACCGTCCTTCAGCTTCTTGGCATTCCATCTCCTCTCTGACCCTGAGGTTTGGAGGGGTAAAAGATGCCAAACACAGATGTCTGTAGCACACACAGATCCCAGCAGCCCAGTCTCTGAGGAAGAAATAAATGAGAGACCTGAAATGCAGCCCTTGCCCTCCTTCCTTCCTGGTACACAAAACAAGGTCAGCAATGAGAAGACAGAACTTTGATGTCTAGTCAGTAGCCGCCTAGCTTTGCCCAAGTCTCCAAAATTCAGTGGAGTGTGAAAGCAGCTGGGGAGCTTGCTTAGCTGCGGGTCTGTGGTGGGCATCACCCTGGAAGGGCTTTATCCAGTATTAGATATGATTAACATTATGATCGCAATAAAAATATATCCTATTAACTTTTCAATATACTCACTACATACAGAAGTATATATTATGGAGCACCTTAGAGATAAATGCTGTGACTGTCAAATATGGAGTGGACATAGGAGGGAGAGAAAGAAGTCAAAGAGAAAACAGAACAGAGATGTGCTATATATAGTTAAGTAGAATTGTGGCCATCATTTTTTCCCCAGTGTGGTGTTTATAGTTTACAAAGATGTATTATTTCAAAATGGCTAAAAGAAGAAAATCTTTGAATGTTTTCCTCACAAAGAAATGACAAATAGCCAGGCAGGTGTGGCGGTGCACACCTTTAAACCCAGCACTTGGGAGGCAGAGGCAGGCAGATCTCTGTGAGTTCAAGGTCAGCCTGGGCTACAAAGTGAGTTCTAAGACAGCCAGGGCTACACAGAGAAACCCTGTCTCAGGAAAAAGAAAAGGAAGGAAGGAGGGCAGGAAGGAAAGAAAGAAGGAAGGAAGGAAGGAAGGAGGGAGGGAGGGAGGGAGGGAGGGAAAATAACTATTTAAGGTGACACGTGCTGATTGCGCTGATTTGATCATCCCACAACATGTGCATACACAGGAGCACAAGGCACCCCATAAACATGAATAATTTTGTGTTGATCAAAACTAAAACTTAAAAAAAAAAAGATATGTTAGAGAATGAGAAAGACAGCAGGAAAAGGGAGAGGGGACAGCAGACATGGAACAGTGTGGAGCTCTCAGGCTCTGCTAGGGAGACCAAAGGTTAAACCTGAGACCCCGTATTACCCTGCTCTCCAGGGGCACCAGGCGGAAGGCACCTCGAGCAGCCTCCCAAGTACCTGGGCTGGCTGTGGGCTACCCAGAAGACATCTCTGCACATCTAAGGAGCGGTAGAAAGCAAGGAGTATGGAAGCTTCAAGTTCATGGCCGTGCTGGCTGACAGGTGGTCTGTGCTATACAGTAACTATTCAGACCTCTAGACACACAATCTGGGAGACCAGACGATTTTCACAAATTCCTGTGTCAGCCTTCAGGGTGAGGATTCCTTTTGTGCCTGCCCTGATTCCAACCCCTGTGGCAACTGCCCCTCTGAGAGTGCAATCAAACCGAAAAGCCATTGTGTCCCCAGAGCCTGTCCTCCTACTTAATCTTCAGAAGGACGGAAGATGATTCTAAGGCTTTGGGCTATAAAGGAGTGAGACTGGATTCGAACCCAGGGCCTGGCCTCAAAGGATTCCCTTCCCCTGACTGTTTTCAAGAGACACGCTGTCAGCCTTTGCCTCCCTTGCTTCTCTAGGTCTCTGTCTGCCTACCCCTTAACATTTTCACTCAAATGTTAAAGACAAAACCCTTGGGTTAGAACTTAAAGCTTGGTATAGGATCATATTTTCTCTCAGTCTCTGTTTCTGGAAGGCTTTCTGTCACTCACCCCCTTCTGTTTAGCTTCCCACTGTTCGTAACTAGGTACCTAAAAAATGTGGCTGACCCTTGTATTTCCTAGAATCACTTGCTTCTTAAACTTTTGTTGCTGGCAATGCTGGCATGGGGTGCTGGAGTCATTTCTATGGGATCAGCATGGGCAAGCATTGCCTTGTCATGTCAGGTATGAAAGACCCTCATGCTCCCACAAGAAGAGCAGGCTCTGTGCCCAAGTTTGAGCAACTCTGCCCTTCTGTGTCTTGGAGTCCAGGGAAATCGTTTTCTAATTCAGCTCACCTTCTCCTCTATCACAGCTAAGAGAGCACTGCCCGTACTGGAGGAGTCCAAAATGTTCTGAGTTGATTCGTGGAAAACCAATTTTATATAAAAGCAGTAACAAAACAAAGCTCTGGTGGAACATGGAAGGATTTATGCATTCTGCAGCCATTTATGCTAGGACCCGAATGTCTGTGTCCCTCCCCAAAGCCGTATGTTCAAATTCTGGGCCCATGGTATGTTACTAGGAGGCAGGCCTTTGGGGAGGTAATGGGGTCATGAGGGAAGAACCCTTATAGCAGTTCCCAAAGAGCTTAGGTACCCTTTTGTCGTATGGGGATGCAGCTGAAGGTACCGTCTCTAGGAAGAGTGTTGTCAGGGAATATCCAGACTGTTGGTATCCTGTTCTCCAGAGTCCCAGCTGCCAGAAGTTCAGGAAATAAATTTTGTTGTTTAGAAGCCACTCAGTTTATGATATTTCGCTAAAGCAGCCTAAATGGATTAGGCCAACACTGTAAGCCAAGAAAATGTGATGTACTTCTAAACCGTAATGAGTATCGGTCACCTGGATCAGTGATGAGAGATGAAATGGGACCCAGAATTAACTGCGTTTCCTCTCTGTGATTTTTATGGGGTGTTTCTCCAGAATGGCCAGGCTGGCGAGGGTGTCACGTGTTTGTGATCAAGCTAAACCTTCATGAACCTTTAGCAGATCTGTCCACCAGCAAATCTCTGAAGACTCCTGATTTTTTTGTGTCTTGTGTAATGAGAACGGATGTTCCTGAAGTAGAGCTGGGAGCTATCCTTTGTCAAGAGTTAAGAAATATAGGCCCTCTCGTCTTTCTATAAATGTAAGCTGCTGCTGTTATTATTATTATGTGAGAAGCCAAGTGCTCCCCATGGAACTGGGATGTGGTGGTGCAGAGAGAGTATGCCTGGCTATGAACACGGGCAGAAGACATGTGATGATATTGTCTCGTGGTCATGAATTTACCCTTCCCACAGATCACGACCCCTTCTCTAGCTGAACTCCATGAGGGACAAGTCTCCCAGGACAGCCCAGCAGCACCTGGAATTTTTTGACTTTCAATTTGTAAAGCTGGAAAAATTTAGTGGTACCCAAGTTCTCTCCGTTTGAATGTCAGAAATGGGTGGTGGAGAGCAGGCAGCAGCCATGAAACTCTCTTAACAAAGCAATGACGCGCGGCTCTTACCTGCTTTGCTGTTTAGTGCCTGAGTCAAAAGATTAGACAAGTGGGGGAAATCCCATAGGAACGCATCATCATTGTCGCTGAAAATGGAAAACACCGAGATCTCATTATTTGTGCACTACAGGAAATCGCAAAGATTTATTTCTTTAAATGAATGAGGTGAGTGTGTAATCCAGGTTCCAGAGGCTATATATGAAGGGAACCGTTTGGTCAGCTTGAGTTCTTACACCAGGATATTGTTCTTTTACATAAAGACCAACTATAATGTATGTGGTTTTATAATAACAACAACTGTGAAAAATTTACCTTTATAGGGAAGCCGAGAGGCCCTAACAAGGAGTCTCTGGGGGTGAAGATGGCTTGGGATTAGTTAAGTCTTTGTCCTGGCCCTTCTGTCCTTTATTAGTGGTAGGAACTCAAGCAGATCACTTAAATTTCTCTGCTTCCGATTTCTCAGGAAACAATGAAATCAAGAGTTGACTCTGGGGCTTGTTTACAGATCTGACAGATGCACATAGTAAGCCTTCAGCTGGCTTCATCCCTGCTGGCCCTGCCTCTGTCAATGCTGTGTCTCCATGTGAGTGCAGAAGCCTTGCCTGTAAGATCCTGTGCTACCTTCCAAATGGGCCCACACCCAGTTAGGCAACGATTGAGAGTCAGTGCTGAGGTAGAGTTCCTTCTTCCATTTCTAAACAAGACTAAAGAAATCCACCCTACAGTCTAGCAGCCTGCCCTGCAGAGACAGCTCTGAAACCATTTCCATTTGTATGATTGTAAGGGGATTGAGGCCAACTGTTTACCAGCTACAGGAATACAACAATGAGAGAAAAATCAATGCAAAAGTTATCATATGAAAAGGTTTGGTTACTTTTTACATTAATTCAAGAGTAAAGTTAAACTCCCAAAGTATAGAAATTTAGATGGGTGTTTCTTTTTGTCCTTAATTTTCTATCTTACAAATGATCGTGTGGAGCAACCACTGCTTTTCTTTGTAGTATAGTGGAAGTCTGTCTTTCAAGCTGCTGGCTGAGTACTTTACACTGTCTGGGGAGTTTTGCTGTCACAGAGACTGTTTGCGAGCTAAATCCTATTGGACTTTCTCTGTCAAGATGGAGCTCAGGTGAAATGGCATTTCAGTATTTATTTGTGCTTGGGAAATCTCTTTGGTGTGTTGGGCTGGCACATTTTCACTACTGTAGATGCGGTGTGAGGCTCTAACGAGTCTATTGCTGGAAGGGTGAGATGCTGCGGTGAGAATGCTCCAGACCGCTGGAGAAGAGTTGGCTGAACCTGCAAACATTACTGCAAGCCTAATGCTTGTCAGACGCTCATTAATACTTTAACCAAACTCAAATCAAGAAGTAATGCAGTAGAGGCTTTTCCCCTTGTCAAAATGCCTGGGGGGAAAGCATCCTCTTTCCATTCAGCATATGGGAGAGAAAGGAGGTGGGGCTGAGAGCTGCTAAATGTCTTGTGATGCCCAGCACAGCCCTCTGAAGTAATTCCCCCCATACCAATAGTGTTCTTATTAAGAAAGGGTACCAGACTCTTCAACTTCCCTGGTGTTTCCCAAAGTCCCATCTCTGGTCATTACCAGCTGAAATGTTCCCTTCTGTTTTCTCCCTTTCTTTCTGGTCCTCCTCCCCCTTTCCCTGTCTCTCCCTCCCCCTCCTCTCTTTGTGCCTCTGGATTTCCCGAACATACTTCTAGAATCAGGTTGAGGTATTTTGTCTCTGGTGTTCTCTGTGTTCCACAGCCCTTGTGACACAAGGACGTTTTCCTGAGGAGTGGTCTGTTCTCATGCCTATGCAAACTGTGGCAGGCTGCTAGCCAGTCTTCATTCCCTAGCTCCAGCTCTCACAGGGCACAGCTAAACTGTAGGCCCTTGGTAAACTTAATTGGATGACTTAATGATTATATACTGTGCTGGAATTGAGTTAAAAATCAGGGTTTCTTGGCACTATGATGTTTTTGTGCCTCATCTTTTAGTCATTGTCCTGTGCCTTCTCAGGTATTTAGCAGTTTTCCTGACCTCTAGTGACTAAATGTCAGGAACCCTCCACCCCTGATGCCCACATAGTTGCGACAATCAGAAATGTATCCAGACCTTACCAAGTGTCACCTATGGAAAACACACACGAAGGCACTTTGAACTAAGCTGCATGTGTATATACATTATGGCATCAGTAGTTCACTGTTTTCATAAACAGGTGTGAAGCGCTTTTCAGATTAGCAAACTGTTCACCAAATTGTTGATGTTCGAATCCTCTATGAGCTCTTGCAATGGATAGAAGTTCAGTATTACGAAAGAAAGCATCTCTTATGAGAGCCCTTTGGAATCACCGTTGAAGTCAGAGGCGCCCAGAAGTAGCATCAGCAAACCTTGTAAGCGGTGCCTTTGCCAGGCAGTGCCGGAGCCTGCACATCCCTTCATTCGGTCCTTACTCTACAGAAAGAAGAAGAGATTGAGGGCCAAAATTAATGTGTTAGCTGCCCCCAAGGTCCTCAGCCATCAGTGAAAATGAGCTGCAGATGTGTGCCCAGTGGAAGACCCGTCACAGTCCTGTTTTGTCTAGTGGAGAAGAAAGGTTCAGGATTCTGTTGAGAGGTTGATTGCCACCAAGATGTGAGCAGCCGTGTGTTACCCATTTTGTGGTCATCTGCCCTCTTCACAGGATTTTGTATCTGATACTGTTGCACCCAGGTGTGTGGGTGCACACTTACAATGTAAAGGGTGTGCTCTTTGGGTGGTGAAAAGTGTTCAGAGAGGTAAACCCTAGACGCATGAGAGATTTGCATTTTTTCCTCATCTTTCATACATAGGAGGCTGTTGCAAAAGTCCACATCCCTCCTGAGTCTTCAGGTCAAAATGGGGAATTAACATGACTCCAGGGCTTCATTAGATTTATTTCCCAACTTAATTTCAAAGCCCAAATGAGTTCCTAAATTTTGGTGTCCCCCTGTGTGTGGGTGCACACATGCACACGTGCATACCTGTGCATTTGTATACACCTGTAATTATGTGTATCCGTGAATGTGGGGGCCAGAGGTTGGCTTTCTGTGTCTTTGTTTATCAGTTTTGTTTATTCTGAGACAAGGTCTCTCGCTAAACCTAGAGATCACTGATTTAGCAAGACCAGCTAATGAGCACACTCCGGGGAGCCTTCTGCCCACATTGACTTTTTACATGGTTCTAGAGATCCAAACTCACTCCTCTGCTAGCACAGCTTGTACTTTACTAACTGAGCCGCATTCCCAGGCCACAGTTCTCAGCAGCATTCTGTAATTCATTACCAATCACCTCCCCAGGACTTTGACCTGGAAAGAAAGTTCACATGGGAATTTTTTACCATAAGGCTATTTTCTTCAGAGTCTCATTTTGATGCTAAACGGCAATTAAAAACAAACCAACAAATAAAACATAGAAATGTGTTTTTCTTTAGTAATCCTGCTCCGCTTTCCAGGGTTCTCTCTTAGTGTTTCCTATGAAGATGGCATAGCTTTGATTTTTTGCATTTGAGAAGAAAAGCAGTAAGCTAAGTAGCGGATGGGGATAGGAGTATTAAGGAGTAGCGACTACTGTGAGAGACTGTGGGTTTACTGAGCTGGAGCTGGAGAGAGTAACCTTCCTACTGGGTTTGGTGAAGGTTATTGTCTTGGTCTGAAAAGCGAAGGTTTCAGTTTGAGTAGAATCACCTGATACGGAAAACAAAACTGCTGTCTATAGCAGCCAAACCAGGCGTGTGTACATATATAGTGATGAGAGTCATGGTTGTCCTGCCCGTAGCATCTTCTTCTTGTGATTCATTTCCAAGGCTCGGGCCTCCGGACTTGGTGTCTTATCATTAAGTTGGGGAATGGTGCCATAGCTGAGACTGGATTCTTGAGTTGAAATCCTGCCTTGCAGTCACTGGCTATATGGCCTTGAGTTACTTGCCTGGAAGCCATAAGGCCGTACTCATTGCTTTAGCTAAAAACAAGGCTATCATAGCAAGAAGGAAATGACACAGGACAAAGCAGAGTTAAGTTCAGGCTCAGGGTGAGCACTCGGAAGAGATCAGCCCTCACTGATCTCTTTTTATTTGTGCACACGTGAAGAGGTGTGTCACCTCCTCAGATTTGCATCGCTACTCGTGCAGGTCTTGGTGGGCTTGTATGGGCCATCCTGAGCCTCCAGGGAGCCATTCCTGACCAGTCTTCTCAGAAACTGCTTCTTTCCTGAGGGCCTATACCCGACCTCATCCCACGGAACTGCAAGTACCCAGAGTTCCAATATATGAAGCCCCTTGCCTGCTACAGTACCCAGAGCAGAAAGGAAATCCATCAAGTATTCCTAAATAAATTGATGAAAATGTAGTTAATATACTTCAGGTTACAAAGATAGTAACTAAGACCTATTTTTTTATAAAAATAAATAAGCTATAAAAATTAAAATTACCTATCCCCTAGTCATCAGTATGTGGAATTATGATGGGTTTAAAAGTATGTGTGAACTAACTAAAACACTCTGTATATAGAAATAGTATCAGGAAGTCATCATTACATCTGCCTTAAAAGGAACTTTTACTAGGCTGAGGACACAGTTTGTTGGTGTATGTTCTGGGCTCATCTATATATGGTTCTTAGGTTAGCAGCAATAAATGTTTATTGAATAAGTGAATCAAGCTGTAGAAAAAATAATTTAGGAAAATATTTAAAGCACTTTTAAAAACAAATCACAATGTCTTCTTCTAACACTTTTGATGGTAATTGGAGCCCCCAAATTATCCCTGAACCGTACTAACTGTAAAGATAAAGCAGGATAGTGTTGGCTTCATCAGCGGCAGCCAGAAGGGTTCCACCTTTGAGATAGCTACAGTCCATGTCCTTCATGGCGCTGTTTCTAAGATTAGAGTCAGAGACGCCTAGGGTAGTGAGCGGCGTTTCAAGTAACCCTGACAGTTTACACGCTTTGAGGGTATAAATGAGGTGAAACACACACACACACACACACACACACACACACACACACACACACACACATGCACAAGGGTTCCTGCCTCTTCTGTGAATATTCTGCAACCTTGCAGAGGTTTATGGGTTTCTGTGGGTTAGGGACAGAAATTGAACTAAGGGGACAGCTCATTGTAATTCATAAGGCAGAAGAACACTCCAACTTGGCACTGGGTATCTGCCCTTACTTCTTTTCTTACTTTTGAGAAAATGATAGATGTTCTGAAAAATATCAGGGTGATCAGAGAAAGCAGACTTTCAGAGAGCTGGAAGAGTTACGCTTGTCCTCAACTCGCCAGTAACTTAGGCCATCATGGGACTTACTGGTTGGTTGACATCGTGCAGCCTATGGTTGCCTGGATTGTTCTGTTTCTGGGGTGGAATTCTCCTCTTTTAGCAGTAGAGATCATATGGGATCATATGGATCCTATGTTCAGTCTTATTTCACCTGCATCTTTGTGCTAATGGTAGAGAACAGAATGCATGTGTCTTCTCCAGTTTTCCATGCTACTTCAGATTTCCATGGCAGCTATAGTTTTAATGCCTGGCTTCTGAGAGTTTGCGCTGGAGCATTGGATCCAATGTGTCTGATAGTTCCATGTAAGATTATTCGATATTAGATGCATGGTAGGTCTGAAGGCAGCTTTTCTCCACTGGATGGAGAAAGAATGTCAAAATGTGAGGTCCTTTTCGGTTTTCCTAGGGAAATGTCAGCAGTCAGTGGTGAAGACTAGTGGTGCGGCGGGTGCGTGCGTGCGTGCGTGCGTGCGTGCGTGCGTGCGTGCGTGTGTGTGTGTGTGTGTGTGTGTGATAAGTGTCCTGCAGTGACCAGTTTCCTTCTAAACTCTGGAAGCCGAGCCCTTCAAAATGCTGACGGCCCTGATGAGAAGCAGTGCAGTAATTCTGAGAATGTGAGCATGCTGTCTTCCAGCTGAGTCTGAGAGAGACTCAGTCCATTTTGTGAGAACAAAGGTCCCTTCCCTAAACTCAAGGAGACTGCCTGCATCCCAAAGTGCTTCAGTGATCAAAGGCAGGAAAGTGAAGCATGTCGATCATCCTGCGCCTAAAAGGCCAAACTCTCTTAGCATTGATTTTGAGCTACGAGGAATCAAGACCCCATCTTTAGGGAGGCTTTCCGACGGCTCTCTGTTTATGTAAAGGTACGAAGCCAGAATGTGGAGGTCCTAACAAAAATAAGTTTTTCCTTACTTAATATGTGTAGTGATCACTTATATCCTACCCATTTAGAAGCATCAGAAGCACTTCCTGTTTTTAAAAAATGTAAATGGCTTTTATTTGAAAAGTAACTTAAAAACTAGATTCTAAATACCCATTTTCTAGAGCAAACAGTGTGGCCACGTTAGATATCAACAAGAGTTTTCAGGAAACCAGATCCTTAAAATACTAAAGTGAAACTAGGCAGGGGAAGCTATTTTTTTTCCCCACGAAACAAACTTAGTCTACTGTCAGAAAAATGCACTTTAGGCCCATTTAAAAAAACAAATTATTTTTAAAATTGTATTTGAAATTTTAAATAGTAGTTATTATGAAACTATTAAAACTTATTTGAAACCTAAGTGCATTTGTGCACAAATAAGATTATATTTAGGGATTAGATTTGTACCTATTTTATTTGAACTAATTTAGAAGCTGAGTACTATTAATCCCTTTATTTTGGAATAATCCATTGAAACATATCATAGGGTTTGTTTTTTGAACAAGTTACTTACTTTGGAAAATAATTTTATTGTATCATCAAGTTTACTCAAATAAATTAGATTATCAACATTTTCATTTATGTATAACTGTGAATATTTAATATTCCTTGTCAAAAGGGCAGAAGTAACTAGAATTTTTTCTAGTAACATTTCTATAAGATTAATGATATGAGCCATTCTGTAACATTCTGTACTCAAAGTCCTTTGCTAAACATTTAAAAGTTACTAGCTTATCATTCCTAACAACAAACTTACATGGAAGGTGCGAACATTAGTGTTGGTTTACAAAGAAATGAAACAGTATAATTTAGGACTCTAACATCCATGGTATCTCCTCCCACTTTACAGTGTGTAAATAATACCTTGCAAACATAATTTGTGAATGGCAAAATGAATGAGCCGCCTATGCAAGAAAAGACAAATGTATTTCAGGTCTATCCCAATTTGCATTTACCTCAGAGAGTTGAGCTTTTCTAATCACAGACAACTGAAAACTGTCACACTTAGCATGGTTTGATGACTACACCTCTGAAATGGGCTTAAAACATAGATAGGTTTAAACTTGATTCTGGAGAAGGTTATTGAACAAGACAAAATTAACTCCACTTTAAGTAAAGTTTCACAAGCAGTGGAAACAGACACTGGCAGGTTCGGGACTCTGTTGCAAGCTGACACTGTGAGGGAATGTTCTTAGCAAAACACTCACTTCAACGGAAATTAGGTCAGCCTTCTGGAACATTTATCATGTGTACCTGTCACCAGCCAGACCCAGTCCTAAAGTGAACTGAGATCACACACAGTGGCCCTTCCTCCTCTGAGAACTGCAAAGGACAATATAAACCAATAGTCGAACAAATATGTGAGTTTGGCAGGAGCTCCCAGGAGACTAAGGCCAACACCCATATAGTTTCTCTGGGGATTGAATTCCTTAATACTCTGTTTATAGAATTTTGAAACAGTAAATGGATTTGGTCTGTTCTGAAAAACACTCTGTCCCATGGCTCATTTGGAAGAACATTTACAGTTGCTATAGAAGGATGTGGGCAGATGGCCCATGTCTGAGCTAGAAGACAGTGCCACCAGCTTCTGCTTGTTTCGTACCACTCCACCAGGTTGACTTTGCCAGACACAGGTAATTATTTGCATAGTTGCAAGGCTACCTCTACTGAAGCTAAATAATTGCTAATTTGATATTGCAACAAGAGTAATCAGCAAAAGCCAGAGTGGTGGAAGGTAAGACAGAGTGCATTGTAAAACCAAAACAGCACAAATGAGTCATAGCAGCATGTCCTTTCAGTAATCATGCGGCATCATTTTGGTGGTTTCAGAGCAATGAGAAGTGAAAGTGCGCCTGCGTCAGCATATCTGCGTTTCGGCACAAGGGATGAGGGTTTCGTGGATTAAAGGGACCATATCTCTGAGCCATTATCTCTGTATCTACCAGGTTAGGTTAACCTCTTTTGAATTCATCTTCTCTTATGTCCTTGTTGAGTGAGCAAACCTACAGACTTAACAATGCTAATATATTCAAGAAGTAAGTAAAGAAAAGGGTGAAATCATGAAATACTTACCTAGCAGCAGGAATCTGCATACCAAGGGGAAAAGGTAGGATAGGTGGGGTTCATTTGTCCACATGAGTGAGGACATGCAGTGTGTTCTATACTGTTGATAGGAAAGTTATAGTTCCTAATTGCCCTCTACTCGCCACTGCCACCACTCCATGTATGAGTGTGTGTGTGTATGTGTGTGTGTGTGTGTGTGTGTCTGTGTGTGTGTGTGTGTGTGCCCGCCTCTGTCTCTGTGATGGTTTCCACTGAAATGTCCACAGTAAAGACCATTTAAGCACTCAGGGAAAGCATTATTAAACTTCAAGATATGTTATCTTTGAAATGTCATATGTAAAAAAAAAATAAATTGCTATGTCTCTGTGGGCCTGTTTCATGTGGGAATGTGAATTGTGCAGATGGGGAAGAAAATGGGGGATGATGAAATCCACCAATGATTTCTTGCTTGGGGAAAAAAAGTTAAAAGAAAACTTAAAAAAAAAAAGAAAGAAAGAAACCCTCACCAACTTCTTGCTCACAGTGTGTTAAGCCAGGAGCAGGAAACAGTTTCTAAGGAGCACTGTGATCTGGGCCCAGACTGTGCAGCCTTTTGTACCAGGTCTCAGATCTGTACTCTGCTCACACATGCTCATTTCCAGCTGTTGTCATTGAAATCCCACATAATCTTCCAAGGTCGAAGGGCAGTCACCCATGGCTGCTGCAGTTAAAAGGTTATGCTGATTTCTGTTGTCAAATATTGGCCCCTTTCTCTTCCAATCACTCCCATTTTCCTTCTTTTTAACAAGAAAAATTCAGCCTGGAATTGCATTACATGACTTTAAAGTCTTAAAAAGTATTCCTTCATTGTCCTTACCCGATGTGGCCTGAACAGTCTAATTCATTCTGTTATATTTCACAAAGAACTATCTGATACCTCTAAAATACTCTGTTTGTGCTAGACCAGCAAACTTCAAAGTATTGTGGCCTACATGATCTGTAACCTGCAATAGTTTCTGCATAAATGTATAATATAGACTCAGTGATTGAGTAAACATCACGCATTATGGCATTAATGATAGAGTAATTATTGCAAGAGTTGTACAAAGTAAAATGCCTAAGCAATGAAAGCTCTTTGTGGCCTTAAATATTCACTAATATTATGGAATTTGAAAAACTGAGTATCCCTATGTATAAAATAGCTCTTAGATTTGCTTTTCTCTGTAGCCTTGGAAACGTAATTGAAAGCCTTTTTTAAACGATGTATTGCTTCAGTTCATCAATGATTTTCTTTCCGTGCTTAGTGAACCAAAATCAGTTTTGAGTGTCTTAAAATTGGCACATAGCTGCTGGTCATTGTCTCTCCTTGTCACTGCCCGTGTCTTATGCTGGTTTAGCGAGCTGAGCTCTATTAATGTTTCACAGCCACATGAATTAGACCTAAAGAGGAAAGGCAGGGTGATGGGCCATGAAGGTTTTCTGCTGTTTTACACCCATGAACCAGGGTAGCCCTCGGGTAATCCAGTTCCATGTCTGTTTCATTTAAGATAATCAGTTTCAGACGTAGTCAGGGAAAAAAATTTCCTTATTTTTCCCTAATATATGCAAAGGTTCGTAGTAGAAGCTGGAGTTATTACAAATAGTTCCACCCATTTGTCAATTACCAGTTGTTACTGTCTATGTTTGGAGGCAGCTTTGATTTAGAACATGAAAGCAGTAAGGTTGGTCGAAATCCCCCTTTTAGTTCAAAACCAAATTAATTTAAAAGCATCAAAATTAATTTTTAAAATATCAAATGTGTAAACTAATGCTTCTTCATACTAAGGATGGCTTAACTTAGTTGATGCAAATTTTTCTCCATTTGTTTATATTTCAATGGCATATTTGAAAACATAATCCCCAAAGTTAATATTTCTCTGTTCTTACACAAGTCTCCACTTGCAAAACATCCATTTCTGTTGTTGTCTAAATGTTTAAGGGAGACAGGGACGTTAACTTATTATCATAAAAACCCAGCATAACAAAACAAAACAATGATTGGAAGGATTTCCAGCCTGGAGGAGGGAACTGGCAGGAGAGCTCACAGGTATTTGAAAGGTGGGAGAGAAAGAAATTTATTTTGCCTTTACCAAAGGGCAAAACTAAGATATTTGGAAATTTTTGGGAAGAAACATATACTTAATGGATTGTTTAAAAAAAAACTTGACTTTTATTAATCTAACTATCTTTGTTAAAATATAGTATTGGCCTCTTCACTAGTAAGTGGCCCCGATGGTTCCTTCCATATCCAGGTTATTTCATGATGTCGTGTTCCAATATTCAGAAACATACCAAATAAGTTTAAAAAATTACTCTGAATTTTAGATGTTTTGTTGATAAATGTGGTTCTTTCATTAATTAATTAATTAAATTATGTAAAATCATCAGGTTATCAAATTTACTTTAATTAAATGCTACTGATATTTGCTTCACAACCACATAGGTTACTCTCAAAGCAAAATACTATGTATCATATCATTCTTACGTCTTTACAAATAGATATGTGAATTCTTCATGTTTTTAATATAAGGAATTGTTTAAGGAACCAGAAATATCACAGATTTCTTCAATGAATGGCAAATAATTTAATCATCATAAAACATAAGTTAGGCTCAAGTTAGAATTTGGCTTTATTCAACCCATAGAAGTAAATGCCTCCATTTAATTCCTAAAAGACCTGCTTTCTGAGATATCAAATTGAGTACAGAAGTAACTATTGCAGTGTCAAGAATAACTTTATGTGCTGCAGTAGAGGCCCACCAAATAAGATTATCCAAGTCACTGACCAAACACTGCACAGAGAGATTAGGCTTGTGCTGGGCCCTTTGACAGTGTAAGTTTGTAAGCTACTGCAGTGCCCTTCTGGCTTATTGACAGAGTGGAGAGATGATGTCAATGAGGTGGGAGGCTAGTGACAAAGGACAAGTGTAACAGAAGTTTTTTATAACTTCACATTATTGATTTTTGACCTTTTTGGGCAAAGTCAAATTTAACTTCACCTTATTTATTGAGCACATATGAAATACATGGAACTGTATCCCTTGGGTGCTGTAGGCTTGTGCAGTGCACAGAAGGAGGAAATCAACTCCAGGAAGGAGCTTTCTTTATGGAAGTAGTGGCCTCTGAGAGGCTGGTACTGAACACCCCAGGACACCCAGCTTACTTCTGGAGTGCGACAGGGTGAGAATAAGGGATCTTTTTCCTTCTTGATCACCGAGAAATATGGCTTGGAAAGGCTCTCTTCTTAGCCTGTGATTTACTAATAGTGGAGACTCAATTGCTAGGAAGAGAAGAGAATGGAAGGCATCACTTAACAGAACTGGCTGCACACCGCAGTCAGCCTACATTCACAACCAGATGAGACCTGATCATTCAGGACAGGGACGGCCTTGGTATCTGAACATGAAAAACGCCGAGTCTTGTATAAAGTCTTGTCTGTATCCTCCTTAGATACAAACTTAACTGTGGAGACACTTGGCTTCCTTTAATGGCCGGCCCTCCCAAAGCCTTGTTCCTGGTTCTCTTCCCCAACCTGTAGGCAGTTCAGTGGGTCACCACATCTCAGAAAATCTAGCTTTTCCTTTCCTGCCTTAACATTCAAAGGTAGATAGATGTTCTGTCCTCCCATAAAAGGAGATTTGGTTTCCAGATAATGAATTTTCCATAATAATTGCTGATATCATTGAGGTGAAGAGAATGGCTTTTTCTGAGTACTTACAAAAGAGTGTCTCTACATTCCGTTGTTCCAGAAGGGCTCCTCCCTCCACACTGGGAACAGTTAACTCCCAGGCATTGAAACCTGTGCTCTACTTGGGAATTCATTGAGCAAACTTCAGCGAAGGAACTTTCACGCCATCTTATATAAAATTAAGAGACCTGTTCTATTTTAGTCTCCTATACAGTTGTTCTGGATTTAGAGCTAGACCATCCAACAGTCTAATGCTGCATCATGTCAGGTGAGCTTAACAGCGGTCCATGTTTTCCCATCGTTTCTCAGAGGCCCTACTCAAAATGGAAATCCCAAAGCATTTCCAGAGTTTGCTGGGTTTACTCAATTCCGGAGTTCACAGAGATCTTTAACATTAGTAACATCTGAATTTCAAACTACCAGAATTTACGTTGTATTTTTGTTTCCACTCTTTCTTCATCTTGCAATAACGTAGAGCAACCTGGTCTGTGTGATTTCCCTGCAAGTCATTTTTATGACTCTGTGTGTGTGAGAAAGAAAGATTAATCTGCCCAGGTTGCTTAGTCATTATGTCCACCATCTCACTTTTTCCATCATTTCTTAGGTTTCCCGTCATTGCTGTCACCTAACAGAGTTCATCACTGGGTTTCCAAGTAACTAGCAAAGGAGCAAAACTAGCCACTTAAATAGTGTTTACACAACCCTTCTGTCTGTCAGGGACAAGTTATAAATAAAATCTATCTGATCATTCAGTTATACTGTGGAGAGATGCTACCGTGGGGGGCATGTGAAATACTTTCACTCTTTGTTTTCATGTTTCTGGCTTGCATACGCTCATCCACGTCCTTCCCCTTCCACTCCATCTTGAGACAGTAGGCTACCAATAGAAGGAGAAATTATTTTTGCAGTGATGTTCTCAGTCTTCTGATCCTAATTTAACTCTGAGACTGGCTTTCTTTGGGGCAGGTGTCACTGTTCATTGAACAATTCTGCCCTTTGACTCTGCTTTTGTTTGCTCTCCCAGACAATGGACCAGAATGGCAACCATTTTACATACCCCAGGCGTTTCTTAGTAGAAAAACCAATGGCACCTTCTTCAGCAGAAGCCACATGGAAGTGGGTTTTTGTGCTAGTCCTGTTCAGTTTGGAAGATATATATATATAAATAACATATATATGTTATATATATGTTATATTTGAGTGTTTTAGTTCTTTAGTTTTCCAGGGCTTGGTTTAGTTTAAACTTATTATACGAAAAAATGTCAGAAACAAACAAATGAAGAGTTGGTGCTCTACCTGTGGGACTCTCGCAAGGTTTCTAATAGGCCAGTGTGCCCTGAATAGGTTGGATTGATCTCAGGTTCTTCTGTACTTGCTACTCTCCTTGAAGTCTTTGTACCTACCAGCTAGCTCGCCAACTCTCTGTCCTAGCTGTCTTCTCAATACCTTCCAGACAATTCTAGGAAAGGGTTTCCCTCACCATCCCTTCTACTGCTCTTGTGTGTTCCCTTCATGTCACTTAAACTATACTTTTTTTCTAATAATATGTTGTAAACACTTTTATGTGTCTCTATGGCCAAACTGCAAATTCTCTGAAATTCGGGATCGTAGATCCAGCACAGTGCCCGGCACATGGTAGCTGCTCAGTAAATGTGTGTTAAGTGACTGAGTGGTCAGCTCTGCCATTCAGTGAGATGGTTCTGGCTTCAGACTAAGGAACGGATCCATGAGGATACCAAATGAGTGAATGAATAGTAGACAGCAGACGGTTTGGAGGCTCCCCATCATGGTGGCGAGAACTGGGCATGTGCTCAACCTCAGGAAAAGTAGAAACATGAGAGGTGGAACCACATATCCTGGAAACCGAATCAATGTGGACACATGGGTTTAGGCAGTTGTATAACTGCAGACTGAGGATGATACCAAGTCACAGAAAATTAAAGACTTTGGGCGTGTTGGATCTAAGTCTACCTGTGAGATGTCTGGATAGCATATCCAGCAGATGCTTAGAAGTTTAGAAGTTGGGAATCCAGGAGGGCCAAAGAAAAAGATTTGAGCATCACTGGTTTAAAGATTCACTCATCTCTTTATTCACAGATATTCACTAGCTATTTTGAGGCATAAAAATCCCATTGGTAAACCAATTAAGCATGAATCTAGTTTCCCCAACTTTGTTTGCTCAGTGAGTGATGACAAAGGTCACCCTGCCCCTAAGTCCTTGCATCAAACTCAAACTGGGCTTGAAGATAGACTTCTTTGGGCTGGCAAAATTAAGGGATTTGTGTTCATGCTTACTTAGTTCAGAAATTCTTATTAGTCTTTCCTGAAAATACAGGCTTTCAGGGTTCGGTATTGAAGCAAGTGTCAGCCCATAACTTGTACAAAAAGAGATAAGGAAGAACCACACTTCTCATCCAGCTGTGTTTTCTGGATGTTGTGTGCATCGGGTCCACACTCATGCACACTATAGCGGATTTCCTTTGTTATGACCTGTGGGGTAAATGATCTTAATGGTGCCTAGCCTAGTAAAAAAGAAATGTTATGATCTGTTTCTGACAAGACCTCTTTAAGAGAATTTTTTTTTATTTGCTAAAGTTTTTACTTCTCAGTGCAAGAGACAGTACCTTCAGCCCTTACTAAATAGGATCTCTTAGATACACCCGTCTGTAGGTCGTTTTGATAAGTAAAAGTCCTTCAGAACATTTAAGGTGAACTTCTGCCGTTTCATTTTGAACAGCGGATTATGACTGGTATATATCCCAAAGCTTAGGACTATTTTTGGTCTCATAGATATCCTGTGTTATATCAGAATTAACTGAAAAATTCAAAATGCAGTAAAATCCTTCCTTCCTCAAAACTCTATTGCAATCAAAAGAAGAACTCATAGTTCTGCTAATGACCCTCTAGAACTTGGCTCCTTCCGTGAATTGCTAGGTGTGGCATCTAGTAAGCTTTCTGGTATGTATGCTCTGAAGACCATGAGTTTGCTTCCCCTCAGCAGTGTGTGAAATCTAGCTTTTCTGAAGCGTGCACATCTTACTGACGGGTTGCTGTACATACAGATTGCTTATTTTCTCAGGCTGCATTTCTTAAGGTGTGTGTCTTACTGCAAAGAACAGTGTTTTGTTTTGTTTTTAATATCTTCAGCTAACACTTGCTCCAGGGCATCACACTTAAAGCAAGTAAAGAATAAGCTGACTTCACGAACAAATCTCTTGTGTAGAATATGCCTTGTAAGACACAGAACGAAACCTGTAGGTGCCGGAATGCACATCTTAGACTGTGCATCCTCACCATTTGTAAGCTTAATGTTTTTAAATACCCCATGAAGTTGTACAATGTTTGTGGGGTGTAAAATTAGATATTTTAGAGAAAGTTAACTACATTCAGTTAAAATTAAGCAAACACAAAATTTAAAGATGAAACAATTTTGAACCATTTATATATATGTTATAAAAAAATCAACCAACACAAAACCCTTTTTCTCTAAGCAAATATGAATTTGTGTCTATGTACAAAATGACTTCTAAGACTGAATTTGCGTTTCCTGTCTGACTCTTCCAGAACTCCTCTGTAGGGCCTCTAGAAAAGAAGGGAATACCTTTAAACCTCATTTGATTTAAATAAACAGGCAACTAAACCTGGTCAGACACTCCTGTGGTGAGTGTTTCAAACCATTGTAGAGCTTTGCTCTCCTGGTTGATTCCCAGGGATTCTGCATCCCCATGACTAAGCCTCAGGGGTCATCTCTTTTCTTTCTTTCTTTTTAAATTGTCTTTTGTTTCAGATTTCCTGTTGATTTTTTTTAACCATCTCGAAAATCACCCAGCTGTTGTTTCAAAACTTTTCCACAACCTCCAGACTCAACCCAAAAGTTGTCTCTGTTACCAAATGACTGTGCCCTCCCACAGGAGCACCGAGGGAGCTGAGTGTACACTTAGGCCTCACATGCTTAATCATAACGAGCGAATGTTTACACTTGTGTTGGTGAGCGCTTTCTGTTACTGACGCTTGGTTTTCTTCTGATTTTGTTTCCACAGGACATTTGGGCTTCCAGGACAGTTTTGTCACATCAGGTGTTTTCAGTGTGACCGAGCTAGTAAGAGTGTCACAAAGTAAGTATAATTTTCCTCTAATTTGGTCCAGATTTGCCGTCAGTTTGTGTTTCCTCTCATAGGACATTACTTTGAGAAAACTCTTTTTGTTCTTCGTAGAGGAACTACACCACTGAGTTTGTTTGGAAGCCAGTATTTCTAAGCTAGGAATAATTAGTATTTTAATGTGAGCCATTATGTCAGGACCAATACTGAGTGTCTCCCAATAGTCCTGGGTACATTGTTTGAACTTGGCTTTAAAAGATCTTGACTCTTTCCTCTTATTTCTAAAGAATTCTGCATTTAAGAGAATTTGTTTCTGACCTTTAAGCAATGCTAATGCTCTCAGTTTGAGTGGCATGTTACAGCATGGTCATTACCAGCTTGTCAATGACAACTGCAGCAAAGACGGAAGAGTGCGTGCCACCACCCAGTTCTGTTGATCAAAGGCCCATTGATTGTTTGTTTGTTATGACATAATTCAAATAGTTCAAGAAGCATGGAAGTCTGTATGTCTTTGGCTCTCTATCTCTTCTTTCCCCACCTCATACATACACCTCCAGAACATCTCTGTTTTAAAACCATTCCTAAAGTGACCACCTACTCTCAGTCACAATTTTAAAGTGAAATTACAAGGGAACCCATGGAAACAACTAGCTTGGGCCCATAGGTGCCCACAGAGCCTGGACCAGCAACCAGAAAACCTGCATGGGACTGACATAGGCCCTCTACATATGTGTGACAATTGTGTAGCTTAGGCTACTTTTGGTCCCCTAGCAGTGGAAGTAGGGGCTGTCCCTACTGTTTTGGCTGGCTTTTGAGAACCTCTTCCTCATACCGGGGTGCCTTATCCAGCCTCAATACAAGGAGAGGCGCTTAGTCCTACATCAATTTGATATGCCTTGCTTTGTTGATACCCATGGGAGGCCTGTCCCATTCTGAACAGAAACAGAGGAAGAATGGATGGGGGAAGCAGGGGGAGGTTGTGGGAGGAAATGGGAAAAGAGGAAGGAGGGGAAATTATGTTTGGGATGTAAAATAAATCAAATTTAATTAATAAAACTAAAATTAAACATAAATATTAAAGGTTTACTCTTATATCCTCTACCTATTTCAAAATACTAAAGGTAGGTAAGTTATATTGTTAAACACGACTTTCAAATGGCATCAAGCCCTTTATGGAAGGAAATGGAGTTTGTAGCCCCAATGTATGTGTTATAGGCTTGAAAGGAGGCACAGGTAAACCAGTTAGTTGGTCCTAATAGATGCAAGGAAAGTCAAGCCAGCCTGATGAGCATCTAAGCCTAGATTTTTTTCCACTCTGCTTCAGTCATCACAGGCTAGAATAATCTTGCATGTCCGAAAAATAGGCTATGATGTGAGCCTGAAGGGAATCCAGGAGTTCTGGACATTTATTATTTGCTTAGTACTGCACTAGGCCTTGTAACAAAGGCTACAGGTGACCCTAAGGATCATTCATCCAGCTGAAGTTATTTATTCAAAGTCAAGGGGTGTAAACGGTTCAGGCAAGCCTTGATGTGGCCACAATCTGAGACTAACACAGGGGAGTTTTAGAAACTTTTCTGTTTAAGACCAGGCTTAAGTACTGGAAAGGCAACTGTGCATGCTAGAATTCTGGCAGCCAGAGAGGCTGCCATTGGTGATGAGGTCTTTCTGGGTGGTAATGGTGGACTCCTCAGTGAGAGGCAGTAGAACTAGGTGGTGGCCTGAATTGGAGATCCTGTGGTTGTGTTATGAAAGGTGTCCAAAGTACCAGCTGAGGGGGAGCTAGATGGCATTGTTGAACAGGAAGACATGTGCTTCTCTGGTTAGAGCATGGTTGAATTGCCAGTCTATGATCTGGCCATAGACAGATAGCAATGCACATGAATTAAAGGTTGTCAATATTATAAATTTTTCTTATACTCTTACTAATAAGAGCATATAAAGAGTATGTCTTATCAGAGTGTATCAGTCGTAGCAGCATTAGAGGGAAGTATATTTATTGAAGCTTAATTGAGATCCAAGCATAGCCTTCTTTTTTATAAAAAAAAATCCTTTTTACTCTAATATTAGAGCTTTAGCCCATTTCATTCTGCCTTGGCTGCTCAAATCTTACATTAGTCTTCATTACCAGCAGAGTTCCAAGGTCTGGGGGTTGTAAGAGGCCAGACAGCTCAGAAACATCCCTGGCATCTAGCCCTTCCTCCCTTCCCTTATTTTCCTTTCAGGTCTTATAGCCAAGATTGATTAGCCCTCCACTCAGTCTAAGGCAGCATGATTGCCAAGTGAATTCTGCATGTTCCTTCAAGATTGCCAGAGGGGATGCCTGCCCTTGGGGCTAAGTTTGCAGAGTGTCTTGGATTGGTTCCTGTGCCTGCGTAGGGGGCTGGTTAGCAAAGGCCTGGCATTGTGAGCATCCTTCAGCTTCTCAATGCTTGCTGGTCCTGCACACTGCTGTGTAATCGCTCCAGGACTCACTCACACATGGCCTTGTGCTGACTGCAGCTGTTTGGCAAGAGCAGGACTGGACCACATCAGCTAAACCATGGCTTCAGGCCAAGCTGGTCAACTGTATGCCAGAGACCCTCTCTTCCTTGTAGATCTTTAATCTAGGTTTGTCAAGGTTTATTTTGTCAATCTCCTTGGCTACTGCAATAGGGATCTCCAAGCTGGACATCAGCCTGAACACTTTTCTCAAAGGCGTATGTCGTAGTTAGGTTTCTATTCCTGTGATAGACTCTGACCAAAAAAAGGGGGGAGGGGAGGAGAAAGGGTTTATTTGCCTACAGGTCACACTTAATCATCAAAGGAAGCCAAAGAAGGAACCTAGAGGCAGGAACTGAAGCAGTGACCACAGAGGAATGCAGTCTACTGGCTTGCTCAGCCTGCTTTCTTAGACAATACAGGAATCCCTGCCCAGGAATGATCAGTGGACTCGGCCCACCCACATCAATCATTAGTCAATAAAATGCCCTATGACATGCCTACTTGTCAATCTAATGAAGATAGTTCCGCAACTAAGGTTCCCTCTTCCTAGTTTGTGTCAGGCTGACAGAAGCTAACTAGCAGAGCATGCCATCCGAGTCGCATAAAGAAGGTGGGTCCTTGCTCATTCCTCAGAAATGTGTTGCCCCTTCTCTTCCTGTACCCACATGGAAAAAGCTGAGCCCCTGTTTTAGGGCTGTAGGGGAATTTTTGCAGATAAGCGGGGCTGAGGAGCATTCTGCAACCTTGAAATAGGAATAAGCTAACTGGCACTGTGTTGCTGAGACCCAGATGTTAGCCCTGCATTGTTCAACTTGGATATTAAAAAAGATGTGAGTGAGGACTGGACCTTGTACTTTGGGCTAGACATGTGGACACTGCTTCACTTGGTGCTTTGGTGCCTGGGTCATTGTCCCTTTTCACAGATGAAGGATGCTGCAGTACTCAAAGACACTGAGCATCTTGGTCTTGCAAGCCTGTGTTGTGATTGTTCCTATAACTCCATCATAGAGTAAAATAGACCAAAGGATTCTGGGCTTTGATTGATTAATCATTTCTTGTTGAGGTGGCATATCTTTAAAGTAATGAAAATTTTAAAGGATTGCTATAATGCAAAATTGAACAAGTAAAATACATAATTATATTTTCCCTAGATTCATTTTCAATACAATTTGTTTTAAATTAGTACTCTTCATATTTTTAATTCTGGCGGTGCATGTTGTACACTGAACCCAGAGTCTCAGCATGCTAGATAAGTCCCACACCAATTAGCTACATCACCAGTCCTGGAAAAAAATATATTAGAGCATATTTTTAGGTTTATAATTTTCAGTTACTAAAACACAGAGTCCCTCATGCCCCATCTCTAACTGTTTCCCCTGTTATTAACAGCTTTGAGTAGTTTGCTACCATTCTTACTATAGGTGAGCCAATATTGACACACAATTATTAACTAAAGTGTAGAGTTTGCATTGGGATTTCCTCTTGTGCTTTTGTTCCTGGTATCCATTCTAAATGTCTCCACAAATCTGTAGCAGCGCATATCTCCTATACTTATCATGCAGGATCATCTCACTGTCCCGAATCGCTGTGCTCCGCCTGCCCACATGACACACACATGCACACCTCTTGGATCGCTCTGTTGTTTTGCCCCTTGTGTGGGCATATGTTACTGGCCCTCATGTCAGAGTTCCTTATTCCCTCAGAATTTCTTCCTTGGTTATCCAACCTGACCTGGTTTTTTACTTCGTCAAAGGCACAGCTAGATGTGACTATGCACAGTGTGGATACTTCATGTAACTCAGATATGATCCTCTGGCATTAAAGGGTTGCTCTTTCCAGAAACCTAGTGTTAGCCTTCTCCATTTGATTGTAGAAATATTTATTTCCCCAGGATTCTAGTAAGGCTTTCACTGCAATGGAGTGGGGCCTGCCAGTTCAGTATTTGCAAATGAAGAGTCTCTCTGATTGTGTTGTTTGTGACCATGCCACCTCCAAAGTGGCAAAGACAGAGAAACTCACCCTCACCAGATCCTAGGTGAAAGTTAGACTAGACAGCCGAGCTGCCTGACGATAAATGCCTGGATCAGATGCAAAGAACTGCTGAGCTCAGGACTCCAGCTGGCCCATGGGAGCTGCAGGCACCCAGGAACTCCCTCATCTTTGCCTCCTCCCTTTCATTTTTGCCATTATCATCTGATGTTGGGGAACTGAAGCAAAGGAAGTACTGTAGCTGAGAGTATGGATCCGTTCTGTTGCCTGTCTCCACACGTGGCGGGACCATCTGAACCACGTCTCGTTATTTATTACCTTGTTCCACAAGAGGGAGAAAACACAGACCACTGCATGCTGGGCCAGAGAAAAGGAAGAATTCAGTACAGGGCAGAGGCTCCCGAGAGTGAGAGCGAGCGCCACTGTGGTTCCGAATCACTGAGGTTGTTTTAGCATAATCCCATGAAGGAGGAGACAGGAGCCATCTGTTGAGATGGTGCTTTATTACACAAAGCTCTCTACAGGCATTTTCAGATAGGCCCCTCCCATGAGCTGCGGTGGAGAGCCCATTCTGCTGGCTGCTGAATGTCGCCGCTTCAAGGGCTCTCTGTCAAGCCCACTCTTGTTTATTTTGTGCCAGCTTTTCCTCAAAGTATGTACTCTGAGGCTGCCAAATGTCCCTCCTGGTGTGAACTCAAAAAGTTCTGCTCCAAACTCCACTACTGCTCATTTCCTCTCAAGTGCTGACTGTTTCCCTTGAAGTTGCTGGAGTTGACTCTGAAACCTTAAAGGCCTCAGTGGGAAAGAGTGAAACCACAGATACACACAGCCCATTGTGCCTCTGGTCTGCCGGTTCTGATTGCCAGCGCGGTTTGTACACCCAAACTGGCTGCAAGGGTTAAGTAAACTTCGTGGCTCAGGATGACTTCACAGCCCTGGAATTCTGCAAAGCCAGGATCCTCAGTACACTGTGGCTGGCCTTAGAATCTTTGGGTGTGAAAACCACTCTCAGCTACACAGCCTGTGCTCTGGTTCCTGCTGCATGGCTGCAGAATCTATTAAAGTCCAGCAGATGAATTACCCTGGCTCTGCCACAAAGCCTGGCTGCCCGGTAGACTTGGGGTTCCTGAGTTGTTTGTCAATGGAGAGTGGCAGTGAATGGAACAGGCCTGTGCCTCAGCCTGGCATGAGGTGGCACCCTAGTGGCTGTTTCCTGCCTTGGGAATGTGCACTGTTGATATTCTCACACAGAAATCATGACAGAGTTCTGAATACAGTTCGTTTTTAAACTTCATTTGTAAGTCCTTGGTATGACTTCCAATGTCCAGACCCGTGCACATAGGTTTTCAGGCCTGAAGTTTTGTAAGAACCTGACGTGGCAGAAAAACTGAAGCAGGATTAACTCGGTTGAAAGGCACAGTAAGAAAATAAGACTTGGGTAGGAATAAACTAAAACTTGAAAATACAAATTGTTCTTATGTAGAAAGACTAATGAAAAAGTGGATCTCAGATGAGGAGAAGTCTCTGATACCCCATTCTTTGGGGGTCACCACTTAAATGGCTGCAGTTCTTTCTGTCTTAACTGAAGCAGGATAACTTAGAAACTTGTCTGAGCAGGCAGCCCGTTGGCTCTCTCTGTTAAGGCACACGATAACAATGACCATGTACAGAAGTTATTTTTTAAAAAAACAATTTATATTCTTAAGCAAGGTCTTCATTTGAAAGAAACCATCTGGGTTTCAGCATTAAGGGAAGAAACAAAAAGACGATGATAAAAAATAGACTCCAGCCCCAGCACGAGCAGTCGCTATGACCTTGCCTTTGTTTGCCATTACACAATTCAATGGCAGGCCACTCAAACTATGCTCTCGATCAATATCCTATTAAAGCCGCACAAAAAGTCTCCATAAACTTAGTGGTTAGCTATGTTTATAAATGGAACTCAGCATAATTAGATGGTCAATAGCAGGCTCTACTAGTAATTTTAAAATGAGCATCACATGTCTTATGCGTAGAAGCCAGAGCCACCCCTTCTGGAGGGAAGGTATGGTGTGTAGTGGACAATAGGTTGGAAGGCCTTTTAAAAGATCATGTCTACATCCAAAATGCAGCCTTTAAAGAAGATCTGTTAAGTAAGTTACATAATAGGAAGTACTGATCAGTCCCTTAAATTTTTTCGAGTCTAAGCTACTTTATTCTAAATGTATTACAGCATTGCAAATGCTTCATTTTCTAGTTTAAGTCAAGCCCCCACAGGGAAAGAAAATAATAAATGTTGCCACACTCTCAGGAAGAAAAAAAATCAGTCTGTCTGGCTTAACTTAACAGATTTCCTCCAGTATAATTCAATACAATTTAAAAATAAATGTTGAAATTGGATTATTTCTGAAAAATGCTTTGTCATACAGTTTTTCCTTTGACTCATTTGGGGTAAGTGTCTGGATGGAAAAGCAAGGACTAAAATTTCCTACCACTTCTTTGGAAGCCCATTCACATATGGGTGGCTCAACTTACTTCTATCCCATCCTCACCAACCAAACAGAATGAGCTACTAAGGCGAGAGGTGACCCCACCCGGATGTTGGCTTTGTCCTCAGCTGGCCCTGCCCTACTATTAGGCATGCGTGTACCCTGTGTTGGATATATGTCCTGGCCACTGTTTGTGCACTACTGTGCATGTTACAAGTGGTGGGAGTGTGTTTATGACACTGGGCAGCACGGAGCATGACTGTCCGGTGCTCTGTTAGACTCACACTCTTGCCAGTCCTGGTTAGAGCCGCAAATGACTCAGTTTGGGCTCTTTGTTCACTATCCTCTATTGAAGCCTCTGCTAAGTTTACCAGATTCTGAGTACTCTTATGATAGACACCGGACCTTGGGAAAAGAAGCACACATAATACCTTGATGTACATTCTAATTCATTGTCGTGGTCTCTATTTGTAGGTCCATCAATTGCTAATCTTTTCTAAGTCACTTCTGCTTATACTTCCTGTGGTTAGCACAGACTATCCATGATCAAAATGGCTATCTGGTTCCATGAGTAGTTCAGGATTTATATTGGGGATGAAAGCTTAAAACTTAATAGCTATAGGACTTTGGTAAGTATTTATAATGCTGCTTGTCTATGTTTAGGTTATAATCATTTAATATAAAATATTTAAAGTCCTGGCTATATGCTGAGCATAAATCTGAGTGCTAAAATGGTGTTGCCTCTCAGGAATATAGCAGAGGTGAAATAAGAGGATCCCTAAGGTTGAATTACTGAGAGCCCAATAATGGTAATTCCTATGATCATTGCTATGAATCAAGCCTTTGCCCTTGACCATCTACTGTGTGTTCTTGAGCTGATCCTTGAGCTGACCACTATCAGCAAATTGTTTAAAAATATGCACATGTGTATACTTAAGAATTACCAACTTTAGGACTGAGTCCTAATAATTGGTTGTTGCAACCGTCATAGTGCTCACTTCAGTCAACTGTGACAAAATAAGAACATACCAACACTGTTCTTACTCGTCTGTCTAGAACATTCTTAACCCTTGTGGTTTTAGCCAAAGCCTACCTTTCTGCAGCATTCTGGGTAGCTAATAGGTATTTAATGGGTAATTGGGTATTCAAAATTCCTCATTCTGACACTGGCATGTTGCAAGTTGTAAGTGGTCAGCCATTAATGGGTTAACCATATCCACATTTTAAGTAATGCATAGTTTTATAGTATTTAAAAATATGCTTCTATTTATGAGCAAAAATTCAGGAGATCACTACTTATAATGTGCCCTTTAGTAAATCTTTATATGCTCATAAGCCTCACTTTGAAGAACAGATGTTACTGTCCAATAAGTAAAAGGCTTTCTTTTGATTTCCAAAAGCCTGATAGAAATTCTTTTTGCCCCACACTAAGGACCCAAAATGTATTGAGAGTTGGTTTGGGATATCTGATCGTAGCTAACCCTCACGGATTGATTGTTGTTGGTAGCCTGTAGACATGTCTGGGATGAGACTGACTAAGCTCACTCAGAAAAGTTGCTCCAAACATAATGTACATAATTAACACCCATTAAGTGAAGGAAGAAAAATGAAACAGTTCTTGCTGAAAATGATTCAGTTGTTGTTGCTGTTGTTTGTTATTGCTGTTTTGTAGACAGGTAATTAGTGTGTTATTAAGAAAGGACTCTGTTGATACAGCTAATGGTCAATACCAATGTAATCCTCTGGAAGGAGCTTATGTGTAGAAACCCTTCCATGGTTTATAGATCATTGTGGTAAAACGACCTTTTATGCCATCAAATCTATCCCCTGTCAAGAAGACTGAATCCCATGGCTGAGGCTTTATCTTATACTAAACGGGTACCACATCTGACTTCAACCAAAAGCTAAGACAGGATGATGCTCTAAGATGCAGAAAATCAATTCCAGTCCCAAAGGCAGAAGCCACTAATGCAAGAGATCAGTGAGCATCATTCACTGCCCCATGGCCGCTCTCCTGGACCAAGTGCGAGGTGCTGCATCCAGGCCTATAACTATAACTAGCTATAACTCCTCATGCTGAAAACCTGGAGAGGAATGAAGACGACACAAAAGTCTTGCTACTATATGGTGGTAACTTATATCATGAAACACATCTCCCCAGTGACCATGAGACAGCAAGGACAAGGAGAACAGGCTCCCTGTTTCTTTAGGCAGATATCTAGAAATACCTGAGATCAGATCCCTGTGCTATTCCTGTACACTTTGCTAAACATCACCATTTATTTTCTGATTTGAAAATGAGAATAATGTTAATATGTTCCCTAGGGGTAGTATAGGATAAAATTACATATTTTATGTACATTATCTGTCACATAATAAAAATCAGCAGACAGAAGTCCTTTGCTGTTTTCATTAGCATGCTCATTTGATTGTTGTTCAATTCAGTAAACATTTGTTACATATATAATCTGTGAATGACCTATGCTGTATGTTAAGAGGGATATGTAAATAAGAGATAGCTCATCCTTTGTAGAGATTATGTCTGATTTCCTCAAGCTTCAAGATTTACTTTCTGCACAAGACATACTATATGCACAAAAGTGCCTGACTAGGAATAACTTACAAATTAAACTTACAGTTGTTACCTGTTAAAGGTAAACCTTCATGATTCAAAGTGGAATATAACACAATATCAGTGAATTCAGCCTGTTTTAATAAAGTTGAAATAGCTTTCATGAATAAAAATTTATGTGCTTCTCATACCTACACACACAAACACACACACACACACACACACACACACACACAAGTTGTGTCCACAAGGCATGGCTGAGTGAGTGAGGTGATCTGTGTTGCTAGCAACTGCTTTTGTGGGGTTAAAAGCATTCTGTTGACTTTTGGCAACTAGTACTGCATTTCAGGGGAAAAAAAGCATTGCTTTAAACCTTTTAATAGCAGGCAAGCTCAGTTCACATAGAGGGAAATCCATGTTTTAGTCCAGTGCCTTCCTTTTATGTTCCTCTTTGAAAAACCCTACTCCCAACCTGCATTTGGCCACTCCTTTAAAACCAGGGATAGAAAGGGGAGATCAGCACATGGTTTACAGACCAGAAATCTGCTTGGCGAAGGAGTTGCTGAAGGCTGTGGTGTAGAAGCTGCAGAGAAAGTACCTTTATGATTGATTTCCATTCAAGTCAGACTGACTGCAGCATGGTCATTTTTCTAGCCCATAACTGCTCACACTGCTATCTGCAGGGCGTCTGAATTATAGCAGTCTATGTCCGTGTTACCTCTTACACAAATTACTTACACTGGTTTCTTTTTCCATGCAAATTCATCAGTTTTACAGCCCGTCATAGCCACAGTCAGGAAACTCCGTCAGAGAACACAAATTGATAAAATGAGTTAATTTGACTATACTTATTTTTTTCTTTCTAAAAGCCCTCTCTTTTAGGCAGTGTTCAGGAAACATATTACAGTAAAAGGGAGATAACAAAGGAGTTGGATTTTCTTGCCATAAATTACTTTCCAAGTTAATTTCCTTTAATGATGATTCCAGATTCGCCAGTTTTCATAGCATTGTGTGTCTTACAACTGAGCCTTTGATGGAAAGAAGAACAAGTATTTTCCCATGTTCACTCCTTTTGTGGCAGTGACATGGACTTTCTTACAGGACCTTTGCCAATGGAATGCAAAACAACATGAAATTGTTCCGGCATAGAACTGTGTGCTATTGTTGGAGTCCCCAGCCCCCAGTCTAGAGTGCAAACTCCAAACTCTCTGGGAGTGTTTTTTGGTCATACAATTGAAAGAAAAATATGTCTTAATCTTTCATAGTTATTTTATGAGTTAGAAATTGAGTGCTGAGTCCTCATTGCCTTGGGAAGGGTTTTATGGCCCTTGGTCCTTTTTTCCCCTTTGTGTGTATTGGGGAAGGAGCATGCAGATCTGAGGGAAGGACAGCTGTGATGTCTGATCCCTAGACTGCAAGCCTCTCAGGGGCAGAAGTTTTCATGTCCTGCCCACTGTTTTCAAGCATATGAAGCAATGCCTAAGGTACCAAAGAGACTCTTTGAATCTGAACTGTCCCATGAAATTCAGCCTCTATGTGCCTTCAACTGTAGGCTGGATGCATGGGTAGATGTTTTGATAACACTTCCTGCAAAGTCCTGTCGAACAAGCCATAAACTCAGCACCATCATCTCCCAGGCAGAGGAGCCTAGAAATTTGGATAGGAATTTTTCCCCCATAGTCCTCTCTTTCCAGCAATGCAACCCTGAGCAGATTGTCTCTGGTGGATGGCAGAAGTTCAATAACCACAGCCCTCTCCAACTGCTAATGTGTACAGAAGAGCAGGTCATCAAGAGGGCTGGCTACTGAAGTAACCCCTTTCTTCCAATAGCCCACATTACTATAATGATGCCTTAATAGCAAACCATTTATTAAGAAATGACACAGAGTACATTCGACTCATGACAGGAATGAGGGGGAAGGGAAGATGCATGACTTAGAAATAACATCTGAAGGCTCAATTTCCAAAGTTAACCTTCTGAGAAAAACTCCTTGGTGAACAAGATACTTAGGCTAGAGTAATTGCAGTCTTTCTTAAGAAACAGGGGCCTCTTCCTCTGTGCTTATGCATATTTATAGAATACACTTTCATTTTTACTCCAAGTCGAGGGCAGTGGATAGAGATGATAACTGTTTCCTTGATTCAAAGTGTATTTATTGATCTTCAACTATCTACACAAAGGGGAATGAGCTGTTTAGGGGTGCAGAGGCAGTTCTGGAATATGGATGACTTCAGGTCAGGTGGTGTGATCTGTCTTCATGACTTGGGGAAGTTGTTCCATATCTTTGTGCCTGGGTTCTTTCTTAGTGGCGCTCTGATAATTAAGTGGGAGGATAGGCTTAAAGATCTTAGCCTAGCAGCTGTCCCATGAAAAATCACTTTTAAGAGTGTGATGATGATGACGGTAGTGCTGGGGGGGGCCGGTTTTGCATGGTTATCATCATTATTTTCATAGATGGCTATAGTACTTCCTAGATACATGGTGTGCTATGGTCTTCAAAAGCCTCCCCACAGATTCTTTTTGGTGTTCTGTCTTCGTTGCTTATCAAAGGCTCTGCCTGTTTTGCAGATGGGAGGCTCAGAGAATGCTAGGCCTGTTAGAGGGACATTGCAACAGGAAATCTGCACTTAGGCGTGAGGCACTCTGCTTGCTGGTTACAAGGTGACCCTCTGTAGGGTGTGGGCTGCACGCATGTACAGTGATGTGAGCACGTGTGAGCAAGGACCTCGTATGGAAGGCACAGCTTGGGTCTCTGCATCGTTAGGCTTATTGAACCCAGGTTGACAAGCTCATTCTCATTTTAGATTCTGGAATGTTTGAAAATTTTAGATGTGCTTGTTTGCCAATCTCTGAAATCACTCACAATGATTCCGTTCAGCACTTTGGATCGGGCTGTCTGGGCCTTTGCTGTAGTCCCCATTACTGCAAACTACATGGGACATAGGAGGTCAATATAAGGCACATTAAGGAACACGTATGTGGGCTGAGTTATTTTTTTAAATCTGTGTAGAGGTAGTGCACTGTATTTACATATGCATGTTTCTTCCTTCACATATTCTGGCTCCCTTGATATTATAAAAAGGTAACAGAGGAAGAAGACATTTTCCTAGGGCAGATCGCACAGCACGTGAAGTGTTCAGAGGAAGGGCCAGCGTCCACCACTGTGTAGCTAGGCCTCAGAGTTCACCCACTCCTTCCAGGTCATGCTTCATCACTCCTCCTTACCACAGCCGGCCGCTCCCGTGCTCAGGGCTGAGGAAGCTTTCCCACCAAGCCAGAGCCTCAACTCCACTCTGAAATTTGTGAAGAGAACCTGAATTCAGATACTTGACCCTGACAGGCCTTTTCATTCTCTCTGGTTACCAAGACTGGAGGCCCCAGGAGGCATCAGGTACGGGAGCACCTGCCATATTATTATGTGCAGGCAGCTACGGTAATGATGAGTGGCATGGGACATCTTGCATAGTAGCCCATTTCATACATAAAATACTGTGGAATAAAAGATGAAACTATGCAAATAAATTGAATACAAAAGCAAATGATAGAATGAGTAGCAGCATTATTGCATGGAAATATGTTTACACTATTGTCAAGATGAGCTAAAGGCTCCTCTTTTGTTAAAGCCTGTTATTGAGACAGGTGTTTGATTTTTCAGTTTTCCGTATCTTAGTAAAGAATTGTTTTTATGTGACAGCTATGCTTGAGGTTTAGTCATTGCTATTAGTCAACTCAATGTATAGTTTTAGAAATTGCTCTATTTCTTCATGTCTTAAGACTCCATAGTTACTTAAGGTACTATGCAATTCATCCTGCCTCCCCAGCAACCATCCTGATAAGCTCTCGTTCCTGTTACAAGGAGCTGCCAATAGGACACAGAGTGTCCTGATTGGTATAACTGATACCTGGCTCCTCCTGGCCATCCTTGGATATCATCTCACCTCATCTTCTTGTGTAAATGACATCACTGCCTCATGTTTTACTAATGCAATTCTTCAGCCACCCCTTCTCTCCCATGCTGCTCTCACGAGTGAGAGATATTTCTAGATTATAAACGCAAAACCAATGGTATCCCCAAAGGCTGCTGGCCCCTCTTTGTCTAGTGACTAAAACTCAGTACAGCCACCTGCATATATGACCAGTATTTATTGATTGCCTCCGGCTGCCAGGGGCGATGCGTAGACACTGGCAATCTAACTGCAAAGGTTCCTACTCCCAGAGATGCTAAATACATTGATGGGTCACAAACTTGTGATGCTCCAGACTCAAATCTGTACTTCTGAAGAAAATACCAGATCCTTCATGTCCTAACCTCAGCCATCCATTGTGACTCTACTTTAGCCATGACTTTTGTCACTCTGTGTCCTGTGACACAAAGCTGTCAGAAACCCAGCCAACATTTTCTGTTCCCTTATCTTTAGGCTCTTCACTCTACCCAGAATTCCTCCTTTCTTCCCATTTGCCTGTGCCCCTCCTGTCCTTTTAGCACCCAGGTACATTTTCTCAGGCCCTTTTACTGCCTTGAGCCTCTTCTTCCCAAGCTGGGTTAGACACCCACTTCTCGTGACAGTTTCAGGATTACTGTCTAAAGGCTTCTCAACTATCTCTACCTTAATCTGCCAGGTTCCCCTGTAGTGTGTTCATGGGTGATGTCTCTGATCTACATGTCTTCTTCTCTCAGCAGTTATTGGTAATAACAGTGCTCCATAATCATTTCTTGAGTTAAATCTAGGCTCGTGATGTTCCTAATTATCTTTTCTCCTTATTAGGAGATGCTAATTATTAGATACTAATGCACTGAATGTATTTCTCTACATTGGTGGGCTTAATATGTATAATATATGTTATATCCTACTGTACTTCTTTTACATAATATTTCAAAAAGACTTCTTGAACCTTTAGTCTCAACGTGGAATTTATAGTTTTAAAAAAAGATTGGTAGGTGTGACTAATTTCATTCAAAAAATACTTGTTAAGCTGCTGTAGGCAAGGCATCTAGAAGCGGGAAGATATAAAAATACAGATAATCATGTCTCCAAAATGATCCACTATAAAGATAATAGATCAGATCAATTGGATCAGACGTTTTCAAAATCTGCTATGAAGTATAGGTAGCAAATACTTCAGCTTCACAGGCCATGCGATCCCATCATTGCTGCAGTTCTTCTTGTCATGCCGTGCAGGTGTATGCAATGAAGCCTTCTTTGCAAAAACATAACTCATATACACAAACACACCAAAAAAAACCCCAAAACCACACCAAATCAACAAACAGAACAACAGACCTCAAGATACAGATGTGTGCAGGGAGTTCATGTGCTACAAAGACAAGAGAGTGCGCAAGTGTGCACAGTTCCCATTGCAGGAAACGGGAAATGGTGGCCTAGATGGACGGATTCACTCTCAGTAAAATTCAGGTGGAATTCCAAAATACAGATAAGGAGACGCTGTTGGGATCAAAGGAAGAAACCCTAGAGAAAATTTGAGGCAGTCATTTTTGAAAAAAAATTTAAGACTAAAATATGAGAGGTATTTTCATTTAAAACAGCAGGAATGCCACAAGCTTGGTGACAGTTTACTGTTACAGAGAGGAAAAGATAAAGGGCGCCTCAGAAAGAATGTGCCTTTCTGGTATAGACCATCTTTACTGTCAGTGTTCCTTCGATGTCACAGTTTATTCGTGACTATCCCGGATAAGCTTTGCAGATAAATGCCAACAGAAAATGTGTTCCATGCTACACTAACATCAGTTCCTGTTGATCTGGAATCCATAGGACTTAACTTATGGTTTGTTTGTTTTCCTCTCTCTAGCACCAATCGCTGCAGGAACCGGCCCCAACTTTTCTCTCTCTGATTTGGAAAGTTCCTCATACTACAGCATGAGTCCAGGAGCAATGAGGAGGTCTCTACCCAGCACATCCTCGACCAGGTAAGTGGTCGAGGCCTTCAACGAGGCTAAAACACAGAAAAGCATACCTTGATTTTGAACTCTGAGCATGCTGGATATTTAGCAATGTGTCTATAACAATAGAGGGTACAAAAGCGGTGGGTGAAGCCTCAATAGGCTATATCATTAAAGAGCCAAAGCAAATATACACGAGACAAATAGCAAATCACACACACACACACACACATGCACACCAGCAAGAAAAATGATTACTTCAGGTGTATTCCATGAAATAAGCATGATTTGAATAGGTTTTGTCCAAAATGGTGAGGTGCGCCACTCTGAATGCTTTAAGGTGAGGCAGGAAAGGCACGGTGTTTGGATGAGGGATAATTTGAGCAAAGACATGGAGAAGAGTAATAATGGATGCAGCATATTCTCTGGGAAAGATGGCTGGGCTTGGCTGGGGAAAAAAGAGGTGAGCGCTCTGGCTTAATTGGAATATGGTGGGAACTGAGAACACCAGCCTAAGCATCCTGGCCACAACCTTCTTAGCCTGCTGGGCCCCATAGGTCCCCAAATTCAGTCTGCTGAAGCTCCCCAAAGATGCATCTGATTTGGTATCCTGGTGTGAGGTTATAAAAGAAATACAGTTCAGATAGTAGGATAGGGCCATACTTTGAACCCAGGTGGTCCAGGAGGCCTGAAAAAGCCAAAGTTGGAAAGCACAGCTTACTCTGAGTGCCAGACTTCCTGATACCCTTAGTTAACTATCAGAGCCAACATCTGGAGAAGCACTTTGCAAGACCCTGCTGTCTCTAGATAACCTGTACCACGGGTAGGGGATTAGGCATCAGAGCCATGGCGTTCCTAACAAATTGGCTTTAGCACTGGACTGTGACAGCAAAGAAAGGAGCAGAGTAGGGCTGCCAATCATGTTTGTGGCTTTGCAGAAAAACATTTATCAAATGGGATTTCTGTTAGACATTTATGATTTAAAATAATGCACAGAGTGTGGACATTTTCCTTGGTGTGGGAGTCTACCTTACCTTTATGAACAGTGTCTTAAGCATCAACTTGAAGATGAATCAAGCTGTCATTTCTAACACTGTATTATACCTTCAGCATTGTTTAAATGTCCTCCTTGGTTCATTACAGTATCACCTCCACAAGAAAACAAAAGTCTCAAATCCCAAATGCATTTATAATAGAAAAGGGGGATTGAGAATACATTTGGGTGTTAATACACTTGGAGGATTTTTAATATTTGCTGCCAGAAGAGACAGTACACTCAGTCAACAATAAAAGCTTTGTAAATACTTACGGGTGGTGCTTAATTTAAAAGTGCATGGGTGACTTGTTTTTCAAATGTGAGCCACTGTCCCATGGACCTCTGGCAGTGTCCCTTTCCTCGTGTCCTTCCACACACTCCAAGTTCTGTTGTACCATTTCATGTTGTGCCTTGTGGTACAAAGCAAAGTATGTCTCATGTATTAGGAAGCATGCAATAGAATCCTTGTATTAGACAGTCAGGATCAAGAGACAGAGTCAAGGACCAGTTCATTTATAAAAGTGAAGAAATAAGCAAACAAAATAAGCATGAGCTGTGTTTCCCATGTATTTTATATTGCAGCAGGATGGGCATCTCCAAAATCATAGAAAAGTTAGGTAAAAATAGGAATAAGGGTTTTATTCTAGAGAACTTTGCCATGATAGTCATCCATGTGCAGGTCATAGGATCAGTCACTGTGTCTTGGAAGCCTAGCACTGCCAACTTTCCTTCCTCCTGGATCCTGTTCTCCTTCTATCCACACGCCCATCTTGCGGTTGCTGAGCCTGTGTCCAACCTGAATGTCCTCGTGTGCAAGCTCAGGTGTCAGCTGTGACCATACAGTATCCCCACCTGTGCAGCTCACACATGAATTTTACTAGCACACTCCCAAGAAAACCCAAAGCTTTTGAACTCAGAAATATGTCAACAAGGAGAGAGCAACAAACAGTGGAATTGACCTCTGGGGTTGAATCTCATTGAATATAGATGCTTGGCTGATCCCTCGTCACAGAAGCTTTGGAGTACTTAAAATAATCTGACACTGGAGTAGACACTAGAGATCAAAAAATGATACTGATAAAAAAAAAGGGTGGAGAATTCTTGGGTTGTCAGCCAGGATACAGTGAATGTCACTTGTACTTCTTATTCCTAAGACCTCAAAGTTCTGCCAGTCAGTTTCTCTAAAAGTCTTAGTGTTGGGGGTCGAATCCAGAGCCAGATAAATGGTGGTATCCTGATACACGTGTAAAGCAAGGAAAGGAATCTGGTGAAGGATGGTTAGGGCACCAGAAGGCACAGAAATCTCCTGGGAAGTGAATCTGCTACTCCCTGAGTCATGTCAACCTGTATCTGTGTCCCCTGGGTGCAGCTGGGAACTTCCTTCAGTAAGCACCTCACGTTTATACCTGGACATCACAAATGCCGTTGTAAATAAAACATGTAGTCAGTTGTGTAGGGTGCACTTGTACAGGATCCAAATTAGTCCTGTTGGTCATACGCATACATAAAACTCCATGTAGTAATGTAAAAATCATGGAATATCAAGGCAGCACAACTCCCCTGGGGGGAAATCCTAACTTCATCCCCATAGCTCTTGTAGTCTTGCCAGCATAGGCAAATCTGGTATTTGACTGACTGGAGTATACCAGAGGTTTTCACCCAACTTACAGTCTTCTAAGTTGCAAGATGATTTCAAGTGACTGAGTTTTACAATACAAGTATTACTAAGTGTAGAGAAAGAAGCCAGAACCCATATGGAAAATAGGGCACTCCTTATTAGGTCAGGAACCTTGACCAAGAGATTTGCTTTAAATTTGGCCCCTAGCTACCTGCTTGCAAGGCAAGAAGGGGAACCAGTTGGTTAGATCATTTGTATTTTCCACTAAAAGAGACACTAGGATTGTGTTTAGAGACACTAGGGGTTTCTGCTTTTTATATATTGAAATTAGTTTTCTCTATGTAGTATGTATAATTGCAAATAAAGGACATGCCGTCGCTACATTTTACATGTAGAAAAAGCAGAAAGGGTTTTCAAGTGGTTACTTTTCACCAAACTTCCAGAAAAAGGAAGACCATTCACCAGGCAGTTCAGACCTGACGTGGAATCCTAAATTAGCATGGTACCAGAGGGTTGCTTCCCTGCAATCTGGTTTTAATGAGAATAGAACTTAAAACCTAAGAATATTGAACCACCCACATGAATGATTTAAATTTCTTACCTAAATTGTGTCCTGTGCATTTTAAAATTCAGATTGTGGCAGTAACATTATCTCCCCTTACCCAGGTTATAACCCCTCCTTTTTTCCAGCTGCCATTCCAAGTCCGTTTTCTGCATTCACCAGCCCATTTTTCCACAATGTAACTCCCATGTCACACCTATGTAGAGGACTTCAGAAGTCTTTGTTGCTTGTAGGATAAAGTCCAGACTTACAGTATCCTCTCTGCCCTCCACGTTCTTTTTCTGTTGGGCCCCTCCATTGGTTTATTGGTTTCAGTATCTCAGAAGCAATTTTATGTGTATCACACCTGGCTTATGCCACTGTTGCCAGGCACCTGCTCTTGGGATGTTACTCAGTGTCTGGTGACCTTTATACCATGAGCTCAGCAGCGAGCCCTTCTAGGTTCTGCTGCGACCCCAGGGGCCAGACATTAACCTCTTAGATTTTGAGGCATGGAAGTGTCATGGGGCAAAGGAAAAATGCCAAGGTTAGAAGAAAACTTATGTAGCTTGAGACAATGGCAGTTTGCCAAAAAATACCGAGGGTTTTAATATTTTTAAAATCATAACAGTGCCTGAGTTGTGCATTAGTGAAGTACCAGCCTACTCTAGCCACTTCCTGTTTCTATTGCCATCTCATTAGCCCTTACAGACAGCTCAGAAGCTCCTCTGCCCTGAGAAGTCCTTCCCAAGCTCCAGGTGTAAGGACCAGCGCTCTTCCATCTGCAGCCTGTGCATGGTTCCTTCGTGACCCCTCTGTTTTCCCTGGGCCTCTCCATCTCTGTTCTTGGAGAGCCATGTCTGGCTCACCGCACTGTTCCACATCTGAGTGCTGCCCCTGGCGTGGAGGAGCTACACAGCCAGTGTTTAATGACTGAAGCCCAGAGCAAGTTCTTCCTCCTGACACGTGGGCAGGAGGCTTCCCACAGGCATTGCCCAGAGTGGGAGACCTGCCCGTGCAGCAGTGTGTTGCTGGCACCCTAGGTCTGCTCAGCTAGAGACATCAGCAGCAGGCGATGTGCCCCTGCCTTCCAACCCTCATGCTTGACAATGGGAAGGTTCTTCAGTAGCTCTTCAGCTCGAAGAAAAGAAATATATTGCAAAAGTTCCTTGGTCATACCTCTATAGAAATTGAGTCTTCCTTCACACAAATGAAATTAAATGTCATTTTTCTCCTCTCTGTGTATAAGAACATAAGAGCCCCTAGACGACTATATGTCTATGCTCTTCCTTATCTCACAGCAAAGCACTCACTCCTTCCTGCTATTTTGAGCCATTCTGTTTGGCATTTTATCTCTGGTGCCTAAAGGAGTATCCGGACTACGTGATGTGTAGTAAATATCTCTTTTTTAATGAACAAATCCAAGTGAAAGATGAAAAATGCCCCCCAAGCTATCAAAGCATCCCTAGAAGGATAATGAGCCCTGCTTTTTATTTACTTATTTTTTAACCTTTTGGGGGCTTCTGCAGAGATTTGAATAAGTTTCTAGATGTGCTGCTAATGACCACACCTGAGCCACACCTGTGGAGCTAGGATAGCTGGGCTTCCTAAGTAGAAGCCAAAGCAGAAGCCAGCCACCAACTCCGCAAAGAAAAAAAGGCTCCAGACGGAGGGGTCACAACAACTTGATCAGTAAAGATGAAGCCAGGGTTTGGGCACATAGGCCAAAGTTGTCTACCACATCCTGTTGCACAACTCCACGAGAGCCTGCAGAGGGTCCTAGAACTGCACGTTTTCCAGTGAGGTGTCCAGGAGAAAGATGGCTTAGGCTTTTCTTTTTTTCTTTCAGCTCTACCAAGCGCCTCAAGTCTGTGGAGGATGAAATGGACAGTCCTGGTGAAGAACCATTTTACACCGGCCAAGGGCGCTCCCCGGGGAGTGGCAGTCAGTCCAGTGGATGGCACGAAGTCGAGCCAGGTGAGCAGGGGACGGTCATGAGTGGGAAGGAAACAGCATGCGCATGTGGTCCAATCCTCACACGCACAGTGGCCGAGAACAGCAGATACAGCCGGAATGAAAGGCAGAGGAGAGTGTGTGTGGTCTCGCTCACGGCTGCCTCCTGCACTTGGAGCCCACATGTGTTTCGTTTTGTTTTGGTTGAGCTGAGGTCTCTCACTGTGGAGCCCACAGTGGACTCAAGGTCCAGGCTCTATTCTTCCTCTTGCCTTAGCTTCTTGAGGAGCCAGGGTGGCGGTTTTCTTTTGCTTTTATACATACACACCTTTTGTTTTGTTTTGAGTATGCTCTAGTATTTATAAGGAAAACTGTCAATTTTCCAACTCTACGGATAGCAGTATAAAGCAGAACAAGTCTCTTATGCCGCAGATTGCAGTTGGATTTTTATAACATACGAACATTTGGATTTTTTTCCTTGTTGTTGGTTATCATCATGACTGTTTAAACACCACAGCTACCTTTATGTCTCTCTGCACAAACATGAGTGCATTCCTATTGGTCTAACCGTGGGGTCATCAGTGGTGGCTGTAGAATCTAGGAGCAATTATGATGTCGGCGGCTTCTGGAGACCTTAATGTCTGCCCCCTTTGTGGCTTAGGGGAATGGGCTCCAACGCCTTTGTCAATACAAGTCAAACTTTAACATCTGACCTCCATATGGCTTGGGGAATGGGCTCCAATGCCTTTGTCAATACAAGTCAGATGGGTAAAAGATAAAGGGGCTTGGGAATCATCTAAAGTGCAGTCTTTGCTTCAATGACAGGGCTGTGTGGTTATAGCCAGACTGCACGGCCTTCCTGTCAAACCCAACCTGACCGTAGTAAGAGCTGCTTCAGTGCTCTTGAGGATAAAGTGAGGTGATCTGTATTGTCCACTTAAGAATTATACCCAGCACATAGATATACAGAGAAAAAAGAACAAATTCTCCCGCCATCCCTCCTCACTCCAGTCTCAAAGTAACTGCCTGCAGGAACAGACGGGCACCAAGAAAATCTTGGAACTAGCCCCTCATCTTCCAAGCTTACACCTCCCTCTCCTCCCCAACAGTTTTTCAATATACAAACTCCATGGCTATAGATGGCTTTATATGACTATAAAGGAGCCACAGAAGGGAGATTTTAGGGTGATGGAACCATCTGGATCCTGATCATGGGAGTTTCCATAATCAATATAATGTCTGACATTCACAGAAGTGTGTGCCTCCTCCCTACCTTAGCTGCATTCTGTCCTGATAGAAAATAAGTACCAATAAACCCCCAAGCCCTACCGACTGGGTTTTTTTTTTTTAAATCTTGTTCCTTTACGAAAATGTAAGACTTCTGTGTGATTTCCTACTGCCCAGTGCCCTCACACGGCTCGTGGGTTCACCCACTCAGCAAACTTCAGTGGAAATTTCTAGATCAAGTATCATGCCACTTCTGAGAACTCCAGGGTAGATGACGCAGCAGGGGCTCCTGCTTTCAGGGGATTCAGAGCAGGTGCAGAATCAGAGCAGATCATTTGTGTTGTGAGGGGCACGGGGGTGCCAAGATCTGCTAGTGTCCTTGTCTCCGAATGTCACCCATGCAGCACTCCAGGTGTGGTGGTTGTCCTCAACAGGCTGCTCGTCCGTCATCTCTGTCCACACTTAGATCAGCCAGCACCTAAAGTGCCTATGAAATAAAGCCAGGTCAGGCAAGAATACAAATGCTGACTTCCATTGCCAGTAAACCATGCCCCCTGTATAGCGCTGATGGAAAGTTTATGTGTATTGAAAAATTAAAAGATGGAAAACTTTGTTGAGCCCTCCTTTAAAGCTGGTCCTAACTTTCCTGCTCCAGTGAAAATTAGAATCAGGTCCATCGGTGTGGTACATGTGTGCAGGAGTGCTGTACTCACGTGTCCCATGTGTACTAAAGCTAGTTTATGACATTGAGAGACACAAAGCCCCACACAGTGAGCCCGGCCCTCCCGGCCTCCTCCTCTTCTTCTCTGGCATATTTGGGGACTATGATGTCCGGTTACTCAAAGCGGTTCCCATTCATACCTACACATTGCAAGTCAAATGTTTCTAAATCCTAACATCTGTGTCTCCACACCCTTTGCCAGCCATCAGATAACTAAGTTTAATGGTTAAATCCTCTTTGCGTGGAGAGATTTTTTTTTCCTTTCCTTCTTCTTAAAGAGATCGTGTTCCTGAAAGGATTGCCCGTTGTCTGTCCTTGTTTCATTAAAGAAAAATCCAATCTCATGGCAATATATTTGTGGGGACTGGAGAGCGTAGTGGATAAATTTATATTTGGCCATATTCAGCATAAAAAGTCATAATTGAAACAGGGCCTGAGGGGACATTAAAACACAACGGAGGGATGTTGCACATGTTCATGGCGACTTTGGTGTCATTAGCTCACACCAGCCACTTTAAATGGATAATTTATGCTGCCAGATGGTCCTTTTTGGGGATTTTCCATCAAGCCCAATCCCCTTTTTGGCACAGAGAACACCTTTATGTTGTTCCCACACTTATCCGGGCCTACATAGCTTTTCCCCAGGGGTACAGTTAATTAAGTGGGAGGCTTTTAGTGGTTCACTCATGTAAATTGCCTTCAGAAATATGTTGGGAATTATGTATATCCAAATGCATGGGCAGCCTGCGCTTGGGATAATTCTCTCCAACAAGTATGAAGAGCACTGGGTGTATGCTTCTGATGTGACACAGGAAGCAAGGCCATCCTCACGCTCCCCTCCGAGAGCTTGGCATCTGGGATAGGCCTCCCTGGGTTTCCAGGGCTCCCTAACTACAGAGGCCTGAAGGTAGCCAGGAGAGACTTCCCTCAGCAACAGGAAGATGGTGAAAAGTGAAGCAGTGCAGACTTCCGGTAAATTACACGCATGTTTTTCAAATGGTTCATCTCAGCACTTCTGGCGCACGACTCTGCCTGTCTGTGCAGCAGCCCACAGGCCAGAATGCTCCTCTGAAGCACTAGGCAGTCTCGGGCTGGCTTCTGCTTCTCAGTGCTCCATGCGTCCCTCCGTTTGGTTTTATTCTCCAGTTGTCTCACAACTTGGTAGGATCTGGATCTGGTCGTGCACTGTGACGTGAGCCCTGAGAAATTCTGTCCGTCAGAACTCACATCCCGTCGATGGCCATGCAGTCACACAAGTGACAAGTCAGCCATGAGATGATGATGCAAATGATTAGGAAGGGCTGCAGCAGGCGGTGCTCCCTCGGCTGAGGCAAAGTCCTAGCTGTGCCTGTGTTTTTCAGTTCATGTTCTTTACAATGTGCAGACTCTGGTGTTTGTTTATTTGTTTGCTTGCTTGTTTGTTTTGAGAGCAGCTTGCCTAAGTCCACACTGTTGGTGTGTCTGTGGCCAGGATCTGTGTTTCGAACCAAAGTTGCTGTCAAGATATAAGCTCACTTCTGTATTTAACCTCTTTAGCATGATCACTTAAGCTAATGTTTCGAGGTCTTGTGTTCCAGACTCATAGTTAAGTTAAAAATGTCATAATAAAAATTGTAAATAACTCGCTAGAAAGACCTGGAAAATTCCCTGTGTTCCTTATCTCAAACTCTTATCATGGAACCTAGGTTAGGAAAAAAAAAGATATGAGCTACTAAATACACATTGAACAGTATATATAAGCAGAGTATTAGCTGTTAATGATGAAATATCTGTCATAGCATCCGTAAAATCAAATAATCCTCAGTATTTAGAACTTGTTCAAATGCTATGTCAGAGAGGCCCTGTGTCCACCATCTCTGCCTTCATAGCCTCTCTCTTCCTTACCGGTGCTTCCTTTCTTCTCACCTTAGAATATGCACTCCACCAGAGTGTGACTTAGTCTGCCTTTTACACTGCTGTATCCCTAAAACCCACAACAGTGTGCAGAGCATAATAGGTGTTCAATAAATATTGACTGAATGAGTGAATGAAACAGAGAGATTGGAGCTTTCTTAGATACTTGGCAGCAGAATTTGCTGCCAGCAATCCTCTAAAAATTGGTATTTCCTATATTCTTAACCTGCAGGCTTCCAGTCAAATCTAATTACTGGCAAATAGTAGGAAAAATAATTGCTAAGACTCAGCCAAACATCTCATTGATCAGTAGTAGGGCGTCAAACTATATTCCAACTACCCTTCTCCTTAACGGGGTTTCCTTTAAATAAACCAGATACTTTTTTTTAAAGGTAATTGAAAAGAATAGTGCTTATTGGCAATTGGGTGGAAAGGAGGAAGTGACAATGGAGGGGACAGTGGTCAATACAGAAGAAGTCACAGTGAAATAGGAAACTACACATTGTCACACAGAAAAGCTGCTGCATTCAATGATATGCTACAGACATATTATGATAATGATACATTTAATGATATGTATATCTCAAAATGACCCAAAGTGAGGAGTTTGAATGTTCCTATGACAAAGAAATGGCAATCGTTTAAGGTGATAGAGGCACTAACTTCCCTGACTTAGTGAGTGGGCAGTGTGTCCACACATCAAAACACTATACTTTTCCTTCATAAATATGCATGGTTATTTGTCAGCGAGATGTAGTTCTATATTATAAAAGATAATGCATGATGGGTGAGGCCTGTATCAAGGATCTCACTGGTGCTCTGTTGGAGGTGTTGTAGACAGTTGAGATTATCTGGTTTGGAGAGTCTCTCTATGTTTAGGTGATCTCCCTGCTTCCCTAGTGCTCTTCCTTCTCCATTTTTCTCATATACAACCGTACGTATGTACCGAGCCTCCGAGGACCTGCAGTCAGCTTCATAGGAAGTGTCTCGGAAATGCACCGGAGACCAGCCAGATCTCGGAGTCTGACAGTCCCAGCTTTTGCATAGCTGTGGGACTTGCCCAAATTATCTGAAAGCAGTTACCTTTAAACGTTATGCTATCAAGCCTTTCTCCCTGTGTTTAGCAGCAATGGTTTAAAACCTACCCCAACTGGAGAGAAACCCACCCGTTTTCATAGGGATCAGAGGGGATCACATTCTAGGCAGCTGCTGACCCTCATAACAATAAAGAAAAGCTCTCTCTTTCTCTTCGTTCCCTGATCCCTCCCACCTTCCTTTCCCCCATTTAGGCATCTGCTCATCTTACCACTATCAGTCAGATCAAGTCATGGAATTTTATCAAGAGCCAACTTTGTATAATATTCTAGGATAGATACAAAGAAGACCCCACTGAGTCCCTGTCTCAAAGGTCAAACCTCTGAAAACCTTCAGGGCTTAGTGACTGCCAATACTATTACACAACAATAATAATACAACAATACTATTATTTCAGCCCCATCTCTGCCTCTGAAGTCAGGACCATCAACTGAGCTGATAGAAGCCAAAGTCCTCTGTAAAATTAATATCCTCCAATCATGTGAACTGTTGTCCCTGGGATCATTGAGGGCACAGACTGATGGCAGTTAAAAGAGCTATAAATCTCAGTGGATAAATAGGGTCAGTGTCTTTAAAAAGTGGCCAGTACACTGGGCTTAGGTTGGAATCCGGCTGAGAAACATTTCCAAACTTGAAAGAGACTAGCCTTCCAATAATTAGCACAAAATAAATTATGCTAATTATTGGAATAATATATTTCTTCTCTGTGTGGTCAGTTCTTAGCTGTCCTATGACCCTCCCTCATGTTCTCTATATCCCCCAACTAGAGGGCTCTCCAGATTTTCTGCCTGCACTGCTTCCAGGCTTGAGGCTGCCCCTGCACTGAGTATGTCATACCATTTCAGTAGATCTAAAGGGAATTCAGTATGAAGCTGTAACACTTGTCCATGAAACTCAGTGCTGTTTAACTGTAGGGTTAAGAAGCTACTTAAAACTGGGTATAGTGGCCTATGTGATTCCTAAGTTCATTTTCATTGTGTTTGGGCTAGATAAAACTCTGTTTAAAAATACACAATCAAAAATGAACTGTTTGAACTTTCTCATATAGAAAATGTTTCAAAATTTGAATGCATTAAATTATGTTTATATATACATTATAAGTATAATCACATCGAAATGATAAAACTATTAATAGACACAATTATGTCAGTCAAAATATTGTAAATTTCAAACAGTTCAGTGCAAGACTTAGAGTCAAATTTGATTAACTAATATATTTAATTGCAATTACTTTTTAAATGCAATAAGTGATAAACTTCTCTCAGGGATAAACTTATTTCCAGGATAAGTTGATTTCATTTTTAAAGGTCAAATTTAAGTATGTCCTCTGTTCTTATAAAATGTTATTAAATAAATAAATACATTTCAAAACAATTTTAAAAGCCTCTATAGAGGACTATTTTGGCAAACAGTTAACTGGTGACCCCAGATTTGCAGAACTGAGACACTAGGTCTCAATGACTATAAGCACAATTACATTTTGAAAGTAGCGTTAGTTCACTGCAGCCTTTTAAAATGTTTATTAGAAGCTAAGCATGGTCTTGCACTGGTAATATCAGCATCTGGGAAGCTAAGGCAGGAGGCTTAACAATTCAAGGCCACCCTGGGCTACCTAATGAAACTATGTCACAAAACAAAACAAAAGTCACCTGTTGGGCTTGTTTGGGTCCCCACACCTGTCAATCCTGATTTGCCTGCCTGCCGCCACTCTTCAGCTTTCAGGGTGGAAGTTTACCAACTCGCACACCTAGCTGAGGCATATAGGACCCGTTATACGTGCCAGTAGAACAGCATCAGACTGGTAACAATAGTCCATTGATCACAGACACTCTGCTGCACTCGCATAAATTAGGGGAAATGATTAAATCTCCCACAATCCCCTGCAGTAATGGGAATAGTTGCCGTTACAGAACACTGCCGTGGGATCAATGTCTTGGCTTTTCTTCTGCATTTATGGAGCAGTGGGAAAGCATCATTCTGTGACAGTGTTCTCCCCCCATTATCCCCTTAGTATCGGCACCTGCTCATTAGAGAATGCTGTGCTCCAGAGCATCAGTAGAGAACAAGGGTCTGTCTTAATGACCCTTATCAGAGAAATTTCACCTAAATAAAGGGGTACGACAGAAAAGCACCATTACAAAATGAGTACTCTCACCACCCTGCAAAAGATGTGCCTACCTTTTTATCAAGGCTGTTTTCCTAATGTCAAAAAAGAGCCTAAAGCAACCCTTTTTATTGAAATCTAAAAAGCTATATAATAGAAGAAAAACATGTCTTCTCTCATACACACAGTCTGTATTGTGTACTGCGTGCATATATGGCAAAGCATGCTCAACAAAATTACTGTTGTTTTTCTTCCAAAGCCTGCTTGCAGTGCCTGGTAATGTGATAGACATTCAATCAATATTTGTTGAATAAATAAATACGAAGCTGGAGACCATGTGTGTCCTATCTTGTCCTCTGAATCCCGCCAAACACTGAGATCAGAGTGCTGAGCGCGTTTGATGAAGGAAGGAGGGGAGCCTCATTGGCTTTGAAGAACCCAGATGCTCAATTTTGTAAATACTGAAGCTCCCAAGAAAACAGATACTGCCTTTCAGCTGGGCCTGTGTAAATAAATAAATTACCAAAATCACCAAAATTCTTTAGTTTCATGTTTGAAAATGAGCTATAGAAATATCTTAGGGTGAACAACAGCAAAGATGACGCTGATTGGCAAGGCTCACCTGTGACTCTTCTCTCCCTGTGCCTGTCATCATCCCCAGGTGCTGTTGGCTCAGTGTGTGCCTCAGACTTGCAAGGAAGGGGGGAGCGGTAAAGCTGACTCCCCTCCAGCCACCGCTCCCTTCGAAGGCTTGTTTGAGAGGGAATAATAAGAAAAAGACAGAATGCTTTATAAAAATGTATAGAAATTAGGAATTAAAATCTCTAAGATTTTCGTTTCCTGCCATGATCAAATCTGCAATCTTTGCAAACTGCCCTTTATTTTCTGGATTTCTGCCTGTGGAAGAGTTGGGAACAGCAAAATAGCCCCACCTTCCACTTCAGCTCTGAGAACATCAAATAATGTTATGAAGAAATCAAAAGCTACCATTTACTGACTTCCCACTATGTGCAAAGTACTGTATCTGTCATTATCTATGGGATGCCATAGAGCTTATTAAATTGATACACAAATTGAAATATTGTGTATCTTTTTTTGGTGACTAATAGAAAAACTCTGAAGTGTTATAGGAGGTATAATGCTATGGCATTTGATGGGAAACACGTATGCATCCGTAAGTATCACCTACAAAGCTCTGTGCGAAGTGCAAGGTGAAACAGAAAAATAAGCAAGGTCAAAGCTGGCCTCTGAGTGAGTACAACTCACGGAAGCCAAGGGGCGGGCAGATAGTTAAGTAAGTGCTGAGACTGATAGGGTGTGGGAGACAGAAAACCTCACAGTTTGGGAGTTTCTTCATTGCCTTGGGCCATATCTCCCACTGTGCTTGTTGAAAAGGGCTTGTTTACCAGCCCTCCCATGACCACTGGGGCAGCAGACCTGGTCTCTCTGTCCTTCTCTTCCCAACAGCCAAGTATCACCTGCCCCATCCGTAAAAAGTATACAGATGGCACAACCTCTAGGAAGTTCACAGTATGTGAAGTACATGAGTTGGGACCATCTTGAGCTAGCCAAAGAAGTCATTCCTTATATGTACCAAAATCTCCCTGTCATAGCTTTGTGACTTACAGATGGATAAAGGATAGACAGACAGAGATACATCAGAGAGTAGAATTGCTTCAGATATGATATTTTGCTTTACTTAGATATTGTTAAGTTAGATATTAAAATTTTCTTGAACTACAACACAAGGTAGTTTTAATCTCTGATATAAAAAGAAAAATTCCCTTTAAGTAGTGATCTTAACTTCTCTACTGTATGGGCATAGTGTAGATATGAAGTAGGCCATAATTTGATTAAGAAAGAAGACATATTGGCTAATATTTTTGTCACTAGAATGCTGCTGGAATTTTAAATATTTAAGTGTTTTATAAGCAACACTTAATGTCAACACATATTATTCTCAACTGTATATACACATACATACATTCATATACATAGAATATATACACATATGAGCTAAACATAGGTGGAATTGTTTCACATATATCCAATTAATTTATTTAAAAAGTGACCAGATATCAGATCATTTATGATTGTATTTGCAGGCTGATTTCTCTCTAATTTACCTTCTGTTTCTCTACCATACTAATGAATCTATGTATATATTAAATGATAGGGTATAACACCATATTTCATGTGGAAATAAAGGCTTCCAATGCTCTTTAATAAGGTAGTTCTTTAATACTCTGGAGCAAGAATCTTTTCTATGAGGAATTGGAAGAGAGGAAGAAGGAAGTCTTTGGGTCCATGCAGATCCCTACAGTCCTGGTCTCCCTGTCTATCCTGGGCATCGCTTCTGATGGGCCCGTGTGCGCAACCCGTTTTCCTGCAGACACTTACAATAATTATCCAACTCCATCCATCCACAGGCTTTGGTTACATTATAAGCTCATCAATTACTCGAAGACATACCACCCATTTGGAGATGATGGGTGCAGTCCATCCTGGGAGGTTCCAGGAAGCGCTCACACGCACACAGTAAATCAGAGACCAAGTCCTGATGGATTCCTGAACAGCTCTCCAAGTGCTCCAGCGGAGAGGGTTCCCTCCAGCCCTGGCTGCGGTGTATGTCTCTCAGATGAAGGGGGCAGGGAGAAATGCAGCATACAAGAGTTTCCCCCCCCCTCCCATTTTACAATATTTCCTAGAGGTGCTGGTATGACTTTTTAGAACCAAGGATTACTGATCCTCTCCACCTTTCTTATCAACTAAAATCCTGTCTGATGCTTTTGGATTATTAAATACAGTACTGCTACGATCCTTGGCTCTCTGGTTTGTTAGATGTGAGGGCCTGCTTATAGTCCAGCACCTTGCAAGGCTGTGTTGAGTGGGTGCCACCAGCCACTGCTGATGTTCAGGACTCACTCAAACCAGGCTCCTGAGCACCTGTGTTTGGATATCGGCCGTTTATCCTCTTGTTCTTTATTTTGAATAATTCCAATTTCTAGACATCTACTTTGCATATCACGAGGGGTAGATTAAAGTTTCCATTTGGTGTAGATAGACATGATTGAACATGTTAGAACTTCTGAGAGCATCGGCCCCATATCCATTTCTAATCTGAGTGTCCTATATAGTCCCAGCTCTTCTGCCGTGTTAGCAAGCCTAACCTAGAATTCATTCAGCTATCATCAGCTTCCAGCATTAGTGACTTCTAAATATCAGGATTACGTGGATGGATGCCAGTCAGAGCCATCGTCTGCTCTTCAGCTGTGTCATGAAGAGGGGAGTTTACCAAAGTCACTCTGCAGACCTGCTTGCATCCCAGCACTCCTTAGGTGCTTACATAAGCCAGGCCATGTGTTTGAATATCCAATATGTGTGTAGGGCCTAAAAGTATTTAGCTGTCTTTCACTATCAAGGGCAAGTCCGTAACCATCATCGTTTTGATCAGTGAGTGGAGAGAGCTGGCTTTGTCTTTTTTTGACACATGTAGTAGTCGCTTGGTTGGGAATAGCCAGTTGTAGTGCCCAGTGTGGTTTGCTGTGTTGTTTTTAGCCCACATAAAGACCTTTTCCTCACAAGTGCTGGATAAAGTTCATCCCATGAAGAGAAAAAGCTGTGAACGATGCTGCACAGCTAGCGATCCATCCTGATTGGCCTGTGGGGAGTTGTCTGCTTAAAATTGGATCCTTGTGTTGAGTTTCCAAAAAAGGTGTGAATGTGAAAAAGAAGTGTTAAATCATGACTCCAGAGAAAATGTCGGCCATGAGCAGTTTTTAGTTGAAGTAAAAACCAAACTTTAAAAATTGGATAAATAAGACAAGTGGGGGAAAGGGTGAGTCATTAACTCCAGATTCAAAGCATTGTGGAGAAGACGCAAGTTTCACTGAACTTGAATGCGACACTCAACAGAGACATTGATTGAATGGAACTGACTCATTTTCTTAATTGATATGCAAAGCTCTGCCAAGCATTTACCCTTAGTGTCAGATAAGTAATTTTTAATAAAATATTTCCAAGACATGAAGACAGTTAAGAAAACAGCACGGTTTTTAATAACTGCACTCGTAAGTAAACGGATCTATCATTATGCTGTCACAGAGAATGACAGGGAGCAGAAACATGCTGCTGATCCCTCACAGATAAGTGTGTGATGTAATTAGACAGACACCCTTCCTCTGTCGAATGCAGCATTAATCATTAGAAATGCAACTTACTCTGTTTGATATGTCACTGTTGTTAAAAAGGAAATAGAAAGCCAGCCAGATACTGTGCTGCAGTGACTCATGGATTTGTATGATTGGTATCAGAATTTCTCTTGGTTTTTAAATGTCTAGATACTGCTAATAATACTGTGGCATTTTTGCATGCATGAAGATGTAGTTGAAACCCAGCAGTCTGTTTTATTTTGCAAAATATTCTTGAACTCTAAATATTTTTAAGCTTTGAAATGGCCATTGGGCTCATTGATCTGATATGAGGATTCAATCTATAGACAGATTGTTCTATAAGGCATGGGTTAGAAGTTGTCTGCATTAAATAGTAGCCTAAAAGAGAAACTTTCTGTGAAAAATTCCATCTTCAAATGATGAAACACATTACCTCTTTCCAACATTCATAAACACTGACTTTTAAAAAAAATCCATTTTCCTTTACTATATGGCTCTGTCTTGAGCTGTGAATTGCTGGATAGTTATGCAGGGATATCAGCTCAATTCACTGCACAAGTCTATCTTCCCACTTTCTCAGCGGCTCAAAGGCCTTTCAGGGCACAGAAAAGGGTTATTGAAGGATGGCAGGCAGACTTCACTAAGTAACAGGTGGAGGTCAAAGTAGTTTATTTGTGAGAATGAACAAGTACAGAGATGGAGCATCAAATGCTTTGCCATAATAAGGTTTAGCAAGAAAACGCTGACTGTACCAAGCCAGGATTCTCGCTGACAGAACCTTTTCTCGTGTTTATTACTTGATTTCACAGTTCAAGCAATTTGAAGAGGCCCAAAATTATATTCTCTTTCCCTTATGAAATGTTTCAATCAGCTTCAAATATTTCACTTCAGATAAAGTGATGGGTGCTTTCCATGTATCCAAGAAATAGCAAGGTAAATAGAGTCCTCCGACCAGCGTTACCCCACACTGCCTTCAAATTAAATTTTGCCAGTTGAACCCTCAAATTCCAAGTGTTTGATCATGATTGGAGTGACAGGTAGGAGCATATTTTAATAAACACTTAAGCTCACATCACTGAGGCTAGTGTTATTTGCTCAGAAAAGCATCGATAAGGATTTTGACAAAGCTGGAACACTGCACTGCCTGTGGCTTCTTGGAAATTAGAGAAGGAGAGCCTTTGGGTCCCCCATCCTTTCACACCGTGCACAAGCTTTGCTTCTCAAGACTACAAATTACCTGTGCACACCTGTCTTTCACAATAAAATCCATAAAAGCCATGTTACCACTCCTGTCCAACAGAATGAGAAGGTAGGAAGTTCATTGGCATCACACAGACAAGAGCTGCTCCAGGGGACTCCACCTCAATGCCAGCACATGCATCTTCCCTGTGAGGTGCTGTGACCATCACCCTCACCTGACTCTGGACACCCAAACTGTGGTGATGCTGAGCAATGGAATCTGTAAGTTAACTCATGTGCATTGGAGTAGCTTCATGTGGCTGGCATCTGCCATATTGGAAAAGGCAGATGCAAACCAAACACAGGTGTTATTGTTGATTTTTGCAACTGTATATCTAAGCAGAATGTTTTACCATGTTGCATTGTTTTGTTTTGTTTTTTAGTGCAAAGAAAATCATTTGTTTTTCTCACAAGTTTCTTCTTTACCCACATTCCTATGGATGGGAGTGATTGCTGTGTTGAGCCAAAGCCAATTCTTCCCCTAACATATGGTGGGAAGAAAGACTAGGGGCAGTGGGGTAGGTAGAGAATATGCTGTCTCCTGGACACATATGAAGCATGACACACAACTTGTCTCTGGGCTGTGTTTTTGCTTTTTTGTTTTTAAAGAAAGAGGAAGCTTCATGCTGCCCCAGAAACCAGGTTTCTATGTAGCATTTTCCTTGTGTCTATGCTCTGTTTTCTGTAGCTGTACATAGCTCTTTCTACTTACAAGACAACATTTGGAGCACAATAGAGATTCATTATTTCTTTCCCCTAGAAAGATTAGTATAATGTTTTCCACCATACTCCTTTTTCTTTTTGAAAAAAGAAAAAGAAAAAAAAATCACTATGTCACCAAGCCTTTTAAACAGCTTGGATATCTCTATGCCATGGTAATTCTTCCAGAGGTTTCCTTGCAGCATCCTTTAAATGGCTGCACACAGGATGAGAAGGATGGGCTTTGGATGCATCTTACCTTTCATCGGATTCTCTCCCTCATAAAAAGTGATGTCCAGGCATTTTTATTCACTGAAAGAGACTAATAGCCAAATGTTTTACCTTGCAATTACCTAGTGTGTTAATTATAGTAAGTTATGTTACAGTGAACCGTAATGGATTTTATCATTAGTACAAAAATCTAAGAAAGGAACAACTCTCCAACCACACCCTCATGTTGCATTTTGTATGTTTACACTGACTGGACCAGAATGGGCCTAAAATGGTCACTAGTCTATCCAGTTAGCAGCTTCCCTTAGCATCCTGGTTGTTAAAGCCAATCTAATCGTGTGGAGTAATTTCAGTGGTGCTAGAAAGGCCCTGTTCTTGCCAAGAGAAGTGCCTAGAATGTGGCATAATCCAGCAATTGAACAGATGTGCCAGAGCCTTCATCCTGGGCTTGAGAAATATCAGTTAAATTGATACCGATGCTATTAGTCTAATAGACACAACTGGGCTTTTTGTTTCCCGGGACTTGTACCTGGAAGGTAGTTGAATCTGAGAGCCTGCTTGTAAGAAAGCTAATCATAAAAGTAGTTAACAGCATTTACAGAAAGGAAGGTTCTTCCCTGCCGTGTCACCCAGATAGATAAAGAGTACCTTTCTTCAGTATATACTCCTATTCTGAGGTGGTGGCACACACCTCTAATTGCAGCATTCAGGGAACTGGGGCAGAAGCATCAGGGATTTTTGACTAGCCTAGCTACCTTGAAAGGAAAGGGAGAGAGGGAAAGAGAGAGAATATGAATGATTCTTCGAAGAGTGTTACACAAAAAGTAGAATGAGCCTTGGCTGCACGGGTTCGAATCTGGGCTCCTCTGCTTACTAACTGTGGCCTCTCATCTTCTCAGTCTTTCCCCTCAGTCACTCTCTGAGCCAACTGGTTATTCCCAGGCATGCTTGACTTGCTCCCACCTGCAGGAGGATTCCCCGCCTCCTTCCTGCCCTATTGGTGTGGCAGCCCCAGGCTGCTGTTTTGCTTGGTGCAGTTTCACTTCCTAGTTCCTGTAGCAATTCTTTCACAGTTGCTACTACAGAGCTTTTAGTCAAAGTCTTTGATCAGCCTATAATCTGGGGGTGAAATAGTTAAAATCATGATTCTCCTGTTTCCTTTTTTCATTACTTAAAGTAAATCTTGATTTCTCCAGGAGACCTTGAGAATTAATTTAGAGTTTTAAAATATCATTTAATCTTATTTGTTGAAAGCTATTTCTTAAAAGAATGGCGGGGGGGGGGGGAATAACACTTTCCAGAAGTGTTTAATCCTTTTTTGAAAATAACCACGAATCATACCCCTCTTCCGTGACTCCAAGAATGTCGTAGCCTTTTCAAGAGGTAGTGTCATTTTCACTGATTTCAGTGTATCCTAGAGGAAAACCTTACAACGTAGGATTCGTTAGGTAAAAGTTATAGAAAATTCTTGAAGTCTAGAGAATGTGCATTACAGGTGTTGCTGTACATATTTGAAATCCCATTGGTTCTTATTGCAGGTGACATATTGCAATATACTGAAAGCAGCACACATTTTGTATGTCCCATTTCCATGGTCAGGGTTCTGAGTGTATTCAGTCTAACAAGGTGCTCAGGCCTCTCCCAAGGCTGGAGTCATAGTCTTCTCCCATCTGTACTCCTCTCCGGAGCTTCGGGGTCTCCTTTATGTTCTCACGGGCATTGGCAGAATTCAGCCTTTTGACTTTAGAACTAAGGTCTTCGTTTTCTTAATGTTTCCTTTCTCTGGATAGTACATTAAAACTGAAGACTGGGTTTGTTAACAGAAATCCCTCCCAGTTATTATTTGTACAGTAATTATATAGCCTGGTGCATAGATAATGAGTAAAAGAACTTTAATGAGGAGTTTACTTTAAAGTAATGTACAGAAACCAAACTATTCCAAAAGCAAAAGCCAAGATGTATGTTCTGTAGCTTTTAACATCGAGGATTTTTAGCTGCATTTTGAAATTTCATCTGGTCAATTAAGTATACAAAAAAAATTAACCAAAACATACATTATGTATGTAGAAAAATATTAAAGTATATAATAAGGAAATGTACTCAATATAAGTCTTTAAAAATTGAAAACACAAAGTAATTTTGAGCTTCATGACAGCCTTAGGGTTCACATTACTTGGCTGGGATAAATTTAGAAGATTAGACAGTCTGGCTTGTTGTTCTTGCATGCTGACTGAGCTTCTTCCCTCTTTAACTCTTTCAAGGAGAGCTTAAAGTGTGTAAGTGTGTGTGTGTGTGTGTGTGTGTGTGTGTGTGTGTGTGTGTGTGTGTGTGTGTGTGCATTTGCACTACAGTGTGCATGTGGAAGTCAGATACAATCTGGAGGTGGGCCTCACCTCTCACCTTGGTTTTAGGCAAGGTCTCCACTGTTTATGCTACTGTACTGTGTACTCCAGGCTAGATGGCCTGCAGACTTCCAGGGATTTTCCTACCTGAGCCGTCCATCATGGCATAGGAGTGTGGGGACTAAGTGATCATGGCTTCACCTGGCTTTGTGTAGGTTCTTGGGATTTGGATTGGGAGTCGGGTCCTCATACTTGAATGGCAGTGCTTAACCACTGAAATTTTCCTAAGTTTTTGTTAGTTTTTTTAAAGCACTTGATCATTCTTTACTCGTTACTGCCTAAGTTGTACTTGAAGTTCCTTTTTTACACATCAAACATGGAGAGAAAAGATGAACATTTTGAAGAAGTCACAGCTTTCTTGAGTCAGTCATTTGCTCCCTTCAATAAAGTTGGTTCAATACCATGACTATAACTATGATTCCATTGTTCAAAAACTAAAATCAAATCTGCAGTCTTCAAAGTTTTGACATTTTCCACTGCTATTCTATTTCTGTGTCTCTCCTAACATGTAATTCAGGCATCTGACTGAATTTAAAGAATTAGAATCGTTGGCAGCTCAAAACTTCATTTGTGCAACAGAGGTTTGAATGACTTGGGAGATATGTCTACTCTTAAACGTTTTATTATTTCCTTTTTTACTGGAAGGCTTTCCCCACTGTAGTTAAATGATAATACCTTGCTTATGTCTCCGGCAGCGAGTGTTCATGTACGACCTCAGTGTATCCTACCTGTTAGCACACTGGTGTTGTGTGGTCTGTAGACTTTTCAACAAGCAAATATAATTAATGTCACTACAACAAGTGACTTTGTTTTTAATTCAGATCAAGAAGGAATTGACCTAGAAAGTATTTGATTCAGGAGTAGGAATAGAATGAAATCACACAGCCGTCCATTCTGTACCTGCATCTGACTAGAAGTGTACTAACTAGTTTGTTTCTCTCTTAGGATGAAAACCTTAAATTTTGTTATAACAAGGCATCTCTGTGTGAAATCACAGGTGAAGACGAAATCTGTACAGGGAGTTTAAAGAACATACTCACACACATGAATGCATGCACACACACATACACACACACAGGAATGCATGCACACACACAAATGCATGCACACACACACACAGAGAATCCTTTGGGATCCTTTGATATGTTTCACAACCTTTGATCAACATCTTTAACTTAGAGAAGGCTAAAACAGACTCATTTTACATCCACATGTATTTGGATATCATATTATAGAATCGAGCTAATCTCAGATTTAAAAAAAAATAGACGTGTTGAGGTATAGACAAAGAAGTTGACATTTGGACCATCTCTGTATCTAAAAAATGCTCATCACAGTTCATAGTACTAGCAATTACTCATGATAGCTGCATATTAATATCAATAAATCTATTACTTATTTTTCTAGTTGGCCCAAATAATTCTCAGAGCATTGACAAAAAGAAAAGTTACAGGTAGACATGTGTAAATGAACTTCTTCTGATACAGTGCAGACCAATTTTATGCTGGAAACCTGAAATCCCAGATTTGTCCTATGATATGGAGACTTGAAGTCATTTCCCTTACTTTTCACATCCAAATTTCTGTTGTCTTAACTGGCACACTCCCAAATGGATAGATGCCTCCAGTTGTGTCTGTCAGCATGGTGTGGAGAACACCACAAATCTGGTAATTACACGGAACTGTTTCCTCATTATTTCCTTACTATTTTTCTTTCCAAAGCATTTCCTGAGTTTGAAATGTTGTGAAAACCCTAGACTCTGTAGCAAAAATGCTATTTTTTAAAAAACAAGCTCTTGTTGTGTTTTCTTAGCATAAAGGTAATATATGTTCATCATAGAAAGGGCGAGTAAGCAAAATGAAGGCAAGGAAAACCATAGAAATTTAACTCACTGAGGGAGACATGGTTACAGTTCACACACATCTTCCAGTTCTTTCTCCGCATGGAAAAAAAATCACTTAAATTGTGTTGTACATCCTGTGACTGATATATTATACAACACCCCATGTTATAATTGGTTTTTTAGTCAACAGTATATTATAAATATCTCCCATGTCATTATTCTTTTACAGTATTCCTTGCATTGGTTAGACCATATTTACTGAACCAGTCCCAATTGCTTGTCTTTTAAGATTTTTTTATAACTTTTATCTTTTCTTTTTCTGTTCTATAAATAATTCACTGAAGGAACATCTGAGCTGCTATTATCAAGGGCATTTTTATGTTAAAAAAAAGCTAAATTATTTAAAGTGTAGAAAAATGCTTTGGTGCTGAAATACGGTAACTGACAAGACAAAATGATTGCATGTGAGGCTGTCTTTGTGTGCTTAGGCAGCCTCCTTTGTAAGGGTCCCAGAGGTCGCAGACACGTGACAGATTCCCTGGAAAAGTTGAAGCCTCTGTAAGTCAGAGTTCTATTACTAGAACAAGTATCTGGAAGAAAAGCAGCTTTTGAAGAGAATCATATTGGTTCGTGGTTTTAGAGGATCTGGTTCATGTTCGGGTGGACCTCCCAGGCTCCCTGGTACATGATAGCAAGGTAGAGAGAATGCAGGCAGTAAAACTGCTTACCTCCTGGCCAGGAAGCAAGAGAGAATGAGAGGAAGGGATCAGCTCTCAGGATCCCACCAGTACTATGCCCCCAACGACCTAAAGACCTCCCCCTTGACCTAGCTCCTAAAGCTCCGCCTCACTGCAGTAGAACCACTCTGAATGTGAAAATCTTTTATTTTATTTTTTAAAAAGAAAACAAACTATCTTTTTTTTATCATTTTACATACCAATCCCAGTTTCCCCTCCTTCTTCTCCTCCCGCTCCCCCCACCTCCCTGGCCACCTCTGCAGAGAGGGCAAAGCACACTGTTCCAAGGAAGGATCAAAGCCCTCCCCACTATATCCAAAGAGAATGGGTTCCAAAAAGCCAGTACAAACAGAAGGGACAAATACTGGTGCCCCTGCCAGTGGCCCCGCAGTTTGCCCCAGCCATACCACATTCAGAGGATCTAACTTGGTCCTATGTTGGTTCCTTCCCTGTGTGGCTGGAGTTGGTGAGCTCCCATTAGCTCAGGTAGACTGTTTCAGTGGGTGTCCCCATCATGGTTGTGACCTCTTTGCTGATATTCTCACCCCTCCCACTCTTCAACTGGACTTTGGGAGCTCAGTCCATGCTCCGCTACAGGTCTCTGCCCTGTCTCCATCAGCTGCTGGATGAAGGTTCTATGGTGACATTTAAGATAGTCATCAATCCGAATACAGGGCAAGGCCAGTTCGGGCGCCCTCCACTCTATTGTTTAGGGTCTTAGCTGGGGTCATGGGCTGAAGAGATGGCTCAGCCATTAAAACTGAGGCTCTCAACTAAAAATATGAACATAAAAATCTTAAAATGCAGGTATTTTGCAGGGGACACTGAAGATCCAAGATACAGAAAACCCCATGTAGAGAAAATCAACAAACTGTGACTTAATACAATAAACTGAAATAAATTATAGAACTGCCTAAAAGGGGAGCCATTCTGTTACCTGTTTGTTCCTGTAGCAAATTCACAGCAATTCAGTATAAATTTCCATTTACAAACAACTCCATTTTTATTTCTTTTTCCACTCTACATGTTGTCTTTTTTTTCATATTCTTTTATTTTTTTTTCATTCAAAAAATTTACACTTCCTCCCCTTCCCCCAGTCCCCTCCCGCTCCCCCCCTCCCCCTCCTCCCTCCCCCTCCTCCCTCCCCCTGCTTCCTTAAGAGAGGGCATGGTACCCTGCCCTGTGTTGTCTTTTTGATCACACAAATGGTTGCTCTATAGATTAAAGTTGCCTCAACAAATCAACCCTTCTTACCAGGCATGCCATCTCCAACCACACTGAAGAAGTCGGAGAAGTCTGGTTTCAGCAGCCCCTCCCCTTCGCAGACCTCCTCCCTGGGGACAGCATTCACACAGCATCACCGACCTGTCATTACAGGACCCAGAGGTGAGTTGCTCCACAGAGACCCACAAGGTGGAAGCATCATAATGTTGAGAGCAGAGTAGCAAAGTGAGGAGACAGTGAAGGCTCCCTATAGTAAGTGACCAATTCTTTTATTCAAGGTAGTCTTCGAATTTTAGAGGCCAAAGAGATTCAGCCTCCAATCTTAATTTTAAAAGACACAAAGCTAGTTTTTTGTTGTTGTTTTTTTTAAAAGAGGCAGTGGGATTTTGCAGAGGTGGAGAATAGTTTGAGCCCAAATCAAGTGTGCCTTCAAGTTGTGTGTGTGCATGTCTATATGTGTGCTTTTTCCATGTGGCCAGTTACCTATGTCTCACATAAATGTTTTTCCAGTCTCCCATCCTTGCTGTTTCTCTTCCCATGAAACCCGATTTCCATATGTGGCATTTTGTGTTGAGGTTGTTGGCATTGGGGTGGTGACGAGTTGTCTTCATTCATTCCTTTTGAAGTGGTAGATAGTTTGTCTGGTTTTCATTGCGATGTTTTCCTTATTTTAGTCTCATGTGCTTTTAAGTTTATTATTAAAATGTGTCCACAAGAAATATGATTTGTATTTCACGTTAAAGACAAGCCTGAAACCTCAAGAGAATGTCAACAACTCACTTAACTTGATCCTATTGCAAGATGAAAATATTTATTGGTTTATTTATAAAACTCCCATGGTAGAAGTATGAATAACTGTGACCATTTTCACCCTTCCATCAGATTCTCCTTTATGTCTGTGATCTACCAGTTGGCATCATAAAACACCCTGGAGTTACAGTCTCTTGTCTACTTTGACATATACCTGGGGAAACTGGCATTTGTTGCAATGTTAGGGCCACAAATCTGAATCCTTTTATGAAAACTCTGATGGTCCTAAGGAAATGTGGTACTTGAGATGGATGCACAGAGAACATGTGAAAAATATTACTTAAAAATAAATACTCTGTCATGGGAAACAATTTCTTTATCAGGAAATTCAGTTTCTTCATCTTAGAGATACTGTGTTCATTGATATGACTCTTCCTCACTTGTACCTATGGCATAGTCACAAATTCTTATCATATATGCATGCATATAATGTACACATACATATATATGGTATATGTATATTACACATTATCTAGAGAAACTTGAGAATTCACATCTGAATGAGCCATTAAATTAGTTAGTATTATATATAGCCTGTCATTAATGTTTGTCGAGCATCTAAACTACAGTAGGAAATGGCAGGTATGAAGCTGTTTTAGGTCAGAATATTTATGGTCCAAGGGAGATAGGCATGTTATTCTTCACTTTTATGTTCAGTTTAGCATACTCAAATGCTAAATGAATGTCAAGAGCAAATTTTTCTGCAGGACTCAGGAGAGGGGATTGTGGAAGTTCATTCATTTGTTCATTAAAGACATACTGGGTTCTTGTCACTGTATAGACGTTGGGGCCTCAGAGAACAGAGCTGGAGAAAGGAAACGAGTATTAAGGAAAGCTGGTGTGTCGTAGGCTACTATCACTTTGCATCAGATAAAGAGACCTGAAAGAGTGCACAGCACTGAATTCAAATCTAAAACGTCATATGAGTAGCAGCTATTCTGAGCAAATGAAAAACCCCTAGTGTGGCAGGGCAGCGAAGGTGGTGAAAAGCAGCATGCCAACAGCCGGGAGGGCTGGGGAGCTGCCCCTGCATTGCCATTCACCTCTGGTTTGTTAGTGTCTCATCAGTTTGAGGAGGGCACACAATAGAGAGTGAACCTTTCTCCTCAAACTCATATTCTCCCTGTGAAAACTGCAATAAGGTAGCATGTTTGGAAACTTTCTGAAGAATGAAAACAATGTACATACATCATTCCTTATTCAAAAAATACCAAGGGTATCTACCCTGTGTCTTGGCTTCAAGCCGCATTTCTGTGAACTGTTGTGACTACCTAGCACTTACCCCAGGTGCACAATGGTTAAGCCCCTCTCCTACAATGATCCACACTACATTGGGCCAGAGTAGACTTCTTTAGCCCACAATACATGGACCTTTGACCTACTTATGGTCATAATCCTAAGATGTATGTGAGGAAAAAAGAAGCTTCATTTAAGAACTATGGAATACCAAAGATTCTTTCTTTTCCCCAACATTCAAGACAAGTCCCAACATCCTTAGTTCTCCTTTCTCGAAAGTCTGCCCAGGTCCCTATCCTCACTGTTCCCCTCCTACCCTATAGTGTGTGGCATAGGCCTTGAAGTAGGGCGATGACTCCCTTCCGTTGCATATCTGTGCTGAGAATCAGAGTTAAGGTAGGCAAATTAGGGTGTCTGTTGATTAAGGTATTTCTAGGTTGGGATTCTGTCCCTCAAAACTGAAGAGCCATTCACGATCAGCCCTGCATTCCCTTTCGTGTAGAAAGCTCATGCCTACAACAATACCCCTTGGAGACAAAGACTGGTATTTCAGGCCAAGTCTGAGGAGTGAAAGGCTACATGAAGCAGGCAGTGGACTAACAGTGAGAGGCAGGTGCCTGTAAAAGTGTCCTCAGCCACCTATGCTTCTGCAAAGTTACTGTCACCAGACATAGCACAGTCAGGTTTTCAAGAGGCGATATGTGTCATTTATCTGGTTCCCAGAGCAAAAGAGTGGGGCTCCAGGCATATGCAGTGCCGTCTTGCCAGGGTCATGTAATATATTCATCAGACTGGTATGTTGGCACTGCGTCGCAAGGTTTGTGCTGCCTTCCCTAAAAATCCTTCATGGCAAGCAGAAGTCAGTGAGCAGCAGCTGCATGGCGCATCTCAGTACTCAGGCCAGAAGCCTGATCTCTTAACAAAGCCATGGCACAGCAAGGTCACTTTGCCTCCCCCTAAAGATGGCTCTGTTTTCAGCCACAAGCAAGCCTGATCTGTATTTGGGGATACAGTGAGTGTCATTTACAAGGAAAACCTTTCTGGGTAAAGACGGCAAAGCAGAGGCAGAAAAATTGGACCTTGATGGGGAGACAGTGTTACAATGATTGTCTTGAGATATGTCGACTGCTATAATGTAACACCACTGAATAGCTTAGAGACCGCAAAAGGGGGACAGACAGAGAGATGGCTCACTGGTTAAGAGCATTGGCTGCTCAACCAGAGGATCCAGGTTCAATTCCCAGCACCCACATGGCAGCTCACGACTGTCTGTATCTCCAAGATCTAACACCCTCACACAGATATACCTGCAGGCAAAACACCAATGCACATTAATTAATTAATTAAGACAGATAGTTAGATACATGGATACATAGATACATAGTTTTTTTTTCTTAAGGTATCTAGTTACTCCCATCTGTGAGGGTTACACCCTCACGATCTACTCACCTTGGAAAAGCACCACCTTATACCCCAGTTTCTCTTCAGGTCATGAAAATCCTTTGCCCTTTACTGAACTTGCACCTCCAATATTATCTTATTGGAATTGAGATTTCAACATGTGCATTTTGAGGGGACAAAACCTCCAGTCTGCAGCAGCAGTTCAGCTAGAGAGTCAGATGTGCCAGTGTTTGAATCTGTGCTACCACTTATGCCAACTGCATGGCCCTGGCACTTTGGGTTTACTTCTCTGAGCTTCTACTCCTAGCAAGAATTGTGCTGTCAGAAGTAAATGCACACATCTAGTCTGTAATCTGGAAACAGATCGTGCACACAAGTTGAACAAACCTCTTTCATCCAGGGTTTGAGAATCTCATGCTATCCCCTACTGCCTTCTCCCTATAGACATCTTACCCATCCCCAAACCCAGCTCACATATGGACTGAGAATCCCTTATCCAGAATGCTCAAGACCATAAGTGTTTGGAGTTTGGGATTTGAAATTACTTACACATTTATCATGAAATACCTTGGGCATGCCACTGAGATTCATCCATGTTTTATATATACCTTAAACACATAACCTGCAGGCAATTTTATATAGTGTTTTGGCATACTTGAGTTTTAGCTACTCCTTAGCATGTGGGGTCAGGTGTACTGTTATCTACCTGTGTCCTCTCTGTGTTCAAAAGGTCTAGGACTTTAAGACATTTCAGCCTTGGTACTTTTACATTAAGGATATCCAACTTGTATCTCTTTAGACATGAAGCCTCCTTAGCTGCATCCCTACACCCTCCATAGCCTCCCACAGCTTTTCATGCCTTCACATCATCTACCTTTGTCTTGCATTCTTAGTTAATGCTCAAGTCTGGTCCCCGCCCAAAGCTATCCAGAGACAAGGATCTTTCACACATTTTATATCACCAAGTAGGTTTTACATAATGGATAAATTAAAAGTAGTTTAAGTGCACGTAAATGCACACTCAAAAGAAATTCACACTCTACTCCAACCCCCACACCCCACCTTACCCCACCCACACACTCTGATAAGTTCTCCATGCTCCAGAAGAAACAGCAAGCACAGATGTACAATCTTTCGCTTATTGCTTCAAAAGGAGCATCCAAGATGGGGGAGGACCATAGCCTGTCATCTAAAGCAAACTGTGTGAGATGACCTCAGTAAAGCTTTGATACTAAATGCTATGGCTTGTTTTAGCTTATGCTCTTCTGACCACTCTACTGCTTACATTATAAAGGTAGGTGTGTGGTTTCTTAAATCCAATCTCCTCCCTGGCAGTGGCTTTCTTTGAGGCTTTGATAAATCACTTTGCCTTGTGGTCTCAGTTGGACCATCTGTACCATGCGGATAATACTTTGACACCTATTTCTCTGTGCGGTTAGAATCAGGTGAAGAGGTTAAACTACTGTGTTGAAATAACCTGGAGCAAGGAAAGTTAAATCTCAACAAAGGCATTTTTGTCATTGTACACAATTGCATTTATTGGGCGCTGTACGCTGGAAGATTGAGCTTATCAAGACTTTCTTTTACTATTACCTAAAGTAATCCCCGTCATAACATGTTCAATCATGGCAATGTATTTTATCTATGATAATTGGAAAGAAAACCTCTGCTCTTCTGCCTGTTGTTTCAAACGTTGTGACTATGCCTGGTGATCTAGATTCAGTTCTGAAACTTCTTTCACTCGCTGAGAAGTCTCTTCATGACCTTGGGTATATAGACAGAAAATGGGTATCTAAATCAAATAGTAGCTGATAAAAAAGCATAAAAATTATTTTTAAAAATTCTGTGGTTATTATGTATATTTAGTAAAGACCAAAGCTAATTTGTCATAAATGAGATGGATATGCTTATTAATTTTCTACATAGAATTAAATTTTGGCTGGATATTTGCCAGTGCAAGACATGAAGCATCTTCATCATTTTTAGATTGAATCAGTACTTTAATTTTTATCATCAGTGCTGAGAATGCCTCCACACTCGTACACACACACACTCACACACACATAATACATATATATTTAGTGTTATTCCACAGATTGTTAGGAAATTTGTCCTAACTTAAAGCCAGAAGTCACTGAATTATTTTTTATATAGCTTGTTAACAACTCAAACAGCAACTTTAGAAACCGAATATTCCAATACAATCCAAAAATGTATTAATATGCTACTTACATACTGACAAACGATGGTAGAAAAAATGTTCATCTTCCATCATGAGACCATTTTGTTTCTATAAGAGCAGAATACCACATACGTAAAAAAAAAAAAAAAAGTTTTCAATTCACAACATTAAAGAGTCTCAGCTCAAATGGAGGTGTCCCAGGTGGCGTCAGTCGGTGTTGTGTGGTGTGGATGGCGTGCGGAATGGAAAGTACATATGCACTCACAACCAAGGCTGTGGTAAAGTCATGTGATCAGCCTAGGTGAACACTACAGAAACAGCTTGGGTTCACTAACTATTTAATTTTTGAATTAATTTTCAGTTGTGTAGACTCTTTTACTGTTTCCAATTTTTGCATGACCCCCCACACTTAGCTACATGACTCCTTATGGGGCTGCGGCACGCAATTTAAGAAAATAATTCCCTAAGGGTTTGTCTGACCCTTTTTATATTGTGTGTGTGTGTGTGTGTGTGTGTGTGTGTGTGTGTGTGTGTGTGTGTGTGTGTGTTCGTATGTCCTTGTGAGCAAGCATAGGTGTGCAGATCAGAGAGTGACTTGCAGGGATCGGTTCTCTCCTTTCACAATTTGGGATCCAGGCATTAAGTTCAGGTCATCAGGCTTGTCCCAGCAGGCTCCTTTACCAGCTGATCCACTGTCCCAACCTTTGTCTGACTCCTTTTAAGATTTGGAGCAATCATCAATGATATTTTAAATTTCTTGTCCTCTAACCTCTACACACACACGCCACTGCATACATATGTATGTATATGTATACATGTGTTATATATGCATATAGTGGCATGTGTGTGTAGAGGTTAGAGGACAAGTTGCAGGAGTCTCTCCTCCTAAAATGTGGGTCTCAGAAATTGAATTAAGTCTTCAGGCTTGGCAGCAAGCACCTTTACCCATTGAACCATCTCACCAGCCATCCATTACCTTTTTGGTATGGTCACATGGTCAAAACTATATATGATTAGCTCTAGCTATAAGGGAGGGTACAACGTGTAGATTAGATTTTTTTAGCTTAATATAATCATCACTGTGTATAAAATTGGGGTTGTATAAATCAATAGATGAGGAAGGAATATATTAGTGAGCTGTTCCTTATGCACTTTATATGACTTACCAATAGCAATCTGAGCTGACCAGAGCCAAGACCAGAATTCATCTTGTTTAGTTTCCGGTTCAGTAGTTCCTAACCTTTATTCTGCCACTGGGAAGAAAAAAAAAAGCTCCTTTTGGTTTGTTTTCACACTTCTTATTAGTCCAAGGCATGCTATGGCCATTTAGCTACTTTGATAGTCTATGATATAGACTGTGTTTTTACAAGGAGTTTTTAGATAGCTATCCTAAATGACTCCTGTCTCTTCTTTCTTTACTGCCCTCTGACTCCATGCTACTGGCAAAGGCACAGTTTCTCTGAGGCACAAGTGATTTCAAACATTTTTAAAGTCATTTTGGCTTTTCTCAATGTTAAAATTAACTTGGAAATTCTTGTCACCATCTGGTGACCCCTTAATTTTCCCCACAAATGTTTACCAAGTGCTCACAACAAACAGGGTACTCTTATACTTACTGAGTAGAGGGAGCAAGTGGAGCCTGAGTGATCCCCAGAGTACTTGCTGCTTGGCAGCTGAGGGAAGAGAAAAGCAGCAGTTGTATGGTGGGCTGATCAGCCCTGATCTGAAATCAGAAATGCTCCAGTATGGGCTTGTGAGCACAGATATGACACAGCCTGGGTACCGCATTGGTGGGCAGCGTTTGGCACATTTTGAATTTAGGATTCTCAGGTTAGGGTTGTTTAATTGGTAAGTATATACAGATATTCCCAATTCTGAAATAAAATCTAAACTCAGAAGCACATAGAGTCCCAAGCATTTCAGAAATTGGACTTGACCTCCACTGTGCTAGGAGAGGCACCAGATGCCAGGGAAGACAAAGAAGGGCATCCTCCTGGGGAAATACTATGTCATTTGGCATTGTCAGAGTACAAACAAGAATGATGCTCAACCCCGTCTCAAACCTTTTGCCATCTGTTTGTCAGTATGCAAAATAGAGAGCAACCGAAAACAAATAATTCTGTTAGACAACTAGGTACTATGAGATTAAAATGAAGCAAATGAAGGTGTGGTTGCACCACTCCATCTTTATGAGGGTATGTGTGTGTGCACATGTGTGCATGTGTGTGTACATACCTGTGTGTGTATATAAGTGGTGTGTGTGAATGGTGTGTATGTGTTGTGGTTTATATGTGCATTGTGTGCACATATGTGTGCACGCACGTACCTGTATCTATATATGTGGTGTGTGTGCGCATGGCATGTGTGTGTATGTGTGTACAGACCTGTATGTGTATGTATGTGGTGTGTGTACACATGGTATGTGTGTGTGTAATGGTATGTGAGTTCATTGTGTGTGTATATACTTTAGAAGTCAAATTGTCCTGATTCTAAAAGTGTTCATAACATACCAAAACAATAATCATATAAGCCAAATATTTGCTGTGCAGCTTTCAAAGACATGTGCTGTTTGGAGAGGAAGTGAAAACTTTATATTCTCCAAAAGCCTTTCTCAATCTATGATCCTCCTGGCCCAGAAGAGGATCCTGCTCTTCATGATGAAACAGCTGAGGAGCTGAAGTCAACAACACCTGCCAGTTTGGCCCAGAAAAGCATACTGCAGAGATATGAGCATGAAGATGAAGATGGTCTTCCCAGAAGTCAGAGTCACCAGGAATGGCTGGAGGAGTGTGGGTTGCAGCATGCATAGATAGTAAGAGAGCAGCAAGGAAGGGGAGATAAATATGAAGGCAGCAGTTACTAAATGGCAGACACTGTGTCTTACCTGTTCACTCCTGAATCCCTCAGCCTCATGACTTGCACAAGAGCTCTCGAAAACCATTCCTCAAATAAATGAATGAATGCATATGTGTGATTGAAACAGAAAGCAAGGGAAATAATGGGAAATCCTTCCCCCTTCTGTAATAACAATAACGATAATTAATACTGTTCAACAACAAGTATTTTTGCAGCATTTATGGAGGTGCCTTGAATATGCAGGTGTTCAGTTTGTTCGTGAGTTTCTGCCTTGCTATGTATTGGGAAAAATTAGCTCAAAACTTTGGGTCTCTTTAAAAGAACACAGTATTTGCCTAGAGTATTGTTTCCATCCAATGACAAACCCAGAGGAGACATCACTGTAGCCATGACCCTACTCTGCTGGCACAGGCCCCAAGGGGTAGGCTTGTCCAGCTTTCTCCTGTCGTGTCCGAAAACTTCTCGGCTGTTTAGGAACATACTGATGCTCAACTGGGTCTAATTTGTTTCTCCTGTGTTAGTGCAATTGAATCATCTCAAGAAAATGAGAAGTAATTAAGTACCTGTTGCAAACACGGTGCTGACAAACTCTGCCGACAGACAGACTCAGGGTGTTTATTATTGGAGTTTGTCATCTGGGGAAACGTGGCATTGCCCTTCTCCAGGAGGAATGACTCCAGATGATTTTCAAAGCCAGGCATCACAGACCTAACAAGCTCCACTCTGGAGCATGGGGAAGACAGGAAAGATTTGGGAATACAAAGTGAGCACACACACACATGGCCCAGCTTCACAGAAACACCACGTCCAGGGGACTAGATGTTTCATGATAGCAGAGAGGAAATACAGCATTTTAGCAAAGGCTCTTTAAGTTTCAGTTCAGGAAATTATTAAATTCATTAGCCAGATACTTACAACCAGCTATTACTGCCCAGCCAAAGGAAAAACTAGCGCCAGCAAATGTTTTAAAACTACAAATAAAGAAAGTCAGGAAGCGCGTAATTAAAACTGTACCTTTATTGTATTGTAAAGAGTTTCACGGTGACATGGAAAATATTTAAAGGAGAAGGCTGTTTAGCTAATTTCTCTGCAAGTGAGCTGCAGAGTGGAGAACCGTCCCAAATTAACTGTAAGGCCACCCACCGAGCGAACCTCATAAAGGGCCAGGGCAACTCAGCTTGGTTTTGTGTAACTGTTCAATAATTACCAGATAAATGCATAACTCAGAGCTCTATTACACTAATAATTTGTATGAAGATAGATGTGTGGGACACCCTGCTGGGTTAATTTGTCATCCTACAGGAAACTTTAAAGAGGGTTCGTCTGTAGTGGAATCATGTTAATATGCTGTCCAGGGAGGACAGGTTAGAGCAGGGGACCACTTGGCTCCTTAATCTCTTCAAGAGTCACAGAGCCCCTGGAGGGAGTGCTGTGGATAACAGGGTGATTAGCCTGGTGGACCCACATCCACACTCATCCTGACAAAGGATTCTGTCTCCCCTCCTTTAGTTGTACACTTCCTGCCACAGGCATGGAGCCACATCCACATTTAAGTGGAGGCAGTGGCCAAGACCCCTTACTGATACCAAATACATCAACTATAAGTGACTGTTATCAAATAAGCCCCTTGGCAGCTCTTTCTTCCTCGTTTAGTTTAATCTTACATTGATTTCATGCTTAGAGTCATTATTTGTTTGGTTTTTTTTTTTTTTTTGCACAAAAGTAAAAATTCGAAATTGAACTTGTATCTATCTTCTCTTTATGTGAAATAGTCTTCTCCCATTTTCTCCCTCCTTCTGTCCTTCCCTTTCTCCTCCCTCCCCCCCCCCAACTGCTGTTTGGAATAGAAAGCTCACATTTAGGCATCAGTGCAGGTTGGAGCCTCCCCTACTGACAGAATCATAAATCATGTTCAAGTTAAGTATACTGCATTGCCTGGAGCTGAGCCTCAGCAGTGTTTATGTCGTCCAGCCTATCACCCATTGGAGCAAGGGAACACACACTGTAGGGTTGTCCTGTCCTGTCCAGATGGCTGCAAGAACACAGAGAGGCACTCTCCTGGGCTGCATCCTGTGTGTTGGTAACACCAGGGTATGCAGTCACTCACATATTCCTGCATGGTTTTTCAAGTCATAGTCCTACAGAAAAATTTACATTCATTGTTTGCCATTTCTTTCTATTCAATGTCAGCTGCTTCGCTACATCTCTCGAAGAGCTCGGCTTTCTTATGAGAAAACCATGTGTGAGAGCATCAGCGCTGCCTGCTTCTGCTTCAATACTAAGGGACCTGGGACAAAAACTCTAAAAGCAAATAAACCATTTGGGGTCTGAAAAAGTAATTTAAAGAGAAGCAGAGAATGTATAAGAAGGAGCTGTGCCTGGCAGTAGAGTTGGCCAACAGAATTCAAGTTCTACCAAGCCATGTGTGCTCTGTTTAAGCCTGCAGAAGTCATTTGTCCTTAGTGGGCCTTTGTCTTCCAACTTTTACGTAATTGGAAAAGCATCGATGAGAGGAGAGAGTAAAATGCCCTGTGCAGTGAGGGGCTTGGAATGCAGTGTGTCCGGTAAATGTCCTTTTCTCTCAGACTTCCATCCTCTGCTCTCATTTTTCTAGATGCCTCACTTTCCATCTACTCTTGCTGATCTAGAAGTTAAAAAAAAAAAAAGAAGAAAAAGAAAAGATGGTCTTGAGGAAGTGAGCGGACCCAGGTTCCCTGTGCCTCCACTCATGTGTGGTAGAGGGGACTCTACTATGGAGCAGGTGGCCTGTCCCTTGATGGACAGAGACTTCACCTATACAAGCCCCCCCCCTTTATCCGTGTCTCTTGCTAAAAGGGAAAGTATCTTTGTTCAACAGGATCTGCTGCTTACAGACTCAATTCAGCAGATAATCGTTGCGCCTTCAGCTGCCATGAACAGTAGAGGCCCAAATGGTCGAGCTCAAAAGACCACCCTTGCCTTTCTACCTAGTAGAACAGACGTCATTGCAACTGAGATAGAATTAATGAGCAGGCCATAGTAGAACCTGAGGACAGCACCATCACCATCTGAGCTGTTGGTGGAGGCTGGAGGCTTTGTCTATCAGGGTCTGTGGGTACCTTCTGTTGACACAGTTAGAAAACATTGTCACTTTAGGGGATCTCGCTAGATCATCCTGAACTCCCAAATTCCTGAGCATTATAATAGAAGTTGCTGAGCTGTCAAGTTCTTGGCAGCGAACTGGAGATATGTTAACAAAGACTCTTTTTTTAAGATTTCCAACCAACTTGCTTTACCTTCCACTGACTGGCCACAGAAGACAGTGGGTTAGATTCAGCAACTGAAAGATCTATGGGTGTGTGTGGACAAAAATCAAGCTCACAGATCATAACCCGTCCTCTCTACTCTTCTCACTGTGAGCCCTATTCACAGGCTACATCTCCTGATGCTGTAGCTTCCAAAACGTGAACAACTCCACACTTAATTTCTACCAAAGGGAAAAAGAATCACTTTTCTACAATGGATCTAGAAAAGCAGCTACCACTGGATGCCCATAGATCTAATTTGCCTAATTGGGGCCATTTGCTCATTCATCTCTTAAACAACGTTTATACCTCAAAGATAAAGGGTTTTCTCATTGTGTAGCTTGAGTTCTCCAACCGCCATCAGAACCAGGCGTCAGGGTTACTAACCTCACAACCTGAGGCTGAGGGAGAAAAGCTCTCCAAAGAAATGTTAGACCTCCACTTACAGAAGAAAGGTTGAGGACAGCTGGCCAGGCACAACCAGCGCCTTACTGGCTGCTTGGTAGTGGACAACAACCCTCTCCAGCCTGGGACTTGTTTCTGCACTTAGCACTTGTAAAGCACAAATCAGACCCAAGCCTAGAAAGTCATTAGTTCCTGCTGTGAGCCTTGGGCTAGTTACCGTCCCTGAGGTTGTGATAGAAAACCACAGCCAAGACAACTTAAGTAAGAAAGGGTTTATTTAGGCTCCAGGGGGATAGAGTCCACCGTGAAGGAGAAGAGTATGGCATGGCAGCTGCGGCAAGAAACTAGCTGACTGCATTGTCACACAGAGAGAGAACAGAGAGTGATATGAGGCTATAAACATCTCCAAGTCTGCCCCCCACCAGGGAAGTGCTTTCTCCAGCAAGGCTACACCTCCTGAGGTTCTGTAACCTATAACAGCACCGTCAGCTGGAGACCAAGTGTTCAAATACATGAAACTATGGGGTACCCTTCTCATTGAAACCAAGGCAGACCTGCAGCTTCATTTGTGAATGTTCAACTCTGGAGTCTCGCTTTCCTGATCCCACTTCATATTCTGGATTACATTTCGTATATCTCATTCCTAAAGCTATCTGAAGGGTAATAAATACTCTGAGTCTAGCTAGCATACTGTTTTGCTTGTAGTAGATTCTCAGTATGTTTGTTGAATGAATGTGCCTGCTATACCTCTATACATTTATTCCTAATTCTCAGAAGGGTTTTCTAGTTGGTGCTGTTACACACTTAGAAAAAAAAAAGTGTGCCAGTTTAGAAAGTTTAAGTAGCTTTGTGCACATTTGCAAGGAAGAAACAGAATTATTAATCCATAGTAATTGCTTTCTGAAACCCATACAGAACAGAGCAGGTCCACAAGAAGGGGGACCAGGGGAGGCTGGCACAGAGCAGTGGGCACCAGAGCCAGCTGGTACCAGACTGTACATGCTGGACTAACTCTTCCTTCCCTTAAGTAAAATCTATGATCATTAGAAAGAAATACTCTAATTCTGCAAGGTGGCTAAGGAGACTTCAGATTCAGGTGGGCACCTGAAGTGACCTTTGCTTATCACAATCAACGGCACAGTCTTCAAGTGCCATCAGCCTGGTGGTTGGTGGGGGGAAGAACTTCGGCTCTGCAGTTATAGGGCTGCCTTAGTATGCTTTCTGTCCCGCCTCGACCAAAAGCAACCTGGAGAGAGAAGAGTTCGTTTCAGCTTAGAGCGCACAATCAATCATTGTGTGAAGGCAGAGCAGGAAACTGAAGGCAGGCACTAAAGCAGAGACCGTGGAAGAGTTCTGCCTCCTGGCTTGCTCCGCTTCTGACTTATACACCCCAGGACTGCCCAGAGGGGACGCTGCTCACAGTGGGCTGGGCCCACCCATCTCAATCATTAATAAAAAAGGAGTCCCACAGTATGGCCTACAGGTCAGTGCAATGGAGACACCTTCTCAGTTGAGGTTCCCTCTTCCCAGATGACTCTAGCTTGTGTCCAGGTGACAAAAACACCAACCCACACAGGGATTTTGCTGGCTTTTCTTTGACGCACTTACTTGCTTTATATTTACTGTGGAGAAAGACTCACAAACAGCCCAAGTCACAGCACCTGCTGTCCGCATAGCCGTAACTTCTGCACAGGTCCGGTTGCTGAAACTTGCTCACAGCTCTCAGTCTGCAGCTCCGGGAGTGTCCTGGTCTCAGGAGACTCCAGCCTGCTTCTCTTAGCCTGACAGTTATCCCTTCTGTGGCAGGAGGGTTGTTTCCTCAAATAATTGTTTTGCCGGGTTTGTCGTTCTTCATCTCTTGTGCCGTAGTCTCAACTTGCGCCTTACACAGAAGTCTAAGTTCCCTTCATAGACCTGGATTCCTCTCAGCTTTGCCCATTAAATCATCACTCTTCCTATCTGCGATAGCCATAGCTGGTGCTGTTTCAACACATTTTACATCGGCCACCATGGTAGCTTATGAAGTTAGTGTGAGAATATGGTCAGTTCCAAAACCCTGGCAGGATAAAGGCTGGGGCTGTGTGTCAGACCTTAACCTACTCCGTGTCTATAAACCTTGAATATCATAGCCAGCTGCCGAGATGTGCCCTGTGCTTATTTTTAATATACGTTTTTTTTTTAATGACCTGTACTCCTTTGTTTCCCAGCCTTCTAGATTTTGATTTGCTTATCATGAGTCAGTCATACTGAGTTATTTGTAAGCATGATTCTAGATACGGTACTCTATACACCCACCCAAATTTAGCTTGGCCCAGTACGTATTTCCTTCAAGTCCTATTTTGAAATAAGAGAACCAGAGGAAAGGGACTTTGTCCATCCTTGTAAGCCATATAGAAGCAGAAAGTAATCTAACACCCAGGTTTCTGTCTAAATAGAAAGCTTTCCCAAAAGATGTCCTTGGTCCTAAAACAGCCTCTTTTGTGCTAAATGTGTGCTAGCTGGCTAACCAGCATACAGAGTGATGAAGGTTTCCATGTGCCCCTGTTATGCAGCTATTTAGAGACGGTGCTTGGAATCTGGATAGGTCAGGAGGCAGCCTGAGTGACAGATGTGTCACCATGGTGAAAGAAGAAGCCAGTGAACAGTCAGCATTAGCCCCCAAGTTCTGAGTGCTAAGTAGAAAAGTGTCTGGCAAGATGGCCACATAGTTCTAACCATCTAGGTTGTCTCAGCGTGAGTTTCAGGCAAGAGGAGATATTTAAAATATCGTTGGTCAGAAAAGAAGCATTTCAGGTTTTTCAACATAGTTATTTTACTGTAAGATCAAAGGCATTGCCACTGCTAATACTGTGTTTGCATTTCGTTGTTTGCAAAATTAGTTCTAAGACCCTTATGTCAGACCCATGCTGTTGCTGCTCTCTCAATAGTCACATAGTCCTGTGTGTGGAGAGAGGCAGAGAACAGGAACTTTTTACTCCACCGACCTTCCCCCTGTGTGTGGTACAGTCTCTGTACAACCGGAACTGATCTGAGGATATGGGAATAAATTCCAGTTTCTTAATTGCCTCCCGGCATCCTTTTCTGTAATGAGGATATCAACACAAGAGGCTGTTCACTGACTATTGTGGGGTCAGAAACCGCATCAGGTGCCACACATACACTCTGGTTTAACCTCACAGCAAATCTATGTGGTATTAGCCTCCACTATAGAGATGGCAAATAGAATCATAGAGAGCTTCAGAAGTTATAGCTTGAATTGTAGCAGAGAGTGGCGGGGCTAAATTTTAAGCCCACGTGTAGAGGGTAGAGGAAGTCCTGAGCAAACGTGCATTGTGGATATGAACACAACCTGTGGAGGACTCCAATGCCTTAGCTCCAGAGTAGTGACAAAGCCTTACCCAGGTGAGGGTCAGCAGAAATGGCAAGACTTTCCTCCAGAGCCGTGCGTGCATTTAATGAACGACTGGTCAGTGTGTGCAAAGACTAGCCACTGCAGCTTCTTCCTCCCGGATGTTCACAGCCTGAGACTGCTGGCACACAGAGACCTTTTACTCAGACAACTTTAACCCCTCCCCCTGTGCGGCACCCCTGTTGTGGCAGTATCAGACCCCATGTGATCCCAGACTTCCTGTGCATGTGTCTGTGTGTCTGTCCTTTCTTCATTCCCTCACCGTCCTTCCTCGGAGTTCCAGGACACAAGCTGCATGGGTCTTGAACACTCAAGTAGACATGCCAAGACCTATGGGTCTTATATTATGCTGCATTCCTTTTCTGACCTATGTGTTTAACTTGGAATGACATAGATGGGGGCAACTAGCCAAGGCCAAAGCGTGCTAAATAATTGTGAAGAGGCATGGGCAAAGGAGGGTTAGTGGAGGCATGGAAGACATGCTGGTGGCCTTGGAATCACCAGAAGCCTAGGGCTTCACAAGTGGCTTGTGAAGAAGAGACAGAGGGAGCAGTGACTGATTGACCGCAGAGCTGAGAGTGGGTTATGGATGAATGGAATTGCGTGAGTCTGTGCCAGGGTAAATCCAGGCCTATTCTGTATTTTGAAATAAGATTTTATTGAACATAGTTTCACCCATTTGTTAATGGATTGTCTATGGCCGCTCTGTAGCATAGAGTAGACTATAGTCACAGACCTTCAAAATATCCTCCACAGACTGGGAGTCTCCATTCCTGTGCTAGACCAGAACCCAGAGCTTTGGAGAAACAGAACTTTTTCTCCAGAACCTGTGAACTTGTTTGTTTGTTTGTTTACATGGTATATGGGGAGAAATCACATGAGAGCCACAGCCTGTCTGTGAAGGCCAGAGGACAACTTTGTGGAGTCAAGAAAAACACTGATTTTTATATAGTTAAAATGGATGTAGATAAGAATGTAAAACAACATTGGCCTCTCTTTGTTGGAGGAGAGGAGATCTGTTTTTCCAAGAGACATACACTCTGAGCTCCCATCAGAAGATGCCTTTGATCACCGGCTTGGAACCCTGCTGTAGCATGCTGTTACCCTCTCTGCAGCATTCATATGAACACACTGCCATTTTGCAAAGCATCGTGCAATGTGATGCTTTCTCCTGTGCCTTTCACAAGCTTCTCGATGACACTCACGGTACAGACGAGAAAAATGTGACGAACCCTCGCTTGCTTTGAGTCATGTGCTTTGTTGCTCAGCCTCCTGAGGGCCCAAGTACCAGTTCCAATTCCTCCTTTCCTGAGTCTGTTAACATAAATCACACAGCCCCAAACTTCTCAGCTTTCGTAAATGGCAGGCCTGATTCACGCATGATTTATCAATTAGAACTGTGAGCCATTAGGATAGATTTCTCAGCTTCAGGTGGACTTCAGTGGGTTGTATAGTGTTGGTTTAGAGTTTCTTAAGAAGCCCAGTAGTTGACAACCCAAACAATACAACTTCCGTTTGCCCTTCTGGAAGCCTTTTTGGTTTTAGGTGGGATTTTTTTTTCTTAGAATTTCTTCTCCTTTTGAGCTTTGCCTTGGGGGGTGGGGAATTTACTTCTAAGCAAGAGTAGTCAGAAGTTCCCAAAGCCACTCTTTAGACACATAGGTAGCAGTTCCTTGTGACGGTTTGGCAGAAGAAACAACTAGGAACCTCAGCTGCTGCCCCTTTGATTACTGGGAAGACCACAACGCTCTGCAGATCCTGGGCTTCGGAGCTGCCCTTCCTTCATTCTTGCCAGCAGAGAAGCCTGTATCTGCAAGCATGCTGCACTTGAAGGAGGAGGAGAATTTATGACTCTGTCACCTCTGGACAGCTTCCCTGTGGAACCTCTCCCAGGACAGGCTAGGATCTGATGTCTGGTGCCCGAAAACAATAGCTAATTAACATCTCTGTGTAAGCTGGGGGAAGCTCCAGTGGTTCATGGATGAGGAATAAATTGATAAGGGCAATGGCAGGGCTACACAGAATGACACGTTTCAACACATGATGGTTTGGCTTTAGGAGATGGAGATGTGTTCTTAGAATTTGTAAGGTTGGGCTTCAGAAGACTCCTTGGAAATAGTGAGGAGAAATGACTTCCTTTTCTAAGATTTTAATAAAGTGTGAGGATACAAGGTCTGGTCACCCACCCCAGTACCATTCTCTCTATGTGGTTTGCGGTCACATGCACATGGCTCAAGTGTGTGTCCGAGCAATGCATCGCCGTCAGGTCATGTGTCCCGCCACATTGTAATGGCCCTGGCCTTCTCCTCCCCAGCCTGGGTCAGTTCCAATTTAAAAAGAGGAAGCATTTTTGAGTTAAACATATGTTTAGTTGTGTTGGACTTTTAGCCTTCTTCTTCTTCAAATTAAAAGAGATAATTTTAAATAATTAGAAAGTTCTGGAGTCTGGGGAGGAAGGAGGCCAGGCCATTCTGCCTGACCATAAGTGATTACTGAACCCTTAGGAAATCCTGTGTCTGAATGTGTTTGCAATGACGTTGTTTGGGCCGTCGCAGACAGAGAAACCTGTCCCACTTCCTTCCTCTCCATTCTATCTGTATTCCCAAGGTGTTGTTAAGCTAGCAGAGCCATTCAGAGTGAAGCATTCCAGACAGAGGCGTGTTGCTCCTGGCCTGGGGTACTGAGAGCAGTAGACCCCAGAAGCAGCCAATTTGGTAGTGTCTTTTAATTCACAGTATTGTATTAACTTCAGCATGGACCCAGATGGATACTCTTGCAATAAACTGTAACCACTGGAGAAAAGCCTTTATTGACTCTCAAGTAAATAATGCACATTTTAAAGGATCTAAATATGCATTTACATAATGCACCATAATTTTTTATTGTGTCAACTATTCACACACACACACACATCCATAAGAGATGTTTCTCTTCATCAAAAATTTGGACTCATAGCCGTCTGTGCTTTCCATCAACACCATGGCAGCTTCATCGTGGTAGTTTCTTTTCCACACAGATTGCTCCAGCCATCTCAAAGAACATTTAATGACCTAATTGATTGATTTAGCTCCAGTGACTCCTTCTAAAATGATTTTAAACAACTTAGATACAAACTTAGGTATACTTACAACATCAAACCCAAGATAAAAGGGAAGGCAAAAAAAGTAGAGAGGAGAAAAGAAGAAAAGACGTTGATTAAATCTTAGCTCTGGACTTCTCGGGGCCTCAGTGTCCAATAGAGGATGAAGATTATCCAGAGAAACACCAGGGATCCAATAATAATCAGCAGGTCATTGTGGCATCTATAGCAGGTTTCTGTCTGAGGAAACTAAAGGTCATGGCCTCGAGCCAGCTTGCTCCCATTTCCCTTGAACTGATGACTCTGTCCCCAGCAAGAGAGAAGACGCTTAAGGAGGACAACCCTGTAAATGCAGACTCAGCAGAAGTCTGATTTAGAACCTCGGGCCAGATGACTTCCTGGAATTAATTAAGAGCTAATTGATCCTAATCAATCAGTCATTATAGAATTAATTCTATACAGTACCATAGGCTTGCATTGAATTCCGCTCCATAAGGGAAAGATGAATAAATTGCTATTGCTAAAATGTAATAAAGAAATTAAAGTCTGAATTTACGCTGCTGATGATTTTCTTTTACCTCTTTAATAAAATAAGTTCAATGATGTTTATTAACAATTCACAGAGAGAGTGCATGGTACTGGTGAATTATTTCTTTAACTTTTATCTACTTAATCTTTACTCAAGGCAGTGTTTTACCTTGGACAGTATACTCTTGGTGGCCACCCCCATTCCTTATCTAAAAACCACTCAGCACTTTCTGTGAGAACCTGAGGCAAGGTCAGTCTTATAGGGCTCTTAGCAATGGAGTCATTCACCTTCATGTTTGACTTGCTGCAACAGTTGAACTTATGTTTTTCAGATCAGTACATTCCTGTCCTCATTTTAGAAATAAAACCTACAATGCTAACTAGAAATGATTCTGTCAAAAACAGGGATCTGGTCAATGTTTCTTATACTATTAGAGACAACTACATCATGATAGAAGGAAACAAAAGTCCTTCCGTTCTTTAAATCCAATCCAGTAGCACAATTTCCAGGGGAAGAAGAGTCCAGGAACAGTTAACTCTTTAGCTTCTCATTGTTCACTCCGAGATTATAATGGATTCCAAGATTGATACTTCATTGTAGGTAGTCTTATCTCACAACCATTTTCCTCCATGTTCGCTGGCTCTTCATCATATGTACAAAAACGTATTTTGTCCTTGGAAAGTTTTGTGGTTATTTTTCTTATTTTTTATACTCCTTTATTCATACATTTAGTGTGCAGCCAGCAAATATTTATCAAGTGCCATACTCAGTTCTGAGTGATTGACTAAGTGCATAGGAAAGCTGTCTACCAAGGCAGGAGCACACAGAAGAGTAAGTGGGAGAGAAGAAGTGTGGAAAATTCTGATTTCAATAAATTGTGTTTGCGATGTCCTCAGTTGTATGATTAAGGGCAAAAACAAAACTTCTGGTTTAGCCCAATGTTGTCTCTTGAAACTATGATGAGAACCTCTGATTTTTTATTGAATGAATTCAAGTGGCCTAAAACCGATGATTCTGCCTGATTATCTGCAAGCCTGGGTTGGTGTCCTGCTTCTACTTCAGCGTGCATTTTTACTCTAAAAACTATAAGGGTTGCTCTGACCCACAAAGCCCTACCCCTTTAGGTTATTATAAAAAAAAATAAATAAAGTCCCTAATTCTCAGGAGACCGCAGTATCAGTAGGCATGAATTCCTAACCATTCCAGTGGGATGGTGGGAAAAAGGAGGGGCCTACTGAACTTTGGATTCTCTTCAATAGTGTGAATTTTTCTTGGTATTCAGAAAGTCATATTGTCTAAAACTGTGGGCACTTCTATGTTTCTCTTTGTAGGAAACCCTTCCATTTAAAGACTTAAACTATAAAAGGAGGGGACCGGGGAGGCATATGTACCCCTTATCCGGAGTCTTTTCTCATCTGATTGGGCTTGCTTGCTCTAAGTGTTATCAGCCCCCGCACACAAAGCCCTAGCCTCTGGCAGGTCTTGGCCATCGTCTCTCCCATTCAAGGAAAAAAGCATTCCTGGAAAAATTATTAAGATCTCACGTGAGCTTTTTTATCTAGTGTAATCTTGTACAAATGATATTTATCAGGGTTCAAATATAAAGGAGTCGTTGTCTGAATCTCTTATCAGATTTATGGCAGAGAAGCAACCTTTCACGGAGTTCCTGCCTACTTAGCCTGTAGCTGCTTTAGCTTTGAAAGGGCAACAGAGAAAAATGCAACATGAACCTTCCACCGTAAAGTGAGGCACCCAAATTGCATGGGTTCATTAAGTGATCATTTACTACAGACTTCAAAAAACTCTAGTCCTGAATTAGTCCCTAGAAATTTCCTTGAAAGGAGTGTAAGAGCTTTAACAATGAATTATTATCTATGAGTAGCTCGGCATGAGAGGGCATCCATATGTGCAAAGTAGAATTTGTCAAATGTAATGTCGGTTAAATCAGGTCTAATCTACCAAATACATTTTTTATTGCTTGCTTCATTAAAAACGCTCTTAAGGTAATGAATAATCTTCATCTTCAACAAGGATTATTAATGCCTTTATAACTCGCGTCCACTGAACATAGAGAGGCAACTTGAAATTCTATCCTACTCTAACCTCCATGTTTGTCTTAGAGCCTTAGAGGAGAAAATCCATCAGAACTGTCCAGCGCTGCATCCTGTCACATGAGCAGCACTGTGAATTGGGCCCAGAGAAGAAATGAAAAAGAAAAAAAAAAGAGGCCGTTGGTTCAGCTGTGGCAAAGCAGCGTTCCCCATAACCCTGATGTGTCTTGTTTCGTTTCCTGCAGCGAGTCCACACGCGACGCCGTCAACGCTCCACTTCCCAACGTCACCCATCATCCAGCAGCCTGGGCCTTATTTCTCACACCCAGCCATCCGCTACCACCCTCAGGAGACGCTGAAAGAGTTTGTCCAGCTTGTCTGCCCTGATGCTGGTCAGCAAGCTGGACAGGTGGGCTTCCTCAATGTAAGGAAACCTTTTTTTTTCCCCGTATTTCTCTAGAAATGCTAACCAAATGTAAAAATAATAATGAGACCTTGTATGACCATGTGGTTTTGTGTTCTAATGTCATGCTGACTGACTACAGGCAAATGTCATATTTATTCTAGATTATGGGAAAGTTAACTTGCTGTAAGAGTGATTGGCCAGGGTTTAAAAATGGTGTTTGTGTTAAGTTTGCAGCTGTCAAGCTTATGGATATAAATTGTCTGGAGAGGGAACCACATAACCTTCTGAGTTCCACCTCCACCATTCTAGCCCCAGGGTCACACAGTTAGCTAAATAGAAAGACCAAAGAGTTTTCAGTCATGTTTTGGGGTAGTAGAGAGAGGTAGGGAGCAGAGGGAGACAGATGTTTCAGATCAACCAAGTTGATGGTTTTTTTTTAAATACAGTCTTCTAACACTTTAGATCAAGTTGACCAGTACTTGAACTCAAGATGCTAGAAGCAAAGTTTATTATGGTTTGTTATTTCTACGAGTAGTTATCTTTTTCACTTATCTTCATATAAAACTAAGCCACGTTCAATAACTACAAATGAATGTTTTCATTTTTCTCAAATAAACCAAACAATCACAATTTGCAATAACATTCCAATAGTAAATGTTATTTTATAAAATTGCAAATTTTATTACAAATATAAAGCTATATGTTTACAATGAATAGACGTATCCCAAGGCCAATAGCAATAATAATAATAAACTAAGACCGGCAGAAAGCCATATTTGATTTCCTTTCCTCATAATATCTATGCATGCGACCACAGATTAGTCATAATTCTTATTGCCTGGTTTAGGATGCTATGTCGCACTGCTCTGTCGTTGGTTTTTCTCCCCTGCAGAAAGACCTGATTCTGCAGATTTGAGCCAGCATGGCAGCTTTGACTAATGTCTGGCGATCTGTTCACAGATACATTTCTGTCTAGACAACAAATCGATATGGTGCCTTTTTCTCATTTTGCTTGTGTATTCATTTGCTTGGCTTATTCTAAAATATTCACGTGTGGACTTTGAGTCCACACAGAAATTATACACAGGCGAGGATGCTAGTAAGAGTGCACAACCTTCTGCTCATCAGACAGCATCCGGGGAAACACAGGCACGGATGCTACTTAGTGAGTGTGCACAGCCTTCTGCTCATCAGACAGCATCCGGGGAAACATACTGAAAATACCGCGAATGCCGATGGAGGAGTGAGCCTGCCTCTGCAGAATTACTAAGTTTATTCTTCAAAACCCAGGACAATAGGCTTTCCTTCAACTAAATTTTGGTTTGGACCTGCTGTCTACATAGGGGCTATTGCTGGCTGTAACTTGTTATGGAAAGCCACTTGGGAAATCACGAAAACCTGAACTGGTCACTGGTACCAACTCTGACTTCTGAACATCCAATGTGGTCTCTTTAATGTCATGACATCATTTTCTGTAACTGCCAAATGCCCTGTTTTGCATTTTGACCAGAATTTTACAGGGTTTGAGAAAAGTCTCTCCGTAAGACTTTTTCAAAGACTTTGAAAATAAGTGTTACATGTTCTCTTCTGAGAGAAACTTGATTTTGCTAGGAGCTATTCTGTGCCTGTTCTAACAGCAGGCAGCCAGAAAAGGATGAGTTCCATGGCGTTCGCTGGTATAAGTCAAATCGGGAGTGGTATTTTTGCCTAATAGAAATCTGATAGCAAATATTAAAGTTTTTGTGCCTAATTCTATATGATATGTGAAAGAAAATATCTATGTTCCTTGAATACAGTTTTAACTGTCTTAGATCAACTTTAAAAAATAAAAATTAAAAATATTGTTTTATATATTTTTTGTATATATAGTGGTCATCATTTTACCTATAAAAAATACCATGGAGGAATTAACACCTCAGTCTAATAAGCATGTAGATATTAAACAAGAATTTTGTATTCATTTTGTAAATGTTTTGAAATTGTTGGTGGAAGCAGCAGCTGAAACAGCACCAAGCAAGAACTGGTTATTCAGGGACAGACAGGTCTAAAGTGCTCCTAGACGTGACCCTCTGGGGAACAAAAGATCACTGTGCTTCCAACAGCCTGAATATTTGTGATTTGCCTGACAGGCACCTAACGAGTCTTGCTTTGTAGAAGGAGCTAATAGCTGACATCCGTTTATTCTTTTCCTTGTGTGTGTTTTCTCTGAACCCTTGCAGCCCAATGGAAGCAGTCAAGGCAAGGTACACAACCCATTCCTCCCCACCCCAATGTTGCCGCCGCCACCGCCACCACCAATGGCCAGGCCTGTGCCTCTGCCCATGCCAGACACCAAGCCTCCAACCACATCAACAGAAGGAGGTGCAGCCTCCCCCACCTCACCAAGTAAGTATGACTGAGACAAAGCGCCGGTTACTTACCATGCTTTGTGCACCTGAGTTCACACTTAAGCCTTGTCCCTTGCTGTGCAGGCTTTAGCAATAGGCACAGATCCCACCACTTTATCTATAACATGAGCTGGCAGAGCCCAGATCCAAGTCATAGTGAATACCACTCCCATCTGCTATGGAGATGATTGAGTGTAGGTGGTAGATTAAGATATTGTAGCTACATACTTAGTACTGGGAACAAAGTAAAATCTAGTAAGTTTGTGTACTGCTGGAGTGGTTTGCAAAGAATACTACTTCCGTTATGTCCTAAAAGCATCTACTTATGCATATTCTTAATAGCAAAAGGGCTGATTATCCCTAGAAACTTCACGAGAGATAAAAGTTCTATGCCTTATACATAAGATAGGAAATTGTCTGGATCAGTGTGTCCATGCAAAGGTGCGTGCATTAAATGCTGCTAAGAATAAGAAGGGCCTGATAAAAAGACAGAGCTGGAAGCCATGGTAGCCACATGAGGGGGCTTGAGAAGAGAAGGAAAAACAGAGTAGGACTAAATGGAGAGAGAGAACCTTTTGACTCTTCTCTCAATAGTCTGAGAACACTTAATCATACAATAGAAGATTCTGAAATCTCTTTATATGGTGGGAATGATTGTTTGATGAATTCAACAGTGAACAATTCTCCAGATATTTCTTGGTATTTTGGAGATGGAAGGGTTCTAAAAGGTGCGAACACACAAATACAGGCTCTATTCATGTCTGCAGTGATGGCAGAAAGAGTGATGGCTGGAGCTGCCAGGTGACCTGGTAGCCTGGCTTTGAAAGGTGGTGTGATGGGATCTTCCTAAATCCTTCAGAAAGAATGAAAGTATAGGAATGGGGCAGTGGCAGTGCCCCGGGGAGAGCCCAGGGGTGGTGGCAGGGTGCCTCTGGTGGATGTGGAAATGAGAAAAAGATGGAAGAGCAATCAGGAAGAGAAGTGGTAAGGTCAGGAACTTGAAGAACAGTTGAATGAAAGGGAACAGGTGGAGGGATGTTTTGCAAACATAAACAAGCATTTAAATAAGAAGGCCTCTTGGCTTTCTTCCCTTCAATATTGTAATTAATGGCATTGGATACAGGAGAGAAAGAACCAAAAAGAAAAGACAGTCCTTCGCTTAGACCATAGTCACTGGAACATTGAATCTAAAGTGACTTTGCATCCCTTGGACATAGATCAGAGAGCGAACTTTGTGTTATCTAGTATTTCTTTGGGTAAATAGATGACATTATGCATAAATTCTTCAGCAGAAGGACTGAAATCCAGGGACAGTTGGGGGAGATAGACCTATCTGGTAAAAGATGGGTCAGTCTTACGCTCATCAACAAAGGGGAGAACAAGTATCTGTTAGCGTGGGAAGGAAGCTGCTTCACTGTGAGCTGTTGGCACATCTCAGAAGCAAGCTGGGAAAGGGGTAGAAAACTAATGTCACTAATGGATAAGAACTTAAGAGGAAATTACACTTTTTAAAAATCACATGTGCTTTCTTAGAAACTAAAATTGCAGGATGGTTCAATCTGTTTGTCCTTAACAATTTATTAGAGCTCACCTGCAGCAGGAAGCAGCATCAGGCAGGGTGTTACATACAATGTTCAGCATCCCGACCGTGCATCCAAAACTGAAGCTTGTTTCAAAGAACAGTGGCAGATACTTTTCTATTTAGGGGTTTGGGATTACTTGCAGTAAAATAAAATAAGATTTTTTTTCAGTTAAAAAAATAAAACGGGAAATCAAGCCAAAGGCCTCCTCTGTTACCAACTTTTGGGAGGCTCCTGCTCCTTCTCGATGGGAGTAGCATTAACTCCTCTGCCCACTCACAGCAGGTTATCCAGGAGGAAGTAGGATAATAGGCATGCTTTGTGACTGACTAAAGGTCAAAGCAACATTTTTAATATCATCTAATAATGAAATACAAATGGATGCTAGCCTAGAGCAGAGTATGTGCTGCCTCTGGAGCTAATACTAAACTTTTCAGTATGAGAAAGAAAAGAAAAAAAAAACAAGGCAGATCTGGAAAAAATTGCCTCTAAAATAAATATATTTTAATGGGAAAAAATCTGTCCCCATCCCCTTAAAATCCAGGGAAGTGGGAGTGAGGAGAAAACTGTACTCTTTCCTAAAAAGAACTTTGATATTTTTATATGTGTACAGAACCATTGCTTATACTGTGTGCAGCTATATAGAGTGTGACAGAGAGGATCCTTGACCTGTGAGAAAAGTTCACACCGTGTGTTCCACTCCCACTGAGAAGCTGGTGATGTGGGTTTCCATCCCCACCGAATGAAAACCTCTTCTCCATTCATGTTATTGAACGTCAGCTGGGTGCCAAAAGTCCTAAGTGCCAGACTTCATCACCTAGAATAAGGGATAAAAGTGTTCTAAAAATCTTGATCTTATAAAAATTGTATTCCAAAGAGGCAGAGAGAGAGCAAACAACACAGTAAGTAGGAAACGCAGGTGATATAAGACAGTGATCCTTGTGTGTACACATCTGTAAGGCCTTGATGGACAAGGAGCAGTAGGGGTAGGATACCATGCAGGTGGGGAGCAAGACCTCCCAGCCCTTTGACATTAGAGAAAGGCCCTGGTGGGGTGGGACCTGATGCCTGGTAGGTAGAGGGATTAGCCAAAACAGTCTGGTGTGAGTGAGGAAGTGGGGACAGTGAGAAAGTTGGGAGTGGTGATGAGGATGGAGTAGGGCCTTGGAAACATGACACTTGTTGGCCAGCATCAGGACCTGGACATTTCCTGCAAGTGAGGCTGTGAGCAGAGTAATGCTTCCTAAAGCCTGCATGTTAGTAGAAAATTCTGGCGGGCTTTGTTGAAAGAGGTTGCCAGGGGAGGAACAAAAACAGGTCATGATGGATAGAATGGGCGTCGTTGGCATGCCAATCCCCATTCCAGACCCGAGGGTACCAAGGTAAATAAAACAGATAAGAACTTTCATCTGGTGGGAGTGGAAACCCAAAACAACAAAACACATATGAATTAGGAAGCTAGGGACCAGTAGATAAAATTGAGAATATGGTGGGCATGCTATGGCAATCACCCAGTTGAGAGTTGTCTATGCGCTGACCTGGGGATGGGGTCAATAGAAGCTGTGAGAAGCTCTTGGAATCCAGGCATATTCTAAAGAGAGTTAATAAGCTTTGCAGAGGCATCCGCTGTGGATTGACAAGAAGGAGAGAAATCAGACATGACCTGTAGGGTTTTCAGCCTGGGTTCCTGAAAGGATGAAGACAGGAAGCCGATAGAAAAAGCCATTCTGTGAGAGGTGGGCACTAGATGTTTGAGTCCATTAGACCTCCCAGTGCTCAAGCTAAGCAAAACTTCCTGCTGATAGCAACCCTGGACAGGCTGCAGAGTATTTCAGGATGCATCATCTTTTTTTTTTCTTTGCTTGTTTTGTTTTGTTTTCGAGGCATGGCTTCTCTGTGTAACAGCCCTGGCTGTCCTGGAACTTGAACTGTATACCAGGCTGGCCTCGAACTCACAGAGATCCACCTGCCTCTGCCTCTGGGGTGCTGGGATTAAAGGCATGTTCACCACCACCTGGCCTATCATATTCTTAATAAAACACTTCTTTTCAAACATACAATATGACATGAGGTTTTTGAGAGAGTATGTGTGGTGAGTTCAAGGCCACTCTGGTTTATATAGTGAGTTCCAGCCATCCAGAACTACATAATGAGATTTCCTCCACCCCCTTAAAGAGAGAGAGAGAGAGAGTTTTCTATGAGTCCTGAGTACTATAGCTCCTCATGCCATAGGTTGGCACTAGCTCATCCCACAAAAATGGAATTTTCTGTACTTTTTTTCTAAAGCAAAGATTGACATCATAACATGGAATTAGAATGCAAAGGAGAAAGCGCTTTTAAATTATGGTGGGAGATAAAATATGCATATTTTCCTTTGTTTATTAATTAAAAATCAATTTAAGGTGCATAAAAAAGCTCATAATAAACATTTTTCTCCTCCATTCCTTCTTAGTTATGAACTTTTGATTTTTTAAACTAAAATTCTATTAAAGTAGAAGCATGTAATAGCAAGTTACATTTATTGTTTATTTTTATGTCTCCAATGAATCTTATATCTGTTTCATTCGGTAAATGAATATGCACCTATAACCGAGAGCATAGCAATTATCTATCACAAGCACAGAAGTGTTTAAACCTAAAAGCACATGTTCGATGACTTTTGGTGAACCGAGCTCTTTCCCCGCGTGTGTTATCTTCCTACCACTCCTTTGAGGTCAATATTTTATAGACAAGGCAACTGAAATGAGAAAATTAAGGTTACCTTGTCCAGTAGGATGTTCTGATGGTAGGATGGTGGGACTCCCATGCTCTCTCTACTACTGCAGACTGTATGTATGTATGCATGTATGCATGTATCTTAGTCAGGGTTTCCATTGCTGTGATAGGACACCATGAACAAAAGCAACTTGAAGAAGAAGGGGTTTATTTCAGCTTACAGTTCTACATCACAGTTCGTCATAGAAGGAAGTCAGGACAGGAAATTAAAGTAGGAACCCAGAGGTAATGGCTGAAGCAGAGGCCATGGAAGAGCACTATTTACTGGCTTACTCCTCATGGCTTCGCCAGTTGGCTTTCTTATGTAACTCTGAACCATTTGCCCAAGGGTAGTACCATCCACAAAGGGCTGAGTGCTCTTAAATTAATCATCAAGGAAATGCCCAATAGCCTTGCCCACAGGCCAATCTGGTGGGGGTTTTCTCTCATTGGAGGTTCCCTCTTCTCAGATGACCAGGCAGCTTAGGGAAAGATGCTTGAGAGGGATGCCACAGAAGAGCTGAGCTCTCACCAGGGTGCCGGTACTTTAAGAATCCCTTTACATGAAGGACCTCATTTCACCCTCACATTAACTCATAGAGGAAAGCTTCCTGTTCAGCCAATTGAGAAAGAGAAGACAAAATGGAGAGATGAGGTAGCAAGTATTATAGGAAAGTGATTCCCTTCCAGCCACCTTGAAACTGGAGTCCCTGTGTTTTGCTGTGATGTGAGACTCTGTGAAATAGCCTAAAACTTCCTTTTCTGTGGCAACGAAAACTCTGTGGAGAAATGTGAAAGATCTTAGTAGTCACTGGTACTTATGTGAGACTATGTCTCATTAGCAGAGAACAGAAAACAAAAGATTTTGGGGAAGACATAATGATTATGGTCCATCTTTTAGAGAAATGGTAGATTATAGTTAAGAGAAAACCAACTTAGTGGATCCATTTCCCAAATTACTTTTTTCACAACTGATGTCTAGACTATATTATCCTTTTCTAAATTTTAAAATGTCTACTTAATAAAATTCTCTTTGGCATAGAGTCCTGTGAATTTTTTTAATACCACAGATTCTTCTAACTGTCACCATACACGAGACAGAACAATACCAAAAATCTCCTTGCCATTTTTGCTTCCTCTCAAAAAAGTATCTGATGTAGAACAAAACTTATTTTATCCTTTTTCCATTAATTTTAATCTCTTTACTAATACTTCTGTTATCAGCATGGTATATGTGGGTGAGTGAATGAGAGACAGACAAACAGACAAACACACAGACAAGAGACCATCTCGCTATGTAGCCCAGGAAGGCATGGAGTTTTTAGCATTCTGCTTCCTCCTTAGTTCACAGATTACAGGTATAAACCACCACTCCTAGTTTTTCCATTATGGTCTGATTTTTTATATTCTTCTACTTTAGGGGATCAGGAATAGTGTTCTACTGATATGAAGAGACACCATGACCATGGCAGCTTATTTTTAAAAGCATTTATTTGGGGACTTGCTTAACATGGCAGGCATGATGTTGGGGTAGCAGCTGAGAGCTTACATCCTGATCTGCAAGTTGGGGAGAGAGAGAGAGAATGAATGAGAGAATGAGAATTAGAAATGGCATGGGCTTCTGAAACTGCAAAGCCCACTCCAAGTGACACACCTCTTCCAACAGAGCCACACCTCCTGATTCTTCCCAAACAGTTCTGTCAACTGTGAGCCAAGCTTTCAAATATATGAGCGATTCTTATTCAAGCCATCACAAGGCCCAAATACATATAGTGTTTAGTCTAGAAAGAGAGTGACATCTGAAGAGAAAAATCCAGTATTCAGTAGAGTATTCTGGGACAGCTTAGTAGCCCTCTGGAAAAATATTTCTTCCACAAAAATAAATTTCAGCTGGAACCCAAACAGACAGACAAAAGTCATTAAAAGGTTGACCTACAGACCTTTAAAAACCACATTTCAGTTTTATTTATAATATTTAAGAGAGGAATGCCTCTCTGAAAAATACAATATAGATATTCACACATCTATATGTATACATACACACATACCAACCAGGAATCCATCAAAGAAAAAACCAACAAGTTCTGCACTAAAAATATCAAAAATTATACACATGAAAAAATACCTGGAGCAAATTATAAAATATAATGTGAAGAAAATATTTTCAGCATTTGTGACAAAAGGCCAAAATACTTAATACATGCTTTTCAAAGTCTGGATCAGAAAGCTCAACAATCAAATAAATACAAGGAGGTACATAAAGAAAGAGAAGGAAGACATTAGAAAGGCTTCTAATTTGTGTGATGTAGAGTAATGTAAATGAAAACTTTAAAGGTTTATACCTGTCAGATTAGCAAAGACCAAAAAGCAACTTAACATGATGTTGGCAAACATACATATGAAAAACAGGCCCCTCCCAGGCCATTGGAGGACTTTCAATGGTTTAGCCTCTTCATAGAATGTGTGCAAGTATGTGTGTGTGTGTGTAATTATGTACAGCATTTGTAGCTTAAGTATTTCATATTTCTGTATAAAATCTTAAAAAATATATGCATACATCTTAAATGTAAGCAACACATGTATTTGGATATATGAACAAAGCTATATCTAAAGTAGTCATTGAAGCATCAGTTATAATGGGAGACCGAGAACCCAGATATCCACCAGTGTAATTGTTATTGAGTCTTCAAATGCAGACAAGCCTATTTGGACTCACAGAATAGCCTTTGAGATCTACTTACGTGGTAGAGGGTCCTGAGAGTATGGCCTGCACTGAATGCTGCCTGAGAGGAAGGGCTAGGAATTAAGAACTGGGTTGACTGGAGGAAAGAGACAAGACTATCAGGAGTGCCTCCTCCGATAGAAGCAAATGATATGTTTTGATTTGCTCTTTTATAAAATATAATTATTTCTTTATGTTTAAAAGTATTGCCTAATGACCTTCTCACAGTCTTGCTCATACACTAAATCCTTTGGCCCCTGAGCATGATAACAAAATGTGCTATCTTCTATAAATAATATTTTCTCCTTCTGAGAGGCTTCCGCATAAAGTCTATATTTCGTTCACAGCAGGCATTGTTTAGGGATCCCCAGCATACAGATGGATACATACTATCTTCAGCAGTAATTTGTTATCATTTTCAGAGCATTTTGTTTTGTATATCGTCTGTCTTTTAAGGTTTTCATTTGCGAAATGGGGCCAGCGAGGTAGCTCAGTGGGTGAGGGTACTTGCCATATCGCCTGGCAATGTGGGATCCACATGGCGGAAGGAGAGTCAGTTCCCGCGAGTTGTTCTGTAACCTCCACACATGTGCCGAGACATGCATAGTCGCCCACACACGCTAAATAAAGGCAGTTTTTTAAAAATGTTAATTGCAAAGGAAAAGAAAAATTGTTATTGAAGTCCAGGCACTGGGTACGTTATTGCTAAATGCATTAGGTACAGTTATTATGGCTATAAGGCAGAATCGTGAGACCTCCTCTAAAGAAAATGAACCTGAGCTAATGTTCAAACTCAAGTCTCTTGGGCTCCAAAGCCCAGTGATTTCTGCTCGGCCAGGACATATAACATGTTTGACAGGCGTGATACTGTGATTTTCCTTTGAACATTCTAAACCCCATAAAGACATGTTTTTATTATTTCAAAAAACAACGGCACTGAGTTAGATGAGAAACATAGGACTCGGCGTAGGAAAAGGGACACTAAGATGAGAATTGAAGGGATTGGCAGTTCAGTGCGTGCCCACTATGCACAAGGCCCTGTGTTCAGCTAAGAGGAGGGGGCATCCTTGAGAAGAGAATGGAACAGAAGGCTGCATCCATGTGAGTAGCCATCGCCAGTTCAAGTCTGCATTTGCCATAGTTTTCTTTCCTTTGTAATTTTTAAGATGACACATGAGTTTTAAGAATTTCTTTTTAAAGATTTTATATATAAATATATATGAAAACTTTAAAAACATAGAAAAATATGAAAAGAAAGGTGTGTTCCTCCAATCAGCTACTATCAGCACTTCACTTTTCCTCCCATCCTTTTGTAGAATACATTTATGCCTTTATTCCCTTTGTAGACATACATGGACTGGTTTGGATCATATTGAATGTAATATCTACATACTACTTTCTTCACTAGAATGTTATACCTTACTTATGAGGAAGTTAAGGAATGCAATTTTAAACAATTTGTATCCATGTCCTTCCATTTACACATCCATCTTCAGCATCCTATGAAACAGGGCCTGGCATACCCTTGAACACATGTTTGAACCTATCTCGTGGGCTGCGGCGCCGGAAGTGCGGTTGCTGAACAGGTGGCAGCGACATTCCTCTTGAGACACATTACCAAACTGTTCGCAAGATTTATACAGTTTATCCCCCTACAAACTGTGATAAGTCTCAATATAACATTACCTCTTAAGAAGTGTGAGTACATTTTTAATTGTTGGGAGACAAATATCTTGTGAGTGTAATAAATTCTCCCAGTCTCAAATTTTAGAATCGGCGTGCTCAGGGTAGATGATAGCACCTTTTTTTCCCAAATGTTTTCTCCCAAAGCACAGAGGAATCCAGGCTTCCTGTCTTTTCTGAAATTCCTCCACACCTCCCTCTGGACTGTTCTATTGGGAAGGCAGTCTGTTAGACATTCAGATTAAGGACGAGTACAGTAAATAACAGTTATTATCCTCACGTACAGATATTTTGGAGAAGTTAACTGGCTGCAAAGATCATCTTTCTAATAGGCACCAAATAAGGCAAGCTGAGCATGGTAGCACTCCATAGGCTACAGCAGAATTTTGAGTTTGAAGCCAGCCTGTGCTCCATACAGAGGCCTTGCCTCAAAACAATCAAAATTCAAACAAGTTCTAGATTCCACCAGGATGTTCTGGCTCTACCTTTATTTGCTATGTCTCACTGCCCTTAAAAAAAAAAAGTAGTGTTATGGTTTTCAAGTTCCATTTGTCCTCCTTTACTTAAGATTAAAAATTACTGAAGGATCCAGTCGTAGTGAAGAATGTCTCTAGTCTCAGACTTGGGGCCCTGAGGCAAGGCTCTCACAAGTTCCAGGTCATCCCAGGTTGCATAGCAAGACACTGTCTACGGGAAAGGAGAGAGAAGCGTCCCTAGACGGTATTGTTAAAGTGCTTGCCAGCCACTCTTCAGAGGTAATCACTTTAGCTTATTTTCCAATCATCTGTTTTCTGTTCACATTTCAGCCCTAACTGAGCATCAAACACATATAAATGTATATATAGGTGTGTCCATGAGCATATTACAGCCCTGTAAGGTGATTTTATTTCATATTGCAAGCACATTGTGATGTCATCAGTTACTATTTGAAGACATGAATGTCTCTAGAATGCTCCACTGTCTGTATGAGGCATTACCTCACAAGTTTGGTTCCAGTTTGTCACTATTATAAGCAATACTGTAATGAACATCTTGGAGCATAAATCTTTATCAGTATTCTTACTGTCTGCTGAAGATAAATTCCCATGAGTAGGCTTCCAGAGTTACACAGCCTTCTGAGAGGTTGCAGGAGCTTATCAAGGGAGAATGAGCCAATATATTGATCTACGCTTCTTTTTTTAGCAAACCCCAGCTGAATCAGGGTCTGTTCCTCGTGCTGTTTAATATAACTTTCACCTGGCCTACTCATCCACATACTCTCCTTGAATCAATAAATATGGCCTATCAATTGGAGCAACACACAGCACTGATACAAAAATAAATAACAGTTACAGAATTCAGATTAGCTCTCAGAAATAAACTGAAACAAAGCCTTTCTCATTTTCAACAATGATTTTTTTAAAAAATTAAGTTATGGTCAGTTTGAATAGAATGGTGCTGGAAACACTCATGAGGAAGTGCCACATCTTTGCACAGATTTTAGTAGTCTAAGGTCCTAGCATCTTCAGTTTAGAAGTCCCTTCAGTCCCCTCTCTCTGTGGACCTGTGCCTCCAACCTTCCTGCCAGCGCTGAGGAACCTCCATACAACCAGAAATACCAAAAGCAAAGCCGTCTGGCTGAGTTGACTCCTTCCAGGCCTTCTGCGAGCAGTTGGCCACAGACTTGTCATGCACATTGTTTTGTACATGTTAGTAATGCCAATATATTAAAGTTAGGATTCATTAGCTTTCCGGGAAGGAAGCATGTAGATATGCTGTTCTCTAATAACTTACCAATGATAGGCGTCTTTAATTTCATGCCCTGAGGGCTGTGCTTCTTTGTTGTAACTTGTTTGTGAAGACAAAAGATTGGCAGAGATGATAGCGACTGCAAAGGGTTGATCCAAACTGTGGGAATTAGGAATGGTGATCTTCTAGATTTCAAAAATGCAAAACGAGAACTAACAGTGTCCATCCATGCATAGGAAGCTCTCTAAATCTCTGACTTTCTAAGGACTTAAACACCTAATGTTGTCCCCAGCTCTGTAATATTAATAAGGCGAACTCATGTCCTGCATAATTGCTCATACCAGTAGATTTATCTGACAAAAAAAGGCTCCAGTATTCTCCAGCATTCTCTAGTAACCTTGGAGCTATCTGCTGTTCAAATTCATAAAAGAATTCAATAGTAATGGTTTCCTTTATAAATTCACTAATCTCTTTTCTAATAGTTTTAGTATTTTTAAAGGAATTTTTCTCATCCACCCCCCCACACACACACTATGAAACATGACAGGAAGTTCAAATTTTGGAACACTATTTAATGAGGTGCTTCAGTTTGCAACTTATCAACATCCACCATGGTCAGGTGTTGCTGAGAATCATTTAATAATATGGCAGTTGTTTGAAGACTCAGTATTCTAAGTCTGTTATTTCCAAACTTGCTTTGGTTACCCTTGTTCCAGTAACTGAACATTCCCTGGGCCGGTTGTAAAATCACACGGATCTTTTGAATGAAACTAAAGTTTTGAGGAAAACCCTAAAATGAGTTTCTGAAAGCGAGAGAATGTGAGAGCTGAGCATTGGTGTATGGGATCAGAAAGGAAAGGTCCCAAGTGGGGCTTACTGACTGTTGTGCTGGAACCAAAATACATTGTTTTTGTTTATTCTATAACTTATTTCTTCCTTTTAAAAGAAAACTAACTTCATGGACCTCTTCCCCTTCATTTTACAAATGTTCAGGTTTCCAATCCGTCAGAATCAGCCTTCTCTTTGCAAACGGCAAAACATCATTTTGAGATTGCATCCTCCTTTCCTGACTTATGCTACTTCCTCTGTGATATCCTGTCTCCAGGAACCTGTCCACCCCACTCCCTCACACACATCTCAAAAGCCATCTCCGTCTCCTCTAAAACTTCTTCCTTTTCCTCTTACAGGGTGTCACTGTCTGTCTTTGAACAGCCCACAGATTATCTGTATTACTTTGAGATTCTCATACTCATTTTTGAAACTTGCATTTCCTCAGCTGACTCTGACATCTGAGGATAGCAAGCATCTTTGTCACCTCTGTATGCAACAGTGTGCAGAACAGAGGCTGGCATATGGCAAGTGTACAGAGACGCATCTTTGGGGTAGAGAACATATGACTACATTAAAATAACTCTCTGGTGGACTCCAGACATTAGACTTGGTGGATCTAAGCGAACTAAGAAAGAGCGTATTTGCCACTTTCAAGAAGTTGGTGTCTTTGATGAAACAAGAGACAAATGTCTCTTCACACTTTCCAGCAGAAGGTGGGCCTGCCTACAAGGGTTGTTGCTAGCGTCTGGAAGTAAACTCAGAAGCTCAGAGTTCACCTGGTCTCTTGCATTTTTTTCCGGTCAAAAGATTCACACTTGTGCTGATTTGTCCCCAGCCACCACCAGCAAGCAGCTCAGCCCCAAGGAAACCCACCATTCAGCTTTCTTGGAGAGCCTTTGAATGCTGACCAATCTTAATTTTCCAAGAGGGCCCATTTGCAGTCACACATTACACAGAAGCCCCGGCAGTCTTCCTTTCCATCTTCTGTGTCACGTTTCAGTTGCTACTCTAGACCTTAAAGCCATCTGCCCACCTACCTAGCTCCAAAGGAACAGCATGAACTAAATTTGGTAACTTGTCAGATTTAGGAGATTATATATGAAATATCAATTGACTTTGATATAGATATCCTAATAGTAACATCTTTCTACTTTTCTTTTCAAAGACAGGATAGTAATAACTTCCATTCAAAAATATACCTGCCAAATTCTTAACATCAGGAGCACGTGTCTCTGGGTCAGGGTTGCTGCAGTTGGCGCTAGTTCATCTGGAGATGCTGTTGTCTCCTTCCTTATCCACATGCATCCCTTGTTCTTTCTGATTCAGAAAAAGAGGCCAAGACACCAAGTGTAACTTTATGGACTGTATCCATTGCTGAGTTTGAAGCTAAGAGGCGTGAAGAGTAGTGTTGATGGGGTCTCTCTACTCTCTTTCTCTACCACCAAACCTATCTCACGGTTTCCACCATTCTGAGACCCTGCTAAACTGTTGCTGATTTTGAGAAAAAGATTCCTGAACCATTTGCCCCTTTGTTCTTACAATGGCAAGAGAGTACCTGTCCTTCATGCGGGAGTGTGGGACTAGACATGCAGCTGAAAGGAGGAGCCCAGAAGAATGGGGGCAAGGGGGACAGCAACTGTGGTTTTAACTTTGGTACTTAAGACTATGTGGTAAAGGCCCACCTAAAATTCTTGGATAATATGAAGAACTACACCAGATTAAAGGGTAAATGTCATCAGATAGTACAAAGAGCTGGCGGGAGTTACTAATAAAACATTCTTCCATGGTGTTAGGAAAACTGACCGTGGCTATGTCAGACAAATGTCCAAAAACCAAAACAAACACTTTATTTCAGAAGCCACTAAATGAATAGCAATTAGATTTTAAACAAGGACCTTTAAAATAATATTCTGTGGCTAAAATGGAATCCCTGTAGATGGCATAAAGACAGTCACTAGTTACCCCTAGTTCTCTCCTTCAGAAGTCTCAAAATGCCTACAGCAGTCCCTCAATGTCTATTTTCTGGATTTCATGAATTCCCGGAGCTCTTCCCACAGCATCTGATTATTAGTCTTAGGAACAGGACAAAAATTATCAGGAAAGCTACGCATATGGTATAACAGCATTGTAACAGTTATGTGTAGTTAATTACCACATCGCCCATCTTTTCCTGATGTTCTGTTCATTTTGGAAACTCTTGTTTATGTGTATATAACTGATTTGCTATGATATATGTTTATTTTTTTAAATTTTAGCTGAGGTTTTGCTGAGTACTTTTACAAGTCCTTGATTCCATAACTTCATTGAAGGAAATCAAATTCAACTTCCGTCATATCTTTTCAGGAACTAACATCCTGTTAGAGTTGAACTTCTGCCCTTTATAGCTATAATATGGAAGAGACACCAGAATCCTTTCCTTCCTTCCTTCCTTCCTTCTTTTCTTCTTTCCTTCCTTTCTTGTCTTTCTACCTTGTCTTCTTCCTTCCTTGTTTTCTTTCCTTCCAACCCTCCTTCCTTCTCTTGCCTTTTCTATGTCTGTAAATATGCCCAGAAGCTGCCTTTCTATAGAACCATGTTTCCTAAGCACTAGACTACAGCTCTAGAATCCACAGTCCTCAGGGTAAATAAGTGTGAACACACTACCACCTCTCTCAGGAGCACTATCTTGTTTTTATTAAGCAGAATAAACTTTGGCATTTGAGTAGTACTTTGAAGCATTAGAGACCTTCTGAGTTATTCAGAAAACTATTGTGATTTGTCTGAAGAAAGGGAATTAAACAATTATCTCTTCCTGGTAATTCTGGGCAGCAAAGCTGCTTGTACACTAAGTCTTCATTCACTTCATTCAAAGACATGAAGTCCTACCTCATTTCTTTCTCCCTGTTACTAAGACCAGGGTCTATCTCTGTTGTGGAATATTACTTAAAGATGCGTTACATTCATTGTTGCTGTGGAATATTTGTTTAATGATGCAAAAATGTGTTGCATTCTTTTATGTTTCATTTGTTTAACTCTGTAAAGCTGTGTTACTTTGCCTGCCTAAAACACCAAATTGATCTCATAAAGAGCTGAACAGCCAATAGCTAAGCAGGAGAGAGAAATAGGTGGGGCTGGTGGGTAAAGAGACTAAATAGGAGAATAAATCTAGGGAAGAGGGAGGAGCAAGTAAAGAAGAAGGCTAGGAGGAGGCCAGGGGCCAGCCACACAGTCACCCATGGAGTAAGAAGGAAAGAAAGATATATAGAATAAAAAGGTAAAAAGGGCAGAGGCAAAATGTAGTTAAAGAGAAACAGGATAATTTAAGTTAAAAAGGTAGGCTAGAAATAAGCCATGCTAAGGCCCAGCATTCATAAATAAAAATAAGTCTTTGTGTATTTATTTGGGAGCTGGGTGGTGGGCCCCCAAAGAGTTTTAAAAAAATCAACTACATATCTTTCTACCCCAGAGCTCATATTTGACATACAGAGAATACTTTGCAAATGTCCTTCATGTTCTAATTTGGATTATGGGAAGAGAAAACAAATTAAAGTAATAATGTCAACATTTAGGTCTAGCAGAAATAGCTAATGGGACATCATACAAATGCCTTTCCAAACTAAGACAATTTATTCTGACCAGTGTAACAAAACACACATACGCACCCCAATATGTATGCTGTGGTCAGTTAGTGTGCTTGTTTGGGATGTTATCAGTATTACAAAAATGCTGTAAGAAAATTTGCTGCGTGCCTTTGCTAAGCAGCTGTCCAGTGCACTGTTTCATCAGGACCGTCAGACTAAGGGCTCCTGAAGCAGAAACGTATGATTCACATACCTTCAGAACCCAGACATACATCTATGCATTTCTCTGCCTGTGTAAACCACCCACCTATTCACAATGAAAAGAACACTTTCCACCCTAAGTAACAGATTCAATAGGTGATTTCAGTGCTGGCCTCCATCTTGTCTCTCTCTTCCATCCTTTTGTGTTCTAGAAACAGGTAACTATACTTCCAGGCAACTATAATCCATTTACAGTTTTTCTTTCATATTTCCTAAAGTGTATCAAAGCAAAGTCATAAGCTAAGAGGCACAAGGAGCTCAGGCGTGCCCGGTGTAATGGCTGAATGCAGAGCTAGGCCTCAGCTCAAACCTGCCTGGTATAGAAGGTGGCCCAGAGGAAATCAGCAGATTCCCGTTATTAGACACTATGACATGAAGCATCCTCATCCTTCTGTGTAAAGACATTATTGGATGAAGGCTGCTAGAACGATCCTACCCTGACCTCAGAGGGCCCTGGGGTTCATCCTGTGCTCAGCATTTTAACTCAGCTACACCGTGTCTCAGCTATGCCGTGTGACCATTACAGGCCTATCTGAACGGCTCATCTCTTACCAGCATAGCCAACAGGACTTGGGCCAAGTTGGTAGGAATCATATCCCAGTGTGTGTTTAAGAGTGGGAACAAGCAGCATGGGCCCTTTTCTGTAGAGCAGAACAATGAGGAGAAACAGGTGATGTCAACAAAGGCAAAATTGTCCTGGCAGAAATTGTGAGGTCTTTTCCCCCCTTAGAGAGTACATCTAGAGATAGTTTTGAAAAATTGCTTTTAGAATGTAGAAATTTGGGGCTAGCTCAGTAGTTATAAATGGGTACTACTTTTGCAGAGGACCCTAGTTTCACCTCCAGCCCCTGTGTCAGGCGGTTCACAACCGCCCGGAACTCCAGCTCCAGGGAATCTGGCCCCTTAGGTATCAGAATCTGAATTCATTAGGTATATGCGTCCACATGTACATATTCACACATACACACACACACACACACACTCACACAGAGGGAGGAGGGAGAGAGAGAATTAAAAATAAATAAAAGTTACAATTAAAGAGCAATCTAAAGACTCTAGAACAAAGAAATAATTTTTGAAGTTTGTGGTAATGTGAATTTTGTGGAGCACCCAAACTTGTATTTGGGCTTGCAGTTCACAAAAAGCCCCTGATTTTCTTTTCTTCATCAAAGAAGCTCCTAAACACAAACCAACAAATCTTCCATGTATAGTGTAGGTTAGTGAACTCTAATGTGATAACCAAGGTCCCAGAGAGAGATCAGTTTGTGCCTGCAGAGGTCCTAAGAGGGGCCAGTGGCAGCTCGGAGGTTTTAAGCCCACCTGGCATCATGAAGATTCTAGACACGCGGCTGGCCCTGTAAAGTCTGCTTGCATCTCCTTCCTGGAGACCTCCCTTCCTTCCTTATGACACCTCTTCCATCTCTAGCTGTGGAGGCCCAGAGTTGGGTGTGGCTCGTCCAAGTGGAGCGGTTGAGAAAGCATGGCTATAAAATGAACGGTGCCCCTCCGTTTCCTACTTCACTCCTTTCTCCCTGTCGCTAAGACCAGGGTATCTCTCTCCACCCCAGGGCTCATGTTTAACATACAGAGTAAACTTCGCAAATGTCCTGCATGTTCTAATTTGGATGATGGGAGGAGAAAAGCAACTCCTCTGAGCACCAATTCCACGTCCTTTAACTCCAGCGGTCCACGGGAGTCCGTCCCTGCCCACCCCTCCCTTTGCCAGCCAGATCCTTTGCTAGCTCCAGTGTCTGCATTAATCAGCAGCTGCGTAGGCTCAGAGACTGTGTGTTTTGGTGTTGTTTGTGTGTGCAATCTCGTGCTGCTTCCTGAACGCATGTGTCCCTTCCTTCACAGCCTACTCGACACCCAGCACCTCCCCCGCAAACCGATTCGTCAGTGTTGGACCACGGGATCCAAGCTTTGTAAATATCCCTCAACAGACACAGGTGGGCCGCTCTCATCTTTTCTGTATGTGGTGCAGCGTGTTTTATTGATCAGGTGCAGTGTAATGTGTCTTGGGGCACACCAGGCCACATGCCTGAGCCTCTCTTCAGTTCCTTTCCTCCTGACTCCATCTCTCCCAGCCCTGTAGCCATGTTTTCTCCTTGTTCTCAGGAACTATAGACAATGTTCCTGGGATCTTTGCTTATGGTATTGGGGTAGGAGATGGGGGCTTCTGGGCCAGACTGCTTTTGCCATGGCATGTTAAGGTTGCTAGGCTAGACTGTGTGTATTCCCTCCTTGAGGCAGTCGTGGCTCTCTAGCTATAAGCAGACAGACATGTGCCCCATGGAACCTGGTTTCCATGGTATCGAAGCATATGTGGGGAGGGAGACCAGCCACTCCTCTCATTTTATGGCCCCAGGAAACTGGCAAACTTTCCAAAAGAAAGGGGGTGGGTGAGGACAAAGGGTTTCTAAGCTCTTTATTAAGTTACTGATGTTGGTGGCAAGGAGGTGATGCTGGCCACTGGGGAAGCAAGGTGCTGAGAGTGGGAGGGGCTGAGAGTGGAGGTGGCTGATTGACAGTAGAGCTCTGAACCCCCAGAGCTGACTGAGCACAAGAGAAAGTTGTGTTTGGAACTGTGTATGCTTAGAGGAGCTCTTTCAAAACAGGCTTGAAGTGGCCGCTGTGAGCTGAGAAGCAACAAACCTCTGGGTCCCAAGGAGTATGTGTAGAGGTTTAAAAAAACAATCAGGTCCAAGCTTGTAGAATAAACAACTCCTCCATTTCCTAACTAGAAAATGGCCATGTATTTCCTAATTGACTCTAAGAAATTATTTTGTCCACGAGGTTCTTAGCATGGCTTGACATTTTCTCCGTGTGGTTCTGTGCCTATGCTTAGCTGTGTGGCGTCAGCTGCCTGGTTTGTAAGTACAGTCAGGTGCTTCCTGAGTCTTCTGCCTTCTTACAGGGCTCTGCTTTACCGTGCTTATCCACAGTGCTGCTTCTCCTGAACACTGAAGCAGCACCCCAGAAAGTCCAGCGCTAAGCCAAAAAGGGAGGGCCTGAGAAGAGGGACCCCACTCCCCTTGAATCTCCCACTTCTACTGTTTCTTCTAAATCTGGCTTGCACATGGTGTCTGAGATTAAAACCCTACTCAGTACCTCTCATAAAATTCTCCCACTTATTTGCTTATTTTCTTCAAGCAATTCAAATATTCAGATGCTTTACTGGTGGTTTGAAGTTGTACCATTGCCTGAGAATATCTGTCTTAGAAGATGCTTTAGCTTTGTGCTTTGAACTTCCATGTTCTGGCACAGCGAATGGTAAGCCAGAGGTCCTCCCGTAGTTCTGTCGGATGGTTGTTTTGGGTTTTTTGTTTCAAAGCTTGGGTATGCTCAAATTGATTCATAGAGAACCTGAAAACTGCAACTTTGAAGTATCTTGTTTGGTATTTTGCAATATTTTATACAAACTAATTGACATAATCTAAACTGTATGTGTCTTTTTCATTTATCTCTCTATAATGAAAATGTGTTTTTCCAGTATGACTTTGTTTCATAAGTCCTTGTTTAGCTCAAAAACCGAGTCTTCATGATGTTGATCACAAAACTTAAATTCTTAACAATCCAGATTTTGCACGCATCTGGATGGATGATGTCATATAGGTCCAGTATTGGCATCTAGAACTGAATTCTTTTTGTTTTCCATTAAATATTTGGCATTGTAGTGACAATAGTTTAAATGTTCTTACCACAGTGACACCTGTCACATTTGGCTTGAAGAAAGCCATTCCTAATCATCTCATGAGAAGCCGTAGGGATGGAATTGTCTTTTTCCACCCTCTCTATGTACCTATCTAGTCTTATGTCTTAAAAATAAAATTTGCTTGCCCAAAATATTTCTATTTTATGATATATATGTTAACATTTTAAGAATAAACTGTTCGAAGTAAGTATTAGATGTAGATGACAAGTAATAGTAGACCTTAAATACAGTTTCCTTGTAAGAAGTCATTAGTTGAAGTTATTTTCTTACAGGGTGTGTGTGTGTGTGTGTGTGTATCTTCAGTTTTTATTGCTTTGAAGAAACACTGTGACCACATCGATTCTTATAAAGGAAAACATTTAATTGGGGCTGGTTTACAGTTTCAGAGATTTTAATCCATTATCTTCATACTGGGACATGCAGGCAGACATGGTGCTGGAGAAGGAGCTGAGAGTTCTACATCTTGATCCGCAGGCAACAGAAGGAGTCTGTGTGCTTTACGGCCTGTAGCTTCAGCATAGGAAACCTCAAAGCCCACCCCCACAGTGACACACTTCCTCCAACAAGGAAGTTTGAAGTAGGTTTCCATACCTACTCCAGCAAAGTCACATCTCTAAATAATGTCACTCCCTATGGGCGAAGCAAACACAGTCTATGGGGGCCATCCCTAAACAAACCATCACTCGTGTGTGTGTGTGTGTGTGTGTGTGTGTGTGTGTGTGTGTGTGTGTGTGTGTATGTATGTATGCGTGGATGCTGTACAGGGGATTACCTCATAGATGCTAGGCTCTAACGCTCATCCCAAACCTTAAGACTAGTTCTTACTAAATTGCCCAGGATGACCTTGAACTCACTTAGTAATCCAAATAGGCCACACTCTTCTGCCTCAGTCTCCCAAGTAGCTATTCTAATAAACCTGTACCACCAGTGTTGGCTTACAAGGTTTTTAACAATATAATTCAAACGCCCGCATATTCCTCACTTCCTAAGCAAACTTGTGGTTGTCATTAGATAGCGTTGCTGTAAGTCCCAAAAATTGGTATTAGTTAAAAATTAGGAAAACTTTCCCAGGCAGTCAGAAGTTTGCTCTCTGACACTGCACCAATAAAGTCACTCAGACAGATGTTTGCCTTGTCTCTGTGTCTTCATGAGTAAAAGTCAGAGTCATCCAGACAGATTTGTAAATGCAGAAGAGCCAGGAGCAGGAACCCATGCCTGTAATCCAGCACTTGAGAAGCAGAGGCAGGAAGACTGAAACTTCCAGACCAGCCCGGGATGGATGAGGAGACCCTGTCTGAGAACAAACCAGAAGAATCCAGCACTAAGTTCATGAACAGATGTGAGATGACAGAGTCCTCCTTTCCCCCAAACTCAGTTCCTGGTGGAAATCATTCCTATGCCGCCCTAGAGAGGCTGGTTCTTCCATTTATCTGCTTATTTCCCTATACCTTCTAATTCAGATATTTTCCTGGTGAGTTTGGAAGTTTCATAATTGCTTTGAAAACATCTATCCTAAAATATGGTTTACACATGCAATGTAAGAGTTGTCATTGCTTAAAATGAAGGGCATCCTGATACTTGCCACAGTATGGATGAATCTAGATAACATCATACTAAGCTGCATAAACCTATCACCAAAAGATAAAATCTATTTTTCGACGGTAATTTTTATCTTATTACAGTCATGATGCATGTTAATTGTGGGAAATACAGATGAGAGAAATAATAAAAATCACTAGTAGTCCTACTGTTAATGTTTCTATATAAATCCACCCTGGCTGTTTCTACACATTCAAGTATATTGCAAAAATAAGATCGTATTACATCCACTATTTAGTAACCTGCTGTTTCTTCTGTGTAACAATGTATTATGACCTTCTTTTCATGTAAATTGGAAAAATGGAATATTGGCTTTTATTACACCTATTCATCATCTGCAGTGATTGGTGGGGAACGATGGCATGGATAATTGAAAGCTGTTGTTCCCCCTCTTTCCCCGCCAGTCTACTTTTACTCCAGAGAATCCTCCATCATTGAGGGATAAATGTATCCCGCATACACTTGTGGGAGCCCGTTTCCATTCATACTCTGGCTTCTGGCTCTGGCTAGATGCTCTGCCAAGTGATCTGTCCTCTTCTTCCTCCTGGCTCCTCTGCTTGCTTCCTCTGCGCCTGTCATCTGGCCCACACCTTACTCCTCCATACATTGTAGCTGCACTCACCAGGATTCATGGCCAGCTCCCTGTGGACTATGGAAAGCCTACCTGTTCTGAGAAACTATATCTCACCTCCTCCTGCAGCCCATCTTATTCATTGTCTATCCCCACAGTGGTTGGTGCTAACTCATGGAGAATGCCTGAGTATTTACTCTCTTTGTACACCATCCATGTGCCCCACTCAGCCCTTAATGATACAGACCTTGCCACTCTTCAGATAGAAAGCTGGGGGCCATTGTAACTGTATCCCCTGATCTAATCTGATCTCTGAAAACAAGAACTATTATGAACAGGCATTTACTTAGAGCAAAAAAAAGGTTCACTATTTATTAACAACTAGTTAATAAATATATGGGATCTCACACAGGAAGACTGAACAGAGAGCTCATCTTGATTCAGGCTCAATTCAAATGTTCAAATAAAAATTGTTTAACCTACAGAACTCTGATGAGGATGAATTCTTTACAATGAAAAATTAATGCTAACAGTATTAAAAACAAGCATTTTTCTCTCTACCACCAGAGCTGTTACCACTCTGCATCAACAGAGCTGTGCTATCTGAAATGCTACTTAAAACCCTAGGAGACTGCCTCAGCTTGGTATGGTTCCAATTTGCTGAAGCTTCTGCTAAATAAGTCTTAGCTGCCTCACCCCATACACTGCCTACAGTGTGACCACTTTTCATCCAGAAAAGTTTCCACAGGGTGAACCTGTGGCAGTGACACCCACTACCTTCCCTGTTGCCCATATCACCCACTCTACCACCTTAAATAGGCATACCCATGACACCCGCCCTGCCACCTTTGATAGGTGTGCCTGCAGCACCCACTCTGCCACCTTGGGTAACCATCCACAAAGAAAGTGGAACATGGAGACGTGAAGAGTTTTCAATCCATGCCCAATCTTGGTGTCATGTTCCTGAGGCCTGGCTGAAGTCCTAACCACAACTTAAGCAATCTGTAAAACTCTTCACAATTTCAACCACTTTAATATTTATTTAACTGCTTATTTTATTCCTTAACACCTACAAAATGCAAGGAATACCAACCGCCCTGAAGTTCTAGAGAGTGCAGTAGAAAAAAACAGACATGAAGAAACAATAGCACTGACTTTAGTCGTGCAGTGTGACTAGGCACAGTCACAGGGCTATAATCCCAGGACTTGGCAGGCTGAGGCAGGAGGATCATAAGTTTAAGGCTAGCTTGGGCTACATGGAGAGTTTTAGACTAGACTGTGCTATAAAAGAACTTGTCTCTGAAGAAAAAAGTAAAGCCATAGTAAATAAGCTAAGGGGTTTCAAAATCACAGAATGGCTTAGACTATTCCATAGAGTAGAAGGGACAGGAGAGACTGGATTGTTTTTCTGTCCTCATCTAACTTTAGTCTGATAATAAAGTTCTTGTACATTATACCTAAACACACACACACATACACACACACACACGCCATTTTTAATTCTTGCCAACCAGGTGATAGATAACATTTGAGACCATCCTAAGAAAGAAAGCATGAAACTCTACCTTCCCCAGACCAAGCAGATACAACTAGAATCCTTTCCAGCCAGCTGGGAACACCCACCCTTTCTGAGAACTGTCCACTCCAGGTATTGTATCCTCTCACACAGCTCCAGGCTCTGTCAGCACATTCCCATGAGCTGAAGCCCACTGCCTTCCTCCCGCCCACTCACCCCGCATGACTTCCTGGCCACAGAAAGACAAGTACAGCATGGTAGTTAAGCAAAGGCGCAACTGGAGATCACAAAAGGAACCGATTTCTTTTAGGGAGTAACAATGTGCTTGTCCCCTCCCATCCTGCCCCACCCTCCAGGTGGATTTGAGCATTTCCTTCAGCTGACCGAAGAGGAACGGCAGACAAAATCTCTTGTGCTCCCGACTTTGAAAGTTACTTATTGGCCAAGTTGGTATTCTGTATTAACCACTCCATAGCTCCAAGTCTGGGGCCTATGCCCCTTACAGTTCTATAGCTGGCATGCATTAGCACTTGGCAATCTAAAGAAAGAGTAGACTCCACCAAGGTACTGAGGGAGCCAAGGCTTCACTCAGTTTACTCCTAACTAACTTTCCAAAACACCATCTTCACACCTAGCTGTGTACAGTGAAACCTTACAGACTGTTGTCCCTGGAGCTGGTTAGAGATCAGGCTCTCGCTTCCTAGGTCCAGTGGAAATAATACTGAATTCGGCCATTCTGAAGATCTGCCCCAGCCCCCTCCTAGGCTGTATGTTTTCTCGGTCTGCCTGGGAAAAGTGCTGCTTGTAGGGTTTGTGGGCTTCTGTACAAATAGGCCATGTAGCCCAAGACCAGGTTCAGGATAGTGCAAGTTAATGCTTTGCCCTCAGGTCTCCACTAGGAGTTTATTACATCACTCAGGAACTAAGTGTCATGTTGATGGTGGTCATGCTTTCTCTCTTTTTCCTCAGTAATTCTATTTTTATAGTCTGGTTTCTTATCTGAGGTTGTGGTGTGTGTGTGTGTGTGTGTGTTAAATATATATGTGTATGCGGATGTGTATAATACGTAATATGCCTGAATGTATGTGTGTTCATTTGATCCTAAAAATATCCCTTAGAAAAGATATTTTGTTGTTATTTCTATACTATATTTTTAATAACATAGAAAATGGATTTAATAAGGGGAGTGATTTTCTCAAACCACATCACCAAGGTTGTAGGGCCAGGGCACAAAGCTGTGCCTCCTATTCAGCAAGAACTCAGAGGAGCCCTCAGCATGTAATAGTGCATGGGTACCTGGGAATATTGCTGCCTTTTTTCCCCCAACATTAATTTGAAATCAACAGCAATGGAGAGGGAATTTCAGGGGGGAAATTAAGATATCATAGAGGAAGAAGAGAAAATATTGAAGATGTGATGGTTGTTGTGTTGGGGAGCGTGGAAGAGTGGAGGAAACCAGGAGAGAGACTGTTCTCGCTTCTCGCTTCCACCCACCCTTGCCCCACGAGCAGGCTTTACCTGACCTCAGGTTTATAAGTATTTAAAACTAGTGTTCAAATCAAACATTTACTTATAATTAATCATAAAGAAATTCATTATAAAGTAATTTTGATAGGCATATGATTTATAATTTATTAAGGATTACAGCAAAGTCGTATACTAATGAAACTGATGTGATCATTTATCTGCTACTGCAAGATGTAGGTGATCTTCAACATTTTTCAGAGTTGATCAATATTTTGATTTTAAAATTATCAGTGCTGGGAATTGCGTTTGTAATAAATGCCTATTAACAAACTGGCAGAAGCCTGTTTAGGGCCATTGAGAAATTGTTGGAAATTCTATCCATATACAAACCAAAATTCATTTAACAAATGTTTTATGAAACTCAAGCCAACAACACACAAAAAAGTTTTAATTAAATGTTCCAAGATAGCCCAAAGATCTAATCTGATAATCAAACTAATCTGACACGAACATGCTGACAGTTGGAACAATAGTAGGAAAATATTTAAAGTCTTTGTTTTTGCATAATGAAATCATTGTGTTTCTGTAAGAGCAGAAAGCTCTGGGTGATTAATAAAAACACTACAATTCATAATGTGCAATAATCTCACTTTGAACTGAGGTGATTCAGGCAGCATTTGTTGGTGCTGCACGGTGTGAAGATGCATGGATGGTGCAAAGTACACAGTGCACCACGTTCAAGCCTGCAGTGCAGTCCTGCAATGCAGCATGGCTACTGCTGCCCAAACACCTCAGATTCATTACTCACTTGGTTTTTAATTCATTTCTGGTCCTGGCACAGCCAGAGATGTCTTATTTATAGTCTCCAACATTTTTACAACCCTGTGTACAGTTTTGCAACTCTGTATCAGTGACTCACAGAGTAAGAAGTGGGGCCTTAGATAACAGGCAGGAGGTAGAGACAGTAGGCTGATAGTTTGCACAGAAGAGGAACGTCTCCATCATTCTGGGATAGGTGACGTGTCCTTAACACTCTAATCTGATTTCTCAGTAGAACACGCATAAAGCCACTAGCTGGGGAATGGGAGTGGCCTGAAATTCACCTTTCACATCTATTTAATGAAATCAATAATAGTATCTACCTAATAGGAGGAAAGCCAGTTAAGAATTACTTGAGCTAATCAAAGTTATTTTTCTTAAAAGACAAGAAAACCATGAGTGGTTCTCATTGTTTCAGCTGCTGTGAGACTCCAGCAGGAACCCATGTGTTTTCTAAAATTCTGCTCTGTCATCCTTAGCATGGTGTCTTTCTGTCATTATGTTTGGTCCCCCAATTCCAGAGTAGCTGCTGCCGCTCCAGACATCATCTCTACATCATACTCCACCATTCGAGCAATAGCAGAGAAAGGTACCTGGCTACCAAATTTCTACTTTGCTCTCATTATGTGAAACTGAGTCCCATTTTAGTTCAAAATTTAGGTGTTGGGAAAGCTAGCATAAGATCATATTGATTGACTCAAATCTTGGCTCATTACCCCATAATGATCATGTTCTTATGTCTAAATAAAGTTAATTCCATGAAAGAAGAAGCAGTACATCCCGGTCAGGCTGTCAACATGTCTACCACACACCACTTTCCCACTCTCTGAGAAGTCTCGTGAGCCTTCTAACTTCCCTGTTACCTCTTCTCTCTCTTAATATTGGTTTTCATACAGTTTTGTCCTTCACTCCTTCCCCATGTGTTAAGGAGACTTATACTGTGAGCGTGTATGTGGGGGGGGGGGCAGAGACACAGAGATAGATATACAAAGATGGAAGAGAGAGAGAGGCAGAGACACAGAGATATACAGAGATGGAAGAAAGAGAGAAAGGGAGAGAGAGAGGAGATGTCATCTCTTTTCAGCTGCTGTTTAAGGTCCAGGAAGTAGACAGGACAACCCCCTGGGGTAGGACACCTCTCACTGTGTCACTGTGGCCTCTGAGAAAGCGGTATAGAGGGCATGTAGCTCAGCTCATGGAGGCTCGGTACACAGTACCCTCCCGTGCCTCCGAGGTTCACCCAGCAACCAGACCTTGAGCCAGGTGCTTCCTCTATGGAAGAACAGCCCTGGGCTCTGCGGAGCCTGAGTCAACAGAGCTCGGAGAACAGGAAACTGAGCCCATCACCCTCCCTACTGCGTGAAGCCCAGGAGGGCTCATCACAGTGGGTTCCCACAGTCCATTCAGCCTTTGCAGGGAAACCCGCCCCCCATCCACCACCAGGAGCCTCCGCCACACAGGGTTCCTCCACTCTTAAGTGATGACTGTCCACATGAGGGAATGATTGAGTAGCCAGGTGGTGTCTGGCCAGGGCCCTTCCCAGAGCTGCTAATGAGTCCAAGACTTTGGCAGTCTGAAGGACACACAGTTCCAAACCAGGGAGAGTCCCCACAAAGAGCTGCCGATTCCTCCTGTCTCCTCAGCCCCTCAGTACACTTCTGAGTTTGTGCTGAAGATAAAGGAAAATGCTGTCATCATGACCTCTCTTCTGGAGCCATGCCTCACAATATGGTCTGTCCACTGAAGCACAGACCTTGGCACATGCCCGTCCCTAACATCTTCATGAGGACTTTGCTAAAGGCCCCAGTGCTCCCTGTAGCAGAGCTGAAGTGAGTTACTGCTGCCCTAATATTTTCCAAATGCCCTTGAGTCACAGGGACTTGTGACTTCCACCATTTCTATGTTGGCCTTGGTACAGGGTTAGCACAACTGGTCCTTACCTCTGTGTGTTGCCCTCTTTCTCCCAAGTCTGAACATGAGCACGGAGTAAGAACAACCTCAGGTCCCCATGGTGCTGCCTTGGCTACTGGAGGAAGTGTTCAGGACAGGCTGGATCGGCAGCTTGCCTCCTTGAGTAACAGAAGAACTAATGGCCAGTTCTGATGACTTATAGCCTTGCCCCTCAGCGTCGTCCCCATGATGCCTGGTCATGTGTGTTTACATGTATGGATGAGGAAAGAGTGGTATCGTGGGATAGAAGGACAATGCTTAGGAAGGTCCAGTGATGAGACCAACCATAGATCAGTCCTGTACATATCAGGAAAGCAGGAAAAGCATTGAGTGGGGCATAAGAGTCAGAGCACCCGGCTTCCCAACTCATGTCTCCCACTTGTCACCTAAGTAATGGATCTTAAGGTGAGGGAAGTCAGAGTTTATTGGGCACCTACTGTATTCCTCAGACCATATAGAGCTAAGAAGGCCATGGGTATATGTAATCTAATCAACACCTGCAAAGCTCGCAGACTTCCAGGGAAGAAGTATGCGGATTACAGTAAGGTCTGATAGGTGACACAGTAGGAGCATTTATGATCTGTCAGTGGGACCAAAGAGCAGGAAGAACTCTGGGGGGAAAGTGTCGTGGTGGGGAGGGGGATATTGTAGGAGAAGCATCCATGGTGGAAGAACATGCCTTTGCAGACAGGGATAGTGTAAACCGAGGGGGTAGTTAGATTGTGGGTGGAGAACACTGCTTTGTGTGGTCTGTCTTCTAAAGGTAGCAGCTGAGAATGCTGAACAGTGAAGCTTGAGTGTAAACCAGGCCCTAGTCAAGGGTGAGCATGTCCCTGGATCTGGGGGAGGGTCTAGTCATGGCTGAGCATGTCCCTGGATCTGGGGGAGGGTCTAGTCAAGGGTGAGCATGTCCCTGGATCTGGGGGAGGGTCTAGTCAAGGGTGAGCATGCACCTGG